>VMDR010000481.1:0-224529 GCA_007922815.1 Macrotus californicus | reverse complement strand
CATTTATGCTTCTTATTCCCTCTACCTTTTCCCCCTCTCTCCCCACCCACCCCCCTGATAAGCCTCCTGTGATCTCCATTTCTCTGATTCTGTTCCTGTTCTAGTTGTTTGCTTAGTTTTTGTTTTTGTTTTAGGTTCAGTTGTTAATAACTCTGAGTTTGTTGTCATTTTACTGTTCCTATTTTTTATCTTCTTTTTCTTAGGTAAGTCCCTTTAACATTTCCTATAATAAGGGCTTGGTGATGTTGAACTCCTTGAACTTGACCTTATCTGGGAAGCACTTTATCTGCCCTTCCATTCTAAATGAAAGCTTTGCTGGATAGAGTCATCTTGGAAGTAGTTCCTTGCCTCTCGTGACTTGGAGTACTTCTTGCCAGCCCCTTCTGGCCTGCAAGGTTTCCTTTGAGAAATCAGCTGACAGTCTGATGGGCACTCCTTTGTAGGTTACTGTCTCCTTTTCTCTTGCTGCTTTTAAGATTCTGTCTTTATCTTTCATTTTGGGTAATGTAATTATGATGTGCCTTGGTGTGTGCTTCCTTGGGTCCAACTTCTTTGGGACTCTCTGAGCTTCCTGGACTCCCTGGAAGTCTATTTCCTTTGCCAGATTGGGGACGTTCTCCTTCATTATTTGTTCAAATAAGTTTTCAGTTTATTTCTCTTCCTCTTCTCCTTCTGGCACCCCTATGATTTGGATATTGGAACATTTCAAGATGTCCTGGAGGTTCCTAAGCCTCTCATTTCTTTGAATTCTTGTTTCTTCATTCTGTTTTGGTGAATGTTTCTTTCTTCCTTCTGGTCCACACCATTGATTTGAGTCCTGGTTTCCTTCCCATCACTTGGTTGGTTCCCTGTACATTTTTCTTTATTTCACTTAACATAGCCTTCATTTGTTCATCTAATTTGCAACCATGTTCAACCTGTGAGCATCCTGATTACCAGTGTTTTGAACTGTGTATCTGATAGGCTGGCTATCTCTTTGTCGCTTAGTTGTATTTTTTCTGGAGCTTTGATCTGTTCTTTCATTTGGGCCATTTTTGTTGTCTTGGCGCGCCTGTTACGTATAGGGGGCGGAGCCTTAGGTGTTCACCAGGGTAGGGCAACCATGTCGCTGCGTTGTGACGCTGTTTGTGGGGGAGGGTCCGAGAAGGAACAGTGCTGCCTGCTCCACTCTCTGCTGGTTTTCAGTCACTTCCCCACTACCCACAGTCAAATTGGGCCCTGCTGGTGCTGGTTCCCGGGTGAGTGGGCTTGTGCATGCTCTAGGACCCTGTGGGTCTCTCCAATGAACTCTCTTGTGAGGCTGGGAGTTTCTCCTGCTGCCGCCACCTCAACCCCCACAGGTGTTTTCAGTCAGAGGTTTGAGGCTTTATTTCCCTGCTGCAACCCTGGGTTGCATGGTCTGTCTTGCTCCCCAGTTGTTTCTCCCGGTTTATCTGCACATGGGTGTGGGACCGCCCGGTCCGCCAGCCGCCACCTCACCCGGCTGCCAGCCACGCTTTGCCCGCCCTGGTCCACCAGCCGCCACCTCGCCGAGAGTCCTCTCCGCCCAGCTGCCCTTCTCCGCCCCTCCTACCGGTCTGGGTGAGTGTTTCTTCTTTAACTCTTTGGTTGTTGGACTTCCATACAGTTTGATTTTCTGTCAGTTCTGGTTGTTTTTGTTTTTAAATTTATTGTTTTCCTTCTTTTGGTTGTGCGAGGAGGCACAGTGTGTCTACCTACACCTCCATCTTGGCTGGATGTCCCCTGCTTCTTCCTTTTAACAAAAGGTCTCTGTGCTCGTTGCTGAGATCTCAGCCACGTGGAAGCATGGCAGACAGCACCCCCTGGTTAGCGAGGGGCCCTCAGCTGCATCCACGCTTAGGCCCAGAAATGTCCCCTGCGGCGGGGGGATGTCAGGCAGCAGCAAGCAGAGTGGCCTTACTGCACTCTGTCCTCAATGAGGTCCTGGGATGGGATGGCTCTCCCAGGCCTGACTCCCATCCCTGCCTTTCTGTGCTGTGTGACCTGGGCGAGTCGTGAAACCTCTCTGAGCTTCTTACCTATAACACGGGGGTGAGGACAGGGCCCCCTCAAAGAGAGTTCTGTGGGGTACCTCTCAACTCATAGGGCTGCACCTATGTGGCAGGTAGTGACCACTTAATAAATGGTGGATGCTGGGTTCTGGTCACTACGTGGACATCATCACTCTCCAAATAGGGTGGTGCTTAGGCAGTGCTGGGCTTCTCAGCCAGGAGCCTGGCTTTCATCCAGCTGAGGGTGTGAGCAGAGAGCGGCCCCGCAGCCCTCAGCCTGGGAAGGGATGGGAGCCGGGGGCATCCTTCTCGTGACCGTTCCTGGCCCCCCCGTTCCGACAGCAGGAACTGCGGCCCAGACAGGTCCAGCCCCCCACAAGCCCAGCAGTGAAACCCCCGCGTGTGACAGTGTGGGGCAGGGACGTGGACCGCAACCAGCTCAGCTCAGGGCTGGGATACATGTGCGGCTGCAGTCTGCTTGGTCTTGGTCCCGTCACTGTGTGCCACGGAAGACAGCAGTTGCAACGGGGTCTCAAGGGTTACAAAACTCGCAATCAAATGCTGACTTGAATCTAAGTGAGACTCGGCCTGAGGCTTGGAAAACAAAGAACCATGTGCTGTTTTGGATGCAGTGCCGAGACCCCCACACTCTGGAGTTGGACTGCCTGAGGTGAGCTTTCCTCCACCACGTACCTGCCGTGTAACCTGGGTGAAGGACTTGGCCACTGAGCCTTGGTCTCCCCATCTGTTAAGTGGGGAGAACACCAGCAGGTTGCCAGGAGGCTCCAACATCCTCAGCATGGAGGGCACAGGTGGAGAGAGGACCCACCTCACAGCCCTCAGGCTCTGCGCCCATTTTCCACACCGGTCTTGGCTTCAAAGCCAGGCCTGGTAGGTCATGGCCCTGGGTGTCCCCTGGGCAGCTCAGATGGCCTACCTGCTGGGCGTAGCCTCGGAACATCGGGTTGACCAACTTGATGCCGTGGGACAGGCTGGTGGGAACCACGTAGCTTGGGCTGTGGGAAGACCAGACCTGTGAGTGCAGGCAGCCCGCCGGCCAGTGCGGCGGGGTCGGACTCGGCGAGGGGTGTACCGCCCCTCTGGGAGGTGGGGGCCCGCCAGGAGCCCCAGCAGGCTCACATACCTCTAACTGGGTGGCATCCTTTCCTGCTAGTCCACAGCATGCCTATTTTAAAACTGCCTTCATTCTAAAATAGGTATTGTGGCTTCTCTAATCTCAAAGGTAACACATGTTCATTATTGAAAAATCTAGTACAGCATCGAGGATACAGGCAATGATATTGCAGTAACTCTGCCTGGCGCTCAGTGGGCACCAGGTTTACCGCGGGGGGAAAGAAGCACTCCGTGCATCACACACCTGAAACTACCGTGGTATTTAATGTCAACTGTCACTGAAAAAGAAAAATCTAAAATTTCAGAAAAGCTTACAAAGAAACATTGCCACTGACGACAACACCCAGAGATAACTGCCATTAGGGTTTCTAGACTCTCCGTGAAAACACAGACACACGTACAAGGTCACAGGCGATGCAGGTGCTTAAACAGACCGGGCTTCCTACGGAAATGCGATTATACTGCGTCAGACTGCTTTAGAATCCGCTTCTGCACTGGATACGTTCCTATGCCCTCACTTTAAATTATTGCCGATTTTGACTTTTTCTGGAGAGACAGGTCTAATCCAAGCTTCTGGTCTTTAAATTCATTTCACACCAAGTGGGAGCGCCCAACCCCACTCAGGAGGTCCCTTCCTACGCGCAGTCGTGGCTGTGACCTGCGAGTGGTCAGGGTGGGGATTGGGGCCCCGGCACACACGCATCTGGGAAGTGGCCCCCGGCTAGGATCAGCACCAGGTTCAGATTCTGGCTCCCTCTCTCATGAGCCATGACCTTGAGCCAGACACCTCAGTCTCTCTAAAAGTCAGTCTCCCCAGTTAATGAGACAGGGCTGGCCACAACCTCCACCTCGCAGGGCTGCCGTGAGCAGGAGGGGCCGGATGCCCAGGAAGTGCTCAGCGGAGCTGCCGAGAGGAACCCCGCCCCCACAGCCCTGCCCAGGCGGGGGCTGCCACTCACCGCTTCCTATGCCAGACCTCGGACACTAGCTTCTGGTAGCTCTTGCACAGGGCTGGCTTCTTGTCTGTGCGTACCAGGCCGCCACACTCCAAGAAGAACTGGGTCAGTGGAGGGCTGGGCATGGGGGAGTGAGCCAGGTCAGGAGCGAGAAGGTGGGGGGGACAGCGATCCATTGCCTCTCCCATACCCCCAACCGGGGACCTGGCCTGCAACCCAGGCATGTGCCCTGACTGGGAATCGAACCGGGACCCTTTGGTTCACAGGCCAGCACTCAGTCCATCCCATCACAAGAAACTATATTCATTGTAGAAAAACTATGAATAAGCAAACAGTAACATTGGCCTTAACCCCACCTGCTGAAGACAGCTACTCTAAAGATTTGGGGCGTGTCCCTCCAGACTCCATGGACCTTCCCATTGTTCCCAATAAAGCACAAGAGGGATCGCTGGGTCCAATGGCACATGTGTTTTTAGGGGGTTGAAGTGTACCCATACACACGCATCTGTGGACACATGCAGCAGAGCTTCCAGGCTCCCGGGGACAGCCCCTGGCCCCACCCCAAGGGAGGTGCTGACCCACCAGTTGGACAGGGCCTGCAACGCGGCGTTCATGTAGCAGGAGTTCCCGAGGTTCTTCATGCCCGTGAGGCCTAGGGAGCCAGTGCACACGGGGTGGGGGCTGAGCGCCCTGCCCGGCCAGGCCCCTCCCAGTCCACACCTGGAGACGAGCTGTGGCTCCCGAGCCGCCAGGCCCAGCCACAGGGGACACGGGCAGCTGGCGTTCCACCCGAGATCCACCAAGTAAGTGTGGCTCCCGCTCGTGGCTATGGCCACCAGAGCACATCGCACAGGACAACTGTGCCCTACCCCCAGCCCGGTCCACTGTCCTCACAGGACAGGCGAGGGGACCCCATGGAGAGGGGCTAGCCTTCCCGGGGTCACACGGTGGCGACTGGGCAGGAGGACTCGGATGGGCAGCTGGCACTCCAGGGGCAGCTGCCATGCTCTATGGGCCATCCGTCACTCCGCCCAATGCCCCATGTGTGCCGTTTCCCTGCCCAGAGCTGAGGACCCCCACCCCGTCATGGCTCCCCCTGCTCTGAGGGCCGTTACCTCGAGGTTTCAGGTCATCATCCTCCGACTCCGACTCCCCTTCATCAGCCACAGCGATGGGGACGGCTTTCAGAGGGTGGGAGGGCAGCGGAGAGTCCTGTGTTCGTGTGTGGAAAGGGAGGGGTGAGGAGGGAGAGGGGCAGAGGGAGGTCCAGTGAGCACCTGCGGACACGAGCCCCTCAAAGTCACCTGGGGATGGTGACCAGGCACAGACGCCATCTGGGACCCCACTAATCTGTACTCCATGGGGACCGAGGTCACACTGTCCCGCCCTTCACACATGTCACCACCGATCGGAGTGACCCCGCTGCACCCCACACCTGCTCGGAGAGTTTGGGTGAGGAGGTGGGCAGGGGGGCCGCCAGCCGCCGTTCCAGAAACACCTCCTTCTCACAGGCGTAACACCACACGCGGAATGTGGTCAGGTTCACAGTCAGGTTGTGCTTTTTTGCCTAGAAGGCAAGATCCAAAATAAGGTCAAGGATGCACTGGCCTAACAGGTGCCCCGAGCCTGCACCAGGGCTGCCTTTGCTCCCAGCCCTGAAGGTCAGACTCTGCTCGCCCTGCCACCAGGAGTGCCAAGGGCCGCCATTGAGCGCACGTGTGCTTACACCTGCATTAGCTCCACTGCTGTGCCTATGATTATTCTTGTTTCACGGACACTGCGCGGAGGCCCAGGGTGGGCGGACGGAGCAGGGAGGCAGCTGGAGCGGGCTTTGAACTCTGGGCTGCCTGTCTGCCTGCCTATCTGCGTGCCCGGGCTCTGGCCACCACGCTCACCTGGGCATGAATGGTGCTGTGATCAGCGAAGGACTCTCCACAGCCAACGTAGGGGCAGGCGACCTGGGGAGAGCGGAGGAGAGTGAACTGGGGCTGGCCAAGAGGACAGGACTGGCATGGTGAGCCAGTGTGCCCTCCTCTGTCCAAGAGGATTCCACCCAACAGGGGTTCCTGCCACCCCGCAGGAACACGGGCGCACCCGTCGAGGCCTCAGGAACGGCCCTCTGAGGAAGAGCTGCCCTGTTTCTGAGCGAGACGGGCAGGGTGCCCTGGGCCACTGCTCTCCTGCAGAACAGCCAGGCAGGGCCATAGCCAGTCCTGGGCAAGGACTCTCCCCGCCTCCACTTGTCCCCTTTTCACCAAATTCCTGAGGGGCCAGTTTTGGGGATCCACGTTTCTGGCGGGCACGCCTGGGTCTCAGTCGTTTTCTAACAGGGGACGCTGAATGGACAGAGGCGGTGGGGCCCCAGGCTGACCCGGTGCCCTGCACTATGGCCAGCGCAGCCCTGATGACCTTGCTGTCGCCTTGCCTTCTCCTCTCCCAAATCTACCCATCCACCAGGCCCAGCTCAAGTGCCTCTCCACGTGGGCCTGCACCCCAGCCAGCGGTCTGTCTCTCTGCGGGAGCGCCCGGGGCCTTCCCACCTGCCACAGGCTGCTGAGGGCCTTTCGGGTCACATAGAGGGTGTCGTGAGGTTTCCGTGCCCGTGTCCCTGGGGGGCTGCAGGCTGCCAGCAGGGAGGCCCATGCTCATACTCTGTGCTGTCGTCCCCCCCACCCCCAGGGGACCCAGCCAGTGTCTCATAACCTACTTTGCACTGAGTGTCAGGGCCAAAGGAGGAAGCCAGAGTCCCCGGGGGGCCCTGTGTCTTCTGCAAAGACAGACGTGAACTGTGATGTCCTCACCCCCTAAAGCTGCCTTTTTTTTCCTACTTGTATTTGTTTTTGAAGAAATTTTAAGAAATGGTCATTTTTAGTATAATTTTAAAGTGCAATAAATATATACATGTAGAAAATTTGAAAAATACTACCAAGGTAGAGAAAAAAATAAAAATAACCCATGATTCCACTGCCCACTGAAAAACATTCATACCTGTTAGTTTTATTAGTAAACAGTAATAATAATTAAAACACGGCCAGAGTTTGCTGCACACTGCCTCCGGCCACACACCCTGCCAAGATGGTCACCGGCACCGTCTCCCCAAACTCAGCCTGGGGGCGGACTCCACGAGGTGGCGTTGGTGCCGTGGCCCCTGCTTTACAGGTGGGGCAGGTGGCCACTGGAAGTCCCAGGGCTTGGCGCAGACGCCCGTGTCAAGGCCCCCAGGCATGTGCGAGTGGAGGATCCTGCCTCGTGTGTGGCTGGGACCGTCTCGTCCATAATCTTCTCTGACCTGCTTTCCCTTTCTGTCATTTTTAATGGCTGCCAAGGCATCCGGCCAGGGACTCGCTGACCCTGGGGCCCTCTTGGTTGGGAACTGCACCATACATGTCCAGTGTCCCTGCCAAGGTTCCAGCAGTGCCCACAGGAGACGGACTTTCCCAGCCCGGTCTAGACTGCGCTCCATGCCCCCAGCAGCTGCAAGGAGCCTTTACCTGGAGACAGGCCCACAGGTTCGGCCCGGAAACACCACATGACTGACAGGTTCCCTGTGGAAGTGAAGGGGAAACAGCAGAGGGTGACAACCGGTGAGGGGCCCTCCCAGAGCCCCCGCCCGCTCTGGCCTGGGGGAGCCACGCACCTGCCTGCACTGCTGCTCAGGCCCTAAATGTCCCTAAATGTGTCTGTTTAAAGGTTCTGTTTGCCTCAGAGAGGCCCTCTCCGGTCCCCCCCACCCCACCCTACCCCACCCCACCCCACCCCAATTCAGTTCCCCGTTTCATACTTTACTGTTTTTTGTTTGTTTTAAAGATTTTACTTACTTATTTTTAGAGAAATGGGAAGGAAGGGAGAAAGACAGGGAAACATTGATATGCGAGAGAGACATCAATCGGTTGCCTCTTGCACACCCTCAACTGGGGACCTGGCCTGCAACCCAGGCATGCGCCCTGACTGGGAATCGAACTGGTGACTTTTTGGTTCGCAGGCTGGCGCTCAATTCACTGGGCCACACTGGCCAGGGCTACACTTTATTGTTCAAATTTTGTTTTATCAGATGCCTGCAAAAACATTTCCAATAAAGTCGTTCGGAACTTAGACCCCTTCATCTGCGACCTCATCTCACCCCTGACTCTGCACTTTCTCCCCAGCCAGACCATGGGCTCCGTGAAACAGGCGGTCTGTTTGCCTACACCTGTGACTTCCCAGAGTCTGGGACACATCAGGAGGTCGATGTGTTTGCTGAGCACAGAAAACACCCAGGTCACTGGTGGTCTGGGTGACACAGCCTCCGTCCAGTCTGCCAGTGTCTCCCCTTCTTGCTTTAATAAGGGAATATACGCATGCTGAGCACTTCGCCAGCCCGCTGCAGACGGTTTCTCAGCCCGCCGTGATTGTGCAGCTCAGTCCTAGTTAATGGGCTGGATGACAGCGAAAGTGACATGTGCCACTTGGGAGCTGTGCGCCACCTTTCTTCCTCTTTCCCTTTCCTCCGTGGCCTGGAAACTGGCTGTGCTGGGGGAGCTGAAGCCACTGCCTTGGACTTGGGCATGAGAATGGCAGAGGCAGCCTATCAGTCCCACGAAAATTACGTAGGGCACGGTTTCAGCTGCTGTGACAAAGGGCCCTGGAATGCAGCGGCTCAGGTGAGATAGCTTTTCTTCCTAGTGAGCTACCTGCTCATACCCTGGCCCTCTGTGGGTATTTTTAAACAATGCTGGCTTCATTCCGTGGATTCCCGGATGCTCAGAGAGGCGCTGCAGACGTGTCCTCTGAAACGCTGGCCCGAGCCATCTCCAAGCGCTCTCGGTCTTTCCGCCACACAGACACCAACACCTCCAAAGGCTGTCCCGTGCCAGCACACATCTCCCCACGTTCTGCCTCCCTCTCCCCACTCGTCCACCTCCCTGCTTTCAGATTCCCCCAGTCCTGCCTCCGAGGGAGGAAGAGTCCCATCGGTTTGTCTCACTCATTCCTCCGTGCAGACTTGGAAAAACCCAGCACTGGACAGTGCAAATGCCCCAGGGCCTTGCTCAGCCCCTCCTTCAGACCACACAAGATGCGGAACTACTTCAAAAGAAGCCCCAGGTACACTGAAGAGCTGACCCCTTACACAGGCCAGGACCGAACCAGCTCAAGACAAAGGACCCCCTGGACCTGTGGGGTAGGGAGACTGAACCACTAGCATTTGGCGCCCGGAACCGGGAGCTGACAATACGTCCAGGAATCCGACCCGATGACCCCACCTCTGGGAAGGTGTCCCACCGGGGCGGTGCCCTACACAGGCTCTTGCCACGCAACAGGGACGTTTCTACGAGGCCATTCACCACAGCGCCGTTTGTTTTGGCGGGTGGGGGCAAAGAGCCCAGGTGTCTGCCCACGGAGGACCAGTTATGGAGTCCACCGGTGAAACAGAATGCAGCTTCAAGACAAACAGCGAGAGAGCGGCCCTAGCAGGCCGGTGCCACAAGGCCTCCGAGGCACATTGTCACGTGAATGAAGCTATGAAAGGGCCTCCAGCAGGCCACCTCTTGTGAAATAGGGGAAGGAAAAGGAAGCATATTTGCATATGTTGGCAGAAAGAAACTGAAAAGATACAAAAGAAAACTAATGTAAGTGGTTACCTGAGGGTGGGCTGGGGGGGCACGGAGTGGGGGGGACGGGGCAAAAAGGGGACATCTGGACATTTCTCTTCGTACAGTCTTTCATCTTTGAACCACGTGAAAGTGCCACATCGTCAGGAAGTTCTCACTCGACAGGGAAAGGCGACGACGTGTCCTCCCGAGTGAAGGAGGCCTGCCCACCGCCTTGGCCCCCCGAGCCCTGTTCAGGTCGCGGGGGTGAGAATGCCCACAGAGTCTCCGTGTGATTCTGTCCGGCCGGCTCCAGCCGCTACCGGACAGCGCGCTGGTGCCTCCCGGCGCTGGGAGAAGCGACCCCTAAGGCGGCCAGGACCCAGGCCGCAGGCCTGCGGAGCAGACACCAGCTCCGCCCTCTCCACTGGAGGGCCAGCAGAGGCCATGGGGAGCCAGTCTGCGGCCACTGCAGAAACGTCTGTCCCCCTAACGCAGAGGCCCTGAGTGTGGGCCTCGGCCTCCACACGTCCGGCCCCGTACCTTAGATTTGAGCAGCAGGTCATCTTTGGTCACCTCCCCTATAGAGTCGAGGTGAGGGCAAAGGTCCCTGGAGTCCCCCATCCTGGCCTGGTCTCACCTGCGGGAAAACACAAGAGTCCTGGGTGAGATGCCAGGACCACTGCTCAGGGCAGGCTGGGGGTGGGAGGTTGTAGTCACGTGCACGGCCTTGACCTTGCGGCCTGGCTCAGGCACACCACCAGCCGGACTTCTCTGAGCCTCCCACTGCTTGCCTGGACACTGTGGTGAAGAGAAGCCTGCCCCTGGGCCACTCAGAGGCCTCCGCATGGAAGCGTGAAGGACTGATGAAATCAGGACCAGCTCTGGGGGTGTCACCAGTGCCACTTCTCTGTGAAACTGTGCTAGGGACACACCAACAAGGTGGTGTCCCTGGGGGAACTGGGTGAAGGGCACGTGGGACCTCCCAGTACATTTTGGGCAATCTCCTGTGAGTTATAAGTATTTCAAAAGATGACACATAAAAGCCAATGACTAAATAAATGCTTCCATCGCCCAATAATTTCGCAGAAGTCATATCCAGGAACCTGACTGCTGGTTCTAGCTCCAAACTGTTGCCAAGAAAGGTCCAAACTGACCAAAGATGTAAGTGGAGGCTGCCTTAATGAGGGTCAGAGGCTGTGTGTCCACTGGAGGGAGGTGGACCCCCAGCCCTTCCCACCAGCCACCTCCCCATCCCCAAAGGTCATCCAGGGCCCCAGACTCCTGGCCAGAACAGGAGGTACCGGGGCGGATTCGATGGCACGCGTTAGCTCGTTAGAAACTCCCCCAGGCATCTCCGGGCAGTGCTGGTCAGCCCCGTTCTACAGACTAGGGAAGGGGCTCCTTCTTGTCCAGCCTCACAGACGGGACGGCTAGAGCTAAAGCCGAAACCCACGCTCGTCAGACTCGATGGCCCCCGCTCACGGTCTCTCTCTCTAACTTTCGGAACAGGCCAACAGAGTGGAAATCGACGGAACCACAGTGCAATGCACCCCCATGTGCCCACTGCCTGGCTTCCGCAGTTAACTCGGGCCGGCTCCACTTGGCTTCATCTCAGCCCCCTACTTGCTCTTTTTCACAGCAAATCCCAGATATCATATAATTTTATTTGTGTATGTTTTTCTAAAAGAGAAGGACTTGAAAAAAATCATAAATACATTTTACCTAGAAAGAAAAATCCATATTCCCTCTTCAGCCTGCGCCTAAGGTCCACCCCCGGGTCAGGGACGCTGGGGGCCTACCTCTGTGTACAGCGACTGTCCCTGGAAGAGGCCAACATCCACATTCTCTGTTGACAGCCGACAGTGGCAGCGGCGGAGGGCTGGAGCGAGAGGCCTCGGGCAGGGACCCTGGGAGAACAGACCAGGTACTTGAGGTAGTTTCGCTGTTTTCCAACCGCTCGGCACCGACCAGTGGTGCCAGTAGACCCTTCCCTAGTCGCTGCTGGGCATCACCTCTGTGACTGCCGAGAGGGGAGACATGCAGACTCTGCAGGACAGGGCCCTGGGGTCTCTCCAACCGTCGCTGCCCAGGGCTGCTACCACCCTGTCACCTTTAGGACAGAAGGCTCAGTCCCTTCCGCACATGCTGCTGGGACCTTCAGCTCATCTTCTGAGCCTCCCAACGACCCTGTGCTGCTCAGGACCCCTGACCCCTGAGTCGTGAGCAACCCCAGGCTACAGGCATACCCGGGGCCATCCACACGTCACCATGGTCCCCTCTCTCGGTGCGCACTTTGAAGGGGACAGACAATTAGAAGCTGACATTTAAATGCTCATCTGACAATGACAGGGTTCAAGGTTCCAAATTCCAAACCTTCACCCAAAGCCAGAATTTTGGGTTTTTTTCCACCTTTTGCACTGCGGTCAAGTGTGCTGGGTTGCCACTAAGACCACACTATTTTGGGCTGCAATATGTGGTTTCTTTGTGTTTTTCTTAAGTGTTTTTGGTATGTGCTCCGTGTGTGCAGCTACCTGGCGGACACGGGTTGTGAGCTTGATGCCCAGCGCCACAAACGGTGCCCATGACAAGGACGACGGTGACAGGCCCCCTCCTGATCACATGTGCAATCAGACTACTTAAGTCCCTGCAACTTCAGAGTAAAGAAAAAAAAGCCCCGTGGCTAACAGCCCGCTCTGAACCCTCCCACCGGCTTTACCGCTGCAGAGACACACCTGGAGCCTGAGCAACGAAGGGACTTGGCCAAGGTCAGCCCTCGGCTGTAAGCAGTGGGCAGGGACCTGATCGGACCTGTCTGGGGCTCAGCCCCCTCTAAACCAGGGCCCGCCGACCTTGGCCGTAAAGGAGCAGGTGGGCCAATATTTTAGGCTCTGCTGCCACGTTCACCTTTACGGCATGTTCTCATTTTTGTTTCTTTATTTACAATCCATTAAAAATATATTTTTTAAAAAATTCTTACCCCCTGACCGGTGTGGCTCAGTTGGTGGGGTGTGTTTCAGCAAAGCGAAAGTCATTTGGTGGGATTCCCGGTCGGGGCACGTGCCTGGAGTGTGGGTTCGGTCCCCAGTTGGGGGTGTACGAGAGGCAACCAATCGATGTTTCTCTATCACACTGATGTGTCTCGCCCTCTCTTTCTCCCTCCCTCCCCCTCTCTCTAAGAACAAGTAAATAAAATCTTTAAAGAAAATTCTCAGCTCAAGGGCCCTACAGAACAACCTTGGACTGCTGCCAGCGTGCTAACTCCGTCCTAAAGCACCGTGCTGTTTGTTGGCTCTCCCTAAGAGCAGCCCGGATCCCTGGCATTCTGCACCCCACGGCGCACCACCAGTCACCACCAGTTTATTTTTTTAATTGAATTTTTCCTTCACCATTTATCCTTCCCAACCCTCCTCCACCTCCACCCACCCCCGGCCCCTCCCCATCACCACCAGTGTAGACAAGGCAAACAGCGAAGAACAGCCCAGAAGGCTCACTCGGCTCCAGGGTGTGTCTAAGAAATCCAGGGGTGTGCAGAGACAGGGAACGGCGCTCCTTCTGACCGGGACACCGGGGTGCGGCCTCAGCGAGCGACAGGCAGCTGGGCGAGCAACGGCACAGCCGCACACCGCGGCGCTACAGACCCACTGAAATGGGCGTGTGTGCACGGCGACCATTTTACAGGCGGAAGGAGACACTCTCACAAGACAAGGTGTCGTGCGGTCAACACACACACCAGCGGGTCACGTACCACCGCTATCGAGTGTCACGGCTGCACGCAGATGCCCGCGCTGCCCTTTCACGCGGGTGACAGGGCGGAGGTCAGTGGACACCAGCACCCCCACAAGCATGTGGGCGATGCCTTGCACCCCGAAATCACATTACGATGGCCACAGCCTCACTAGGCAATAGGAATTTTCCAGCTCCATTATATTTTTATGCGGTCCAGTTTCCATCACCCAGGATTATTTTCGTCCGCAGTCACGCACTGCGTAATGACTTTTGGCCAACGATGGACCATAGATAGGATGGTGGCCGCCTGGGGCAGAGGGTGAGGCCACACTGCAAAGAGGCAAGAAGAAAATTTCTGTTCTAGATCTTGACTGGGATGGGAGTTAGCCAGGTCGAACCTCAGGGGATACATCTTTAAAGTGTATGCATTTTACTGTAGGTACTGGAAGTAAAACGGATTAAAAGCACTCTAAGTCCCCCTCGTCTGTAGTGACAGGCCTGCTCCACGGTTGTCTAGGGCTCGGATGGGGAGGGCGGACACCACTCGACCACACTCTTCGAAAGGGTAGGGTGCATTGGGTATAAATTACACCTAAAAAAACCCTGATTTAAAACTCTGGAGAAAAAAAAAGCCCCACACTTTAAATACATGACTGAGACCAACAGCATCAATGCAGGCAAGTCTCAGAGAATGCTGAATAATAAAAACAAGTCGCACACGTCACACCCATCGGCATGGTGACTACAGAAAACAACAGAACAGAACAGAAGGAGCGCTACAGGGGATGTGGCAAAGCTGCAGGCTTGCACACTGTTGGTGGGACGCAGGTGCGGCTGCCACTACGGGCCACGGTATGGAAGCTCCTGAGAGTAAAACACAGCACCACCAGGTGATGCAGCAAGCACACTTCCGAGTACGTGCCCGAAAGCGGCAACTTGAGCAGACATGTGCGTGCCCCTGTCCTCAGCAGCATTTTTCTCAGTAGCCGAAGGTGGAAGCCACCCACGTGTCCGTCAAAAGACAAGCGGACAGACAGAACCTGGTCCATACACACAGAGGAATATTATGCAGCCTGAAAAAGGAGGCTCTGGCACCTGCTACCAGCCCCAGCGACCCTGGAAAACATTATGCTCAGCGCAGAAGCCAAACACACAAGGGCAGATGCTGTGTGATTCCCTCCTATGGATGCTGAGCAGAACGCTTAAAATGACGGTGACGCTTTTGTTATATGTATTTAAGCACAATTTTTAAATGTTCAGTTTTGGGGCTTTTTTTTTAAGTTGTAGAAGGACAGCCTTGACCGGGTGACTCAGTTGGTTGGAGCATCATCCCACACACTGAAAGGTTGCAGGTTCGATCCCCAGTTGGGGAGTATCTGGCAGGCAACCAATCGAGGTTTCTCTCTCTCAAATCAATAAACATATCCTCAGATGAGGATTAAAAAAAATGAAGTTGCAGAAGGGATACACATAGTATGACACCATTAAAAAAGGATTTGAAAATGCTGGGCAGGGAGAGAGATTGTGAGGTGAGGTATTCACTGACCAGGAAAGATGCTGGTTCCGTTAGGTGCCCTGCCACGGTGCACGCTTACCTCTGTCCTCTCTCATCCTTCAAGTCCCAGCTTCACTGTCCCCTGACCAGCAAAGGTGTCTGCTGGCCACCCCACTGAAGGCAATACCACCCTTCCCACTACCCTCGCTCCTAAGGGAGGCCCCCTGTCCGTCCTGGCTTGGATGAGCATGCCCTGGAACCATGGGACAAATACCCATTTTCTGGTTGTTGAATGCCTGTCTCCACTCAAGAATGTAAGCATCCTGAGGGGGGGGTCTGTTTGGTCCACAGCTGTATCCAAACCATAGAGAGTCGGCCCTGGAGCACAGCAACTTCCCAGTGGGTATTTAATGCGTGCGTCGGAAGGGCAAAGTACTCAAAAACATCATTACAGTCCTGTTCCATTTTGGGGAGTGATTTTGGTTTTTGTTTGGTGCCCACAGAAAGGATGCTATCTCGGGGGGCGGGGATCAAGTGATTTTCATTCCCTCCTCTCCTGCTTGTCTGCATTTTCCGCAGCGAATCTGTGTTGCTTTTGGAATACTGCACGGGCGACTGGACAAGTTACTTTTTGTTATTCAGGACGTTTCAAAAGGAAGAAGAGCATGCGTGTGGCTTCTTTGGGCCTCCTCCTGGGGCTGTCCTTGCTGTTCCCCAGACCCCTGAGAACTCTCGGGGGGGGTGGTCAGAAGTTCTCCCCCCGGAGCTCCCCAAGCTCACAGAGTGTGAACGGGACCCGTGGGGTCAGTTTCGGAGAAGGGCGGGCAGCACCTGCGAGGTCCCGGAAGCCCTGGGCGACTGCCTGAAAGGACAGCTTTCACTTTCACTCCCTGACTCATTCGGGGGCAATCTGTTCTTTTTCTTTTTCCCCCTCTCTCTCTTTTTAAATTATTTATTTACTTTAGAGAGAGGGGAAGGGAGGGAGAAAGAGAGGGAGAGAAACATCAGTGGGTGAGAGATACATTGATTGGTTGTCTCTCACACGCCCCCATCTGGGGGCCTGGCCCACAACCCAGGCACGTGCCCTGATGGGGAATCGAACCTGTGACATTTTGGTCCGCAGGCCGGCGCTCAGTCCACTGAGCTACACCAGTCAGGGTTGATCTGCTCTTAACACCTTTGTTTTTGCCTCATTAACTTCCGTGTCGGATTAAAATTTCCCATCTTCTCCTACCTATCCTGACAGTAGAAAGAGATATTTTCGTTTGGTTTTAGTAAAATTAAGATGCATCTCTGTAGAAGTAGAAAGCAGAGACAAACATAAAATGAAATATGAATCACCTATAGCCCTACTACACAGAAGATGGTTACTGTTGGGGTTAAGTCTTGTTCCTAGGTACGAGCACCTAATTTTAAACATGAAGCTAGACTACAACAGCCACGTGTTTGATCCTGACTTTGGGTTTAAGTCACACGCACTTCTCATGTCACGAAGGTTCTTTTTGAGAACTTCATTTCTCATGGCCGAACAATATTCCAGCAAAGCTAACTGAAACCTCCCTTAACTGCTCTCCCGCTGTTGGGCATTCTGGGTATCTGGGTATACGTTATGCCATAGAAATAAGGCAGTTAGCAGTACGGGGGGGGGGCACCCAAAAACTCGGAATTTATTTGTAAAAAACTGTGTATTTGTTTTTAAATGTTTAAACTTCAATCACCTTCAGAGTACTCTCCATTTGATGAAATGCACCTAGGGAGATGTTTTTCCCACGCTTCAAAACAGTTTTTGAACTAGTTGATTTTGATGCCTTTTTTTGTGCTTCTGCCATTTTTTGTTTCACCTCTTCCCTATCAGCAAAACGTTTCCCTTTGAGGACCTTTTTCATCTGGGAAACAATAACAGCAAAAAAAAGTCACGTAGTGAGAGGTCAGGTGAATAGGGAGGGTGGGCCATGGGGGTCATGACATTGTTGGCCAAAAACTGCTGGACACTCAGCATGGTGTGGGCAGATGCACTTGTAAATCACCCGCCATGAAGTGGACAAATGCGTCGAAAAATTCTTCAAAAAAATTCACCAAAGCTGAATGCAGCCTCTCACAACAACACCAGCTGGTACACTGATACAGATGGGTTCCTAGAACACTCACTAGTAGGGGAAGCCTGTACTGTAAGGGGGCACCCTCCAGAAGATAATTCCAGGTTTTTTGGGTCCCCCTCATATTTTGGAATTTAAATCTTTGACTACATCTTCGATCAAAAGAAAAATTACTGAGTCAAAATGGATGTTTTAAAGGCTCCAGGTGTATACTGCAAATGGCCCTCAAGAAAGATTGTATGAATGTACCTGCCTGCTGCCCTGAATGGTGTGGCTCGGGTGGAGTGTTGTTCACAAACCAAAGGGTCGCAGGTTTGATTCCTAGTCAGGGCACAAGCCTGGGTTGCGAGCTCGATCCCCCCACCCTCTGCTGGGGCGTGTGAGACGCAACCCACTGATATTTCTCTCCCTCTCTTCCTCCTTCCCTTCCCTTCTCTCTAGGTAAGTAAATAAATAAATAGAATGATTTAAAACATCAGTTTCTATGGAGGGGAAATGTTGAGTGGTAGCACCCCAAACTGTGGGTGTTTAATATTCCACACGCAGGACCTGAAACACAAGAAGTGCATCTTACCTACCTCAGATGTCTACGGGTTTTCACGTTGCTTTATCTGGCACCCAACCAACATGGAGCACTGGCTTGGGTGATGGACACGAGCCAGGCATGGGTCTCGCCCTCATGGGACTCCAAGTCATATTTCAACACCCGGCGACATGCATGCAGCCAGTGGGGACATTACGATTCCTAACAGTAGCCACCTTCCATCGCGTTACCACGTGCCTGAGGTTTCACATACCTCAATCCTGGAGTTGACCGTAATTTCAGAAAGCAATAACAGAGAGAGCTAGCCCTGCGTTCGGCTCCTTGCTCTTGTTGCTCACCAGCCGTGTGTCTTTAGCTAAATCACTCAGTCCTCAGTCCCTCGCCCAGGAAGTGGGACAGAGCCAACACACCGGGTGGCTGTGAGGGTGGGGAGACAATGCACAGGAAGGACCAAGCACAAGGACTTCTGGTCACGTGGACACTCAGGATGGCTCAGTTTAGATTTATCTGCTGACCAAGAACGCTCAAAAACCACTTAGCACTATGATCTGTGTTACTGGCCAGGTTTTATAGAATCAGCAGACTGGGGGTGCTAGGAAGGTTAAGCCACATGCCCAACCAAGGGCACCTCCCATCAGCCTTTCGCTCAGGCTTCCATTGCCCAGGGCAGCCAGGCACACCAGCCCACCCAAGAAATGCACAGTGTGGACCAAGCGTGACACACAGCAGATGCCTAATGTATGGTAGTTCCAGTGCTACTTTCTAAGATCCAAGCAAGATCCAAGCTCACCTCCTGAGGCTTTGGACATCAAAGTAAAGCCAGGAAACGGAACCTCAGGGAATGGAGCAAATCCTTAAACAGCTTTCCAGTCCCTGGGCCGCCAGCACTTCTGCTCCCGGCAACCCGATTCCCTTTCTCCATGTAGACAAAGGGTACTAAACAGACATGATGGAATTGGATCCTGGATTAATGGGGAAAAGGGCATTAGTGGGACAATTGAGAAATTTGTTATGGATGGAATGTGCCCCTCAAATTTCTACATTGAAGCGCTAACCCCTAGGACCTCAGAATGCAATAAGGAGACAGGGTCTTCAAACAGGTGAGGGAGCACAGATGAGGTCTTTAGGGTGGACCTTAACCTAGTCTCACTGGTATCCTTTTCAGAGGAAGACATCTGGACAGACAAGGAGGCACCAAGGATGCGCCCAGAGGACAGACCACATGAGAGCACAGTGAGAAGGTGGCTGGCAACAAGCCAAGGGAGAGAGGCCTCAGAAAAAACCAAAGCTATTGACACCTTGATCTTGAACTTCCAGGCTTCAGAACTGTGAGGAAATTGATTTCTGTTGTTTAAGTCGCCCAGTCTGCGGTTCTTTATGGCAGCCCTAGCAGACTGATATGGTATGATATCAACACTGAAGTTTCTGAAGATGGAAATGTTTTCTGGTTATGTGTTACAATGTCTTTGTTCTCAGATGATGCCCCCTGAAATATTTAGGGGCAAAGAGTCATGAAAACTGCAACTTACTCTTACCTGGATCTGCAGTAATAATGATAATAATAATGAGCATACAGAGGGTAGACAGGGTTAACATATTAATAATTGGTGAATTAGGTGAAGGGCATGAATGGGATTTAATTCTACTATTCTAGTAACTTTTCTGTAAGTCTGTGGGGTTTTTTTTGCCAAAATAGAAACTTTTTAAAGATTCCTTTTCCCTCTTAAGGTGGGAGCAGGGAGTGGTCTTTTGGCAAAGGTAACCCTAGGTCAATAGGAAAGCAGGAAATCCAGGACCCAGAGCCCACTCTGAGCCAGGCTGAGGCCCGCCTACTCTCTCTCAGGTGAGCGCCCTGTTCCTCACGTGACAGAGGACGCTCAGAGATGGGAAGCCACTCGCCCAAGGCCATACAGCAAGGAAGTGACAGAGCTGGAAGTGAGCCAGGTGTGTCTGCTTTCCCAGCCTTTCCCACGCTGCCCCTGTACAAACAAATGGAGTGCACACAGGAGGCATTTAATAAAGACGGAGAAGGAAAGAGGCCTGCCCTGCTGAGAGAGCCAGATCCTGGGAACAGGCCCTCTTGTGAGGTCCACTGGACCGTGCTGCTGGAGTCGGGGAGGTGCCTTCCCGACATGCTGGCCAGAGGGGTGGCGCCTTCACCGCTTCACCCCAGCGACCTCAGAGTGCCTCTCGCTCCTGACCCACCGGGACCGCCTGCTTCTTCTCTTGGGGACGAGAAAGCAGGAGGGAAGGAGGCAGGCTGGAAGGTCTGGCAAAGCGCCCACCCACTCGGGGCCTGGGTGAGGCCTCTGAGATGCTTCATCCTGGATAAGGGCAGGCACTCTGTCCTCCCTGGGGCCAGCACTGAGTGAGGGGAAAGCACCTCCCCAGGGACACAGCCAACAGGCTGCAAGGCCGGGCCTGGCACCCGCTGCTGAGACCAGGCCGCAGGTGCCCATTACTCATCATTTTCCTGGAGGTTCTGGCTATATCCTGCTCACAGCCCGGAGGGAGCCAAATTCCTCAGGACAGGAAAGGTGAGGCTGCCAAGCACCCACCAACACAGGGGCACCCCCTGACCTGATCCTCACACCCGCACCCCTCTGGTACCCTCTCCCTCCCTCCTGCCCCCTTTCCTCCAGTCGACTCCCAAGCAATTCCATTTTCCCTGAATCCCAGCATACTCCTTCCTCCAACCCGGTCTTCATTCACTGAGAGTCCACCATCCTTCTGACTCTCAAAGCAGAACCCTCAGCCTCCTCCTGCCTTGGCACGTCCTGCTCCCCACACACCTCCAGTTATCCTTGCTGGCCTTACCCACTCCGCCCGCCCAAATAGCCCCGTGTACTAGGCTGGCACTCACACACTTCACTAAATCCTCATATCCACCCTGGGGATTGGCAACATTGGAAGCTAAATCCATCTCCACGTCCGTCACTAAAGGAGGAATGACAGGCTCAAGAGAGGCAGAGGAACTGGCTGGAAGTCACACAGCTATTAAAGAGCTTTTGCCCAAAGCCAAAAGGCTGTTCTGAGACATCCCGAGCCCACCTGAGAAGGCCAGTTGTCTCAGTCCGGGGGAAAGAACAACAATCTTAGAGGAGGATGTTCCAGAAAGAAGTAAGGCATTCCAGAAATGCTGCCCAGCTTCAGAATGGTCTTCAGAAAAGGGAACCGAAACCAGCCTCCATCAGCAGCACCTCCCCGTGGCCAATGAGCTGCAATAACAGCAGCTGCAGCAGGCATTTACTGAACGGATACTGTGCCAGGCGCTGTGCAGAACGGGCAGCAGAGGCAGGCCTGCAACTGGTCTCTGCTCCACCTTCCGGACGTGTGACCTGAGGCACACATTGCCTCCCTGAACCCAGGTACTCTGGTTTGCAAAATGAAGAATGACTGAATCTACTTCATAGGCTAGCTGGGCGAGTTCATGAGATCATGCTTATCCCAGTACCTGCCACCTAGTGAGCGCTTAATAAGAGGTAGTGCTTTCAAAGGAAAGAGCTGGCCTATAATGAGGAAAGGAAAACTATTTCAGGGGTTCCTAAAAGCCTTCGAAGCCACGATTCATGCATTTAGTTATTTCCTTAGCGTTTGTCAATGCCCATACTTCAAATAAACTTAATTCTCACAGCATCCTCGGGGTGGAAGGGGCAAAGGGCAGAGCGACAGTCCTCGTGGCAAAAGACGAACGCAAGGCCCCGAAAGGTCCAGAGAGGCGGCGGGCAAACACCCGAGGAGGGGCCTTAGGGGTTCAAAACATCGGACGCGTCTCTCATCGGGGAGAAGTGTCTGGGTGTCATTTTTAACTGGGCAGTCGGCGTTGGGACTTTAATTCACCACCACTAATAAGTGGTCACCTTTTTGTCCTTAAAGGAAA
Source organism: Macrotus californicus (assembly GCA_007922815.1). Classification (NCBI taxonomy): domain Eukaryota; kingdom Metazoa; phylum Chordata; class Mammalia; order Chiroptera; family Phyllostomidae; genus Macrotus; species Macrotus californicus. The sequence goes on along the minus strand of VMDR010000481.1, from coordinate 203,116 downwards.
AAATACACGTCAGGGCCCAGACCCGGGGGAAATAAATGTCAGCGCCCTGAGACGCGACACGCATGCTTTCAGCGCTGAATCAGGCAGGCCCTGGAGAATAAAAGAGATGGCGGCTCCTGCCCCGGAGAAGCAACGAGTCCCCGGGGGCTCGAAGTGGGGCGACGGGACACTCGAGGACCCCCTAGGCGCCGGCCGGAGGAGGGGTGGGGTGACGGTGATCGGGGGATTCCCCGGCTCCGCTCACCTGGCCGAGGCGTTCAGCGCGCTTGGCAGGGCCAGGCACTCCGCTGGCCGGGAGCAGGGCTGGGGTCGTCCCTGCCCGAGAGGCCCGGCCCCCTGAAGCAGCCGGCAGCAGCCTGAAACTCACCTGCCGTCGCTACCGTGCCACCGCTGCCTGTCAGTCAAACGCATCCCCGGCAGCGCAGCGCAGGGTCTTGGGGCCCCGGCGGCCGCGCCCCGCCTCCTCTCCTTGATCGCCCAATCAGGAGAGGTCTACGCCACCGATGGGGCGTGGTCAGGTGGGCGGTGCGAGAAAGGTGGAGCCAGGAGGGCTTGGGGCGGGGCCCGGCGGAGCCGACGCTCTGACAGCACTGCTGCGCGCCGGAAGCCGACCCGGCCACAGCGCTGCGGGGCAGCGGGCGGACCGCGGAGCCACCTCTACCATGCCGGTCACCGGGAAGACTTTCCGCCGGCGCCGGGCCGACTCGGAGTCAGAGGAAGATGAACAAGACTCCGAAGAGGTTCGGTGCGTTTGGAGCGGGGTTTCCACTGGGCAGGAAAAGAGAAGCCGGCTTAGGGACTCATCACGAGCCAGGCTCCCCCTTCACAACATTGGTAGCTGTGAGCCGGAGTTGTCCTCTTCTGCGGACGAAGAAATTGGGGCTTCTAGGGATGGGGCCGCCACTCCCAAGGCCGCATAATTGGAAGCGGTGACCCAGGGACGGGCAGTGCATCTGATTCCCGGTAGGTCTAGGCGCAGGTTCGCCTTCTGGACCAAAGTGCCGGCGACTCAGCGGCCGGCTAGGGTACCGGTCGAAGCTGTTGTTTGACTCCGACTTCCGCGGAGGGTCTCTCAACCTGTACGTTGCCTTTTTTCAGATTAAAACTAGAAGAAACCCGCGAGGTGCAGAACATGAGGAAGAGGCCCAACGGAGTGAGGTGAGTACCGTAAGGGGACCCGGAGGAGGAGATGGGAATGACAGCCACGCCCCCGCCCCGGTCGCTGTCACAGGGTATCTCCTGAGACATAGCCCCTTTTCTTGGCACACTGTGCGCTTTCCACTACCCTGAAAGAGGTCCAGCGTTCTTTAACAACGTTTAACTGGGAGATGGCCTGAGTTGTGTGGTCATAAGGCTTGCTCCAGAGGTGCAGAAACAGGTCACTAACTCGTGTTTTTAGTGCACCCAATCGACTGTGGAAGCACATCGATTGTTAAGAGTTTGGCAAATTAAGAAAAGTCTAATCAAGAAAATAAACAGCACCCATAATTCTCCCCTCCAGAGATAGCCAGTGTTAACATTTAATGTTCTTCCCTATCTTTACCCTTTCTCCCTTTTGTAAAGAATAGTGAGAACTGTTATTCTATGCTATTTTCAACTCATTATGACCTTGTGGACATTCATTCACATTGTGGGTTATTTTCCCACAAACCTTTCCAATGGCTACATAAGACTTCACTGCAAGTGTGTACCACAATTCCACTAATTCCCTATTTGGGGACCTATGGGGCATTTTGTAAGTTTTCCTCAGATAAGGCTGCAATAATAGTATTTTCCTACATGTGTCTTTAGCTTTCGTTTTCCTGAAGGCAAAATCTTAGAAATGAGATTTCCAAGCCAAGATAACGCCAAATGGTTTTATTGAAAACTTCCCCACCTCCCCCACGCCCTGTTCTATGCTTGTAGGCCTTTCCATTGGCTTTGGCGTGCACCCCTCCGATCTCACCCTTACACTAATGTTGCAGTTTACAAACGTCCTAAGTGTTCCTTCCCATCTCTGAATGGTACCGTTCCCCCCTCCCTCCCTTTCCCCTTTGGCTTCACTCAGTGCTGCGGCCTTGCTGGTGGGAGAGAAGGTCCAAGAAGAGGCCACTCTAGTGGTAAGTTGTGGGGTCCTCCCCGCGCGCTGGGAAGACGTGGCTGCCCTTCAGCGGATGATTGTGTTTTCGTAAGAAAACAAAACCCACTGCCAATTACATAGATGTTTCTTCTCAACCGTGTTGGCTTGCTGCAGGATGATCCCTTTCAGATGAAGACAGGCGGTATGGTGGACATGAAGAAACTGAAGGAAAGGGGCAAAGATAAGTAAGTACAGGACACGCTGAGATACAGATTCACCGGCAGCCCCTGCTGGGGCCTCTGTGCCCCCAGAGAGGCGGGGCCTGCAGCAGTAGCTTTCACAGAACACCTGCAAGTGTCCTTTGTGCCGTGTAAAGGGTATGTAGTTTAAAAACAAAACTAGAACTCTTTAAGAGTGAGCTTAGAGAGGTGTGAGCACACTCCTTTTGGGAAGGTGGATTGTTTACTATCTTTCAAATCCATATGGAATTTTTCTTTTTCTTTTTTCAGAAAACATAAAAACACAATGATAAAAATAACATACTCAAAAATACAAAGGTAAAAAATAAAAGCATCTGCTACTTCCCCTAGAGGAATCTCCAGGGGCCAGTGGTTTGCTCTTATGTATTTATTTACATATCACATATTTCCCCCCAACCATGACGAGGGTATCACACTTTTTTGTTGTGCGCTTGTGTTGTTGGGACAACACACAACTCGGCCTCACCAAGCTGTGACTTTACGGCTCTGCTTCACGGCTCTCTCGTTTCAGGATCAGCGAAGAGGAAGACCTCCACCTGGGGACGTCATTTTCGGCAGAAACCAACCGGAGGGACGAGGACGCGGACATGTGGGTGCCGGTGTGCGGGGCTGCGGGCGGTCGGGGCAGGCTCCAGCCAGACACAGTTCGGGACATTGAGTCACGGATGACATTTTTAGAGTTATCCAAAGACATCAGGGTGGGTCCCTCTTGGCCCCTTCCCAGGCTTGAGAACTTCGAAAAACTCTGAAAAGTCCCCCAAAAGTAGTTCTTGAGATTTAAGTTTCCTTGACTAATAATACTTCCCCAGACATGGCAGGGATAAGCACTGGACTGCCCGCTTTTGATTTTGCCAGCCAGGCTGTGAAACGAACAACGGCCCCCTCCTGTTATCTCTCTGTCTCCGAAGGATCTTGCGTAGAGTAACGCCAATAAATCGGTGGGACTCATCTCATGATAATAGGTTGGCACTTTGTGTTGTGCATTGTAGCTTGGCAGAGACACTTGAGGTGGTTTTACTTCTCTCACCTCTCCATGGACTGATGAAAACTTCATCATGGACCGTCACCGACTGCTCTGTGGGCCAGGGTTGGGGACCACTAATTTAAAAGATGTGCATGGTGAGCCTCCTGCCCCTCCCTGAGATCCGTGGGTTTCCTGTTGCAGGATGAAGTATATTGAGACGGAGCTGAAGAAGAGGAAAGGGATCGTGGAACACGAAGAACAGAAAGTGAAGCCCAAGAACGCAGAGGACTGCCTTTATGAACTTCCAGAAAACATCCGCGTCTCCTCAGCGAAGAAGACGGAGGAGATGCTCTCCAACCAGATGCTGAGCGGCATCCCTGAGGTGGACCTTGGCATCGAGTACGTGTCAGACCCCTGCCCTGCCTCTCTCCTGCCTGGAGGTGGGCGGAGGAGCTCTCTGCTTTTCAGTTCAGGGTCAAGGGGGCTGCTGCTTCCCTGTCTCCTTGGAAGCCCACATAAACTGTTCCCTCTGGTGGGCTGAGATGGCTGTCCCAGGAGTTTCTCTGAAGAGTCGGTCAGAATATGTCATACAGACACATAAGGGACCCCGTCTGCTGAAAGCAAAAGTGTTTTTGTGTAGCCCTCGTTCACAGCTCTTCAGCTGCTCTCGTGGGGCCCTCGCGTTCCTCTGTTCTGTTCTAGCGGGAGCCGTGTTGGAGGCTTCGCCCTCGCCACCCCGCGGCCCTCCCTTCCGTTCAGTGCAGAATACCTGTTCTGTTAGGGGATGGTGCTGGAGGACACGCCATGGTCAGAGTCATTCTCGGGCGCAGAGAAAGCTGGGAGGCCTCCGGGTTCCCACCTCTCTTCTGGCCTTTCTAGCTCTGAGCCTTACTAGGCAGTTCTCTTTCCTTCTTGGAGGCTCCGTTTCCTCCCAATCAGAAGAGAGTAGCCACACCCTGGATAGCTGGGAGAGCGCCCTGGGAGAGTGGCTGTGAGGGCACAGCAAGCTGTGCAGAGCCGTGCCCGGGGAGAGATAGCGTCCTTACGCAGTGATGGGCTGCCCGCCCCACCGCTCACGTCCGTCTCAGGACCAGAGTTGCAGCGACCTGATGCGTGGCCTGGCTCCTTTCTCCCTTTAGTGCTAAAATCAAAAACATCATTTCCACGGAGGACGCCAAGGCCCGTCTGCTGGCGGAGCAGCAGAACAAGAAGAAAGACAGCGAGACGTCCTTCGTGCCCACCAACATGGCGGTGAATTACGTGCAGCACAACCGGTGTAAGCTTCTCTGTGAAGCCGCGATCTCCTGCCCCTGCCCCTGCCCCTTTGGTTTGAGGTCCCTGGGTTCCCCCATTTTGTGACATGTCCCCTGGTCTCTTTTGGTTCAGTTTATCATGAGGAGCTCAATGCCCCAATACGGAGAAACAAAGAAGAGCCCAAAGCCCGTCCGTTGAGAGTGGGTGACACAGAGAAGCCAGAGCCTGATCGTGAGTACAGTGGTGGCCACAAGGCTGCCTGCAGTGATCACATCGCATGGACAGCCCGTGGAGGCCGGGTGGGAATCTGCCGGGCTGGAGCTCGGGCTTTGGGGCTGGGGTAGCGGGGATTTAGTCCACACTCTGGGCTGTGACCTTGTGCCGTCCCCTTCGTAAGCCTCAGTTTCCTCATCTGCAAAATGGGAAGAGGAAGCCTGCCATTTGGGGTTGCTCTGAGGACTGACTGGGCTTTCAAATACAGAGAGTCCAAAAATTAGAGAATCTCAGTAAACAAAAATAACTGAAAAGTCATTCATAATTTTACCACCTGAAGGCAACAACTATTTATTAACTTTGTTACGTAAAACCTTCGGACATTTTTTAAAGATTTTATTTATTCATTTCCAAAGAGAGGAGAAGGGAGGAAGAAAGAGGGGAAGAGAAACATCAGTATGTGGTTGCCTCTTGCACACCCTCAACCGGGGACCTGGCCCACAACCCAGGCATGTGCCTTGCCGGGGAACCAAACCCGTGACCTTTCAGTTCTCAGGTTGGCACCCAACCCCCTGAGCCATACCAGCCAGGGCCAGACTTTTTAAGTATTTATAGGAAGCATTGTATGTACACTAGAAGGGTCTCATAGCGTTTTACTCAGTAGTCCTCCTGGGGGTCTCTCCATGGCAGTAAGCACGTATTTTCTCTTTCAAAGACTGAGTCGTGTTCCATTGGAAAGGCAAGTGTACTGCAGTCTGGCCGTGCCGCTCTGGCCCGGCACTTCGCTTGTTTCCCACTTTTCCCGGTTTAAACTGCTTTGATGCGCATTCTTGACTACGTCACATTCTTCGGCCACATTCTGAGAAGTTGCCAGATGACCCCCGAGAGTCAGGATGCTCATTTTTCCCCCTCCAGCAGCATCTGACAGTGTCCCTCCCACCCGTTCACCTGCACCAGGTGTCACTTTTTCATCAATAATGACACGACTCCAAGAAAGTGTGAAGTCTGCTGAGGCCCCTGCAAAGCCAGCCTGTTACACTCAGTCTTACTTGGGAAATTATTTTAGCATCTTGTTTTGTAGTTTTTGATTCCCAAAGGACTTCGTGTTCAACACGTGGTAAGCGAGGACTTTGGAGTCGCCAGACTTGGGTTTCACGCTCAGCCTACCTTCACTGTCTGAGTGACCTTGAGCAAGTCACCTAACCTCTCTGAGCAGAGATGGTAATGTGCCCCTGCTAGGGCTGCCGTGAGGGTCAGAGGAAGTCGTCTCCAAAAGGATTTAGTGCTGCCCTGCCTGGGGCAGTGTCAAACTCAATGAAGCCACTACTGGTCACCCAGTCTAATGCTGATGTCAGCGTACTTTGGCCGGCACCCGCCTCTACCGTATGTCTGTTTTCAGTCAGTAACGGTATTTCCTGAGGCCCTACTGTGTTTCTGTTCACTAGGGTACGCACGGGGGCTCCTGTGCAGAGTGGTCCTTGCCCATGTGGATGTGAAGCCTGTCGGTGATCTCTGGCCTGGCAAACAGCTTTTCCTCTTCTCCTTCCCAGGGTCCCCGCCGAACCGGAAGCGTCCCGCTAATGAGAAGGCCACCGATGACTATCATTATGAGAAGTTCAAGAAGATGAACAGGCGGTACTGAGGGGGCCAAAGGGGAGGGAGCAGAGTGGGGTGTAAGTAGCCCTGCCTCTCATCCGCCGGGTGGAAGGCCTGCTGGACGGAAACCTGGTGGTTGGCTAGCAGGCAGTTCCAAGAACAGACTCTTAGTCCAGCTGTTCACCTGCTGGGTCTTTCAAGCTCTGAATTTGTAACCTCTTGAAATAATATGTGGGGTTTTTTTATTTGGGGGCAAACTATTCTCGTGAGCATTATTAAATCTTGTTTGTAAATATGTTGCCTTTTTTGTAACATTTGCCCTGCCTCGGGAGGAAACAGCTGTGTATTCAGGGTGAGATAATACGCTTTAAATTGTGCTTTTATTATTACATGTGTCGTTGTATCTCCGACTTCCGATTATCTGGCATGGGCTTCGGAAACGGAAACGTGTTCTTCATTGTTGCCAGTGGATCCAGTGGACAGCAGAAAAATCTAGGATGGGATCAAAGGGACTGGTATTTTCTGACTTTTACAAAGTTACTGTTTCTTTTCATTAAGAAGGAAAAGTCACTTGTTTCTCTCACTTCCGCACTTCGGTATTAAATGTGAAATGAGCCCAGCCTTCTTGTTCCTGTTGTGCCTCCTCCCGCCAACGTTAGGCGATGCGTCTGGAGCCCAGGAGGTGGGCAGCTCAAATGCAAAACTGAATTACTGAGCAAGGGCTGCTAATTCGTTCAAGAGACGCAGACAGGCTCCAACCTGTTAGCAGTCAAGGACGGTGCCACTTGTGCTGTTCTTGAGGCATTTCAACAGCTTGGGGTGAGGGAAGAGCAGGGCGGGTGGCTCCAGGGCTGAGTTAGATGTGCACTGTGGTTGAAGAAGTTTGACTTTGGAGTCAGAGCTGATCCCTGCTCACAGCTCATTATTATATCCCTGGCCAAATCCCTTTCCCTCGGAGCCTTGGTTTTCTCACCTGCAATATGGAGATTGTTTTTTTTTAATCTATTTTTTTTTCCCACTCCAGTAGAATGCAAGGTGAAGCTGAGCGCAGGAATCACGCGTGCCTAATTGTTTCCCTTGAATCCCCAGGGTTTAGTCTATAGCCTGACAGATAGGCAGCCCTCACAACTGTGAGAGAGTGAGTGGAGTAACTGCGGTGGAGGAACCTGGCAGGCCAGCTCGTGCAGACGAGGGAGGTCGGTAGGGATAATCATGAATCCTGTTGATAGGCCGTGCCCTTGACGCAATGTTATGAAAATGGCGCTTTACCTCTGCAAAGTGTGCTCCCTCCCCAAACCGGTAACTCCAGTCTAACCGTGAGACAGACATCGGACAAACTCCAATGCTGGGGCATCCTACGAAAGATTGGACCCGTACTCCCCAAAACTGTCATCAAAACCAAGGAACGTTTGAGAAGCAGCCCCAGCCAGAAAGAGTCTAAGGAGCCAGGGGAACTAAATATAATGTGAGTTCGTGGATGAGATCACGAGTCAGAAGTAGAACATTAGGTAACGACTAAGGAACAATCTGGACAAACTTCAGTTGGTTTTATCAATCTAGGTTTATATGCAACAAATGTAACATACAGATGTTAATAATAGGGGAAACTATGCCACGTGAAAGGGGCATACGCATTCTCTCAGTACTGTCTTCTCGATTTTTCCGTAAATCTAAAACTGTTTTTTAAAAAAAAGGTGGTAAAAAACTGCGGCCTCCGCCACAGCTTCCGGTGCTCACCCCCCGGAAGCACAAAGGGCTCTGTCCTTCACAAAGATGGCGGCAACGGCATCGCAAGAGACCACCCCATGCAAAGATGGCGGCGGCGGAGGGGCGGGACCGGAAGTGCTGACTGGCGGGAGCGCGGGTCCGGTCTGCGGAAGGCTCGGGGACGCGCAGGGCGGCGGGGGTCCGGGCATGAAGCTGGGCCAGGCTGTACTGGGCCTGCTGCTGCTGGCGCCGTTGGTGGTGCGGGCGGTGGAGCCCATCAGCCTGGGACTGGCCCTGGCCGGCGTCCTCACCAGCTACATCTCCTACCCGCGCCTCTATTGCCTCTTCGCCGAGTGCTGCGGCCAGAAGCGGAGCCTTAGCCGAGAAGGTAGGACGGGGCGGCGGCTGGGGGCTGCTTCTAGGACTGGGGCGGGGGTTCGGTGGTGGGAGCCGGGGCATGGAGCGCAGGAAGCCCGGGCAGAGCTGAGGCCAGCGCGACCGGGACACGGAACCGAAGTGGCCGGGGTACGGGGTAGGGCCTGGCCCCGGAGCCACCGCCAGAGACAGCCCGGAATTTGCTCGGACACTTAGGAGGCGAGCGGCAGGTTGGGCCGTTTCCCGCAGAAACGGGGTCCTGGTGTGAACGGTTGTACCCTTCCTCCAAAGAGAGCTTCGCTCCTTCCCGGCCGGAGACAGAAGGGGTGGTGGGGACTCTTCCTGCGCGGCCCTGGGGCGGGAGGAGCAGGTCTGGTGTCAGGGGCGCACACTGGCGGCGGAGGAGCCAAGGCCCTTTTCCGGAAGGGAGCCTGGCTCTGGCCAGGGCTGTGCAGGGCAGCACCAGCCGAGGGAGGTCCTCCTGGGCCCACCGGCCATCCCTGGGCCAGGTCCTGCCTCCGTGATCCTGTAAACTTTAAATTTTGCCAGCCGAGCGCCCCTCACCCACTGCCTCACTGGCTTGTTTTTCCCAGTGCTGCAGAAGGATCTGGACAACAAGCTCTTTGGACAGCATCTTGCCAAGAAAGTCATCTTAAATGCCTTGTCTGCCTTCATAAGCAACCCGAAGCCCAAGAAACCTCTCACCCTCTCCCTACACGGGTGGACCGGCACCGGCAAAAATTTCGCCAGCAAGATCATCGCAGAGAATATTTACGAGGGTGGTTTGAGCAGTGACTATGTGCATCTGTTTGTGGCCACGCTGCACTTTCCACACGCCTCCAACATCACCCTGTACAAGGCAAGTGCAGGAGTCAGGACCCTCCCTGGGTGGTGCTGGGTTTTCAGTCTCTTGGTTGTGGGATGGGATTTGGGAATTGCCTGTTGAAATGAGTGAGCCCTGAAATTAGCTACATGTTTCAGTTCCCCATTCAGAGACTGGAAGTTGGTTTCCACAACAGGCCCAGTGTGATACCCATTTTAGTTAAGTGAGGTCATAGGTCTTTAGAATGGACAGGATCAAATGCAACTGAAAGATCATCAAATTTAACTCATTTTGTAAAAGAAGAAACGTTTCTAGAGAGGCCTAAGTTTGTTGGACTGCAGAGTTGCAGAATGCTCTCACTGTTTTGTGTCGCTGGCTGACAGCCTGGAGTTGAGTCCTGACTTCCCAGCCTGCCCGCTGTGCGATCTTGCGAGGGTTGCCTGACCTCTCTGAGACTCAGGTTTCTCACCTGTAGAGCTGGGGTGGTGAGAATCAGCGGGCTCTGTCCATCAGGTGTGTGCCATGGTACCTGCCTGGCCCATGAGTGTTCAACTAGGTGTTAACTGTCACCTTTTTAAACCTGTGTAACACGCCTGCAAGGTAGCAAGACACTCAGCAATGTAGCCCTCAGCCATGGAACCCGTTTTTCCCTTCTGCCTGGTGAACGTGAGGATTGACAACTGTCCTGGATTCCCAGGGTGTGTGATTTTCAGTCCTCTGGGAGAGAGCTCCAGACAGATTGTGACAAGTCGGTCATCCTAGTTAGCATGCCGGCTCTATGCCTAATAGCTGTGTGACTTTGGGCAAGTTACTTACCCTCCCTGGGCCTCGGTTTCCTCAGCTGTAACACAGGGAATGCAGTAATGCTGTGCACAGCTCTGATGGGTTTGGGAGATCTCAGCCATATATTGTGGGAACAGTGCTTACTGCAGGGCTGACCTGTACTGAGTGCCCAGCACACGCACTCTGTTCTTGCCTGAAAGTCGGGGAGCAGAGTGGGAAAAGCACGGCAGCCGGAGCCTAGCAGCTCTGCATGAGTCCTTGTTTAAACAGTGCCTTGCTTGGGTCCCCCTGAGTCACTTCAGCTCTCCTGAGGGTCCTCCATGCCTAGAGGAGGCTGGCCCCTGCCTGTAGCGCACAATTACCGCATACGTGTGAAGTGTGCAATGGAACGTTGTAACCGTGGTCACAGGGGCCACGCAAAAGCCAGAATCATGAGAAGTCACGACCTACATTGTAATTTCCAGAGCTGTCCTCAGGAAACAGCTCATTGCTCCTCTTCATGTTGTGGGGGGCAGTCTGGGAAGGCCTCGTAGCTCAGATTTCTGATCAAAAGGGTCCTTCCTCCTTATCTTGATTGCTTAGTATCTCAAGTGCCTGAACATGTCATTAGGGAATGTTTCTGTGTAAGCAAAGCTGCCAGGCATTGTTCCAGAAACTCGGGAGGGTTAGCTCACCACGCTCACACCAGAGCACGCGTGCCCTGGAGTCCAGCTGCCTTACTTAGGCCTGCATCTCACCCTCCCCGTGGGAACCGCAGAGCGCCTTCTCAAGGCTCCTCTAAGGGCGGAATAGGTCACTGGGTCTCTGCCTTCTTTCCAGACGAGCTGGCGTACACGGGAAACACAGTAGTGCCCCCATTTTAATGACAAAGGACCAGCGCCCCAGCATTGGTATCAGGCAGGTTGGGATTCAGGTCCCTGTTCTGCCACACAGTAATTTCGTTATTATTTTTTAAAAAATTTTGTAAATTTATTGGTTTGAGAGAGAAAGGTCAATTTTTGTTGTTTTATTTGTTGATGCATTCATCGGTTGCTTTTTGTATGTGCCCTGACTGAGGATCGAACCCACAACCTTGATGTATCGGGACAATGCTCTAACCAGCTGAGCTACCTGGCCAGGGCAATTCAAAGAGCAATTTTGTAATCTTAATATTCTTGGGCAAGTTGATGAGGCTGTCTCTGCCTCAGTTTCCCTCTCTGTGAAAGGGGTGTGATAACGCCTGCTCGGTGGGGTTGTGAAGAGGGCCAGAAGGGTTTGTGTTAGCACCGGTCCTAGCACGGTGCCGAGACCACAGTTAGCGCCTGTAAATGCAGCCGCGTCGAAGCACTTGCCCTGCCCGTGCTGAGCGCAGGGATCCTACTGGCTGAGCAGTCTGTGTTGGCCTCCCCCTGCCCTTCAGGACCAGTTACAGCTGTGGATTCGCGGCAACGTGAGTGCCTGTGCAAGGTCCATCTTCATCTTCGACGAGATGGATAAGATGCACGCGGGCCTCATCGACGCCATCAAGCCTTTCCTAGACTATTATGACCATCTGGATGGGGTCTCCTATCAGAAAGCCATCTTCATATTTCTCAGGTACGTGTGGGGCTGGGGCACAGTGGAGGGGCTCTGAGCCCGGGCCCCTGGGCTTGGGGAGGAAACCCAGTCCTCATTCCCTGCACTTACTTTTCAGCAATGCCGGAGCGGAAAGGATCACAGACGTGGCCTTAGACTTTTGGAGAAGTGGGAGGCAGAGGGAAGAAATCAAGCTCAGAGACATGGAGCCCGCCCTGTCAGTGTCAGCTTTCAACAACAAGAACAGTGAGTACGGGGCCTGCCCTCCTGAGTTCTCAGTCCCCCACCCCCATCTCCAGAGCTGGTTGGGGGCCCAAGTGCCGAGGGCCTTCTGTGGACCATTTCTGAGCGGAATCTGTGTCAGACACCCTAGGTGACCTTTATGGACACCAAAGTGTGAGAAACATTTACGTTTTTATGTTTATTGGGGTCACGTTGGTTAATAAAATTATATAGGTTTCAGGTATACAATTTTATAATACCTCATCTGTATATTGCATTGTGTATTCACCCCAAGATGCACTATATTTTTTTTCCAAAGACTATAGTCTTAGATTTTATTTACTTTTAGAGAGAGGGGAAGGGAGGGAGAAAGAGAGAGAGAGAAGCATGGGTCGGTCCCCTCTTGCATGCCCCCACATGGGGAGCCGGACTGCAGCTCAGGCACATGCCCTGACTGGGAATCGAATCAGTGACCTCTCAGTTCACAGGACGGCGCTCAGTCCACTGAGCCGCACCAGGCGTGGCAAGAGGAGCACTATTTTAAAGAAAGAGGGAGCCCTGGCTGGTGTGGCTCAGTGGATTGAGCAGGGGCTGCGAACCAAAGGGTCACTGGTTCGATTCCCTGTCAGGGCACGTGCCTGGGTTGCGGGCCAGGTCCCCAGTGGGGGCGTGTGAGAGGCAACCACACATTGATGTCTTTCTCCCTCTCCTTCTCCCTCCCTTCCCTTCTCTCTAAAAATAAATAAGTAAAATCTTAAAAAAATAAAGAAAGAGGGAAATTGTTGATCATGGAGGTCTTGAAAATTAGGTCCCGTTTTCTTCAGCCAAATCGTTTCCTTTGTAGAAGAAAAGCAGGTGGTTGAGCAAGGAAGGCTGCTGTGGGCAGCTCCTCAGGGCCCCCTCTTTCTGTGCGTTGCTGCAGAGCTCTGAGGTCCTGTGCCCGAGGCGAACAGCCACACAGGTGGTGGGGCCTTGGCCTGTACCAGGCACTGGGCGAGACCCTCTACCTGCACCTTTTCTGTGATCTTCGTGGTAACCCCATGGGGTGGAAATGACTTATCACCGTCCCCGTTTTACAGATGAGGTAGCTGAGGCTCAGAGAACCAGAGCTTCCACACAGCCTGTTAGGTGTCCCTGGTTCCAGAGCCCAAGCTTTAACTACGAAGCCCATTGCTCTTCTGGGGAATCACACACCTTAGACCTTGAACCCTTGGCGGTGGAAAGCCACTGTGGTAGAGGCTGACCTCAGGGGAAAAACCCGTGTGTCGTGCGGGGTGACCATTACCATTAGAGTCTTCTCTGCTTGGGTTCTTGAGATTACAAAGCAAAAGTTCTTTGGAACAGACTTGCCAAGAAATGCGTGCTTCTGCAGAGTAGCGTGAACAACGTGGGATGTTTTCTGTCGATGTGTGCAGCTGGAATGGTATTGACGGGAGAAGATTTTGTAGTATGTTCAGTAGTTTCTTGGTACGCTAGAAGAAGTGTGGACGCACGCAGTGCAAACTGTCGCCCAAGTACTGCAGTGGTGAGTCCAGGGCTCACGGGCGTGCCAGCGGGCCACCGGGCATGAGCTCTGGGACCAGGCAGGCCTTGGCAGGTGGCTGACCTCTCCCTCCTTCATTCCTCTGACAAGTGTTTCTTGAGCAATGACTCGGTGTTGGGCCCTGGTCTAAGGACCAGGCACAGGCAGTGAACAAGAACACAGAAATCCTTGCTCCCAGGCTGACGTCCTGATGACAATGAGTGATGACAATGAGTGAGGACGTGTGTCGGGTGATGATGGGGTATGTCGGTGTCTACTGGAGGTGGAGACGCATCTTCCTCTGCCCTCCCGCCAGCAGGGAGAAGGTAAATAAGAAGTGGGCGTGGGAGTGCTGGGACGAGAGTAGGCTGCAGTTCTAAGTAGAGGTCAGGGAGGCTCTCTGCGAGGGTGACATTGCGAGCCATGTGGACGTCAGAGGAACAGCGAGTCTAGATCCCTGAGTTGGGAGTGCACCCGGGGCACGGGAGCCGGTCCAGGATGAACGAAGGAGGACAGGTTAGATAAAAGAGGGAGCCAGGGTGACCGTGAGGCCTTGGGCTTGATTCCATGTAAGGGAGGGAGCCCCGGGGACGTTTCTAGCAGACAGGGATGTGATGGGACTTAGTTGTAACAGGACCACTCTGGCTGCTGGGTGGAGAACAGATTGCAGGTGGCTGGGACAGAGGAACAAGCCAGGAGCTGCTGCAACAGCCCTGGGGAGCAATGCTGGGGGCTGGGAGCCGTGGGGTGGCGGTGGGGGTGGTGACATTGTCAGATGGGGATGCACTCCAAAGGTAGAAACAGTAAGATTTCTAAAGGATTGTGTGTAGAAATGAGAGGGAGACGGTCAATCTGGCTTTGCAATTGCAAGGGCGGTGCTGCCTTCTGGGGGAGGCAGACTTTGGAGTCCTGCGTGTGTGGGGGAAGGGTGGGAGGTGACGACCGGCCTGTTCAAGGAGTGATGACAATTGGTGGCATCCAGCAGAGATGAGGAACTGCCCGCTGGATATTCCAGGGGAGTTTCAGGGGGCATCAGGCTGAGGTTACAAATTGGGGAGGGTCCGTAGGTGGTTTCTGAAGCCATGGAGGTCGCCCGTTCCGCCAGCATACTCTGTGGGTCTCCGTGTGCTTGGTTCCTTGCTCACACTGTGCCTGGGGGTCACCGCCTCCGCCAGGCCTCGCCGAGCTGACCACCTGGCTAACCACCCCTCGGCTCTCTTTGCCCAGCTACTCTGCCTCAGTCTCCTGTTCATAGCCTCCAGCACTGCCTGGAACTGTCTGTTTATGGGCTTGCTGGGGCACCTGGCTTGTGAACCGTGGGAAGGCAGAGCCGAGTCTGCCCAGCTCTGGGCTTCACCCCCAGGGCCCGGGCGGCCACTCAGAGGAGGCCTTCCGGAGCTGCGCCGTCCTAGTGCACTGCAGGCGTGGGACCTGCCCCATGACTGCACAGCGCTGAGCTCTGTTCTTTCCCATGGCCCAGACTCCGCTCTATCCTGGTGCTCAAACCCAGCTGTGACGTTGTGGTTTGTAATCAGAAGTATGCATTTGGTCTTCGTCCCTGTTCTGGCTCAGAGCTCCTAAAACCCTTGGAATTTGCAAAGTGAGAGCAGAGGCATAAAGGTACACTCAACAAACTTCTTCCAGTCACAGCCTGAGTGTGTGTTAGTGAGGGGGCTTCCGGGGCTAGGGCTGCATTCCAGGGGGACCAACCTGCTTGTGAGTACAGGGGCAGGACAGCAGCCGGAGTCTGAGCCATGCCTATAATGAAGTCCACACAAAAACTAAGGTAAAAGTGCCGCTGAGGGAGCTTCCAGGTGGTGAACGTGTGGCGGTCCTGGGCTCGTCTGTGGCCCATTCGGAGGGGGCACGGAAGCCTGTGTCCTGTCCCCATGCCTCTCTCTCTCTCACCCCCACACTCTCTCAATTGCAGTTGACAATCACTGTCATTTTGTATTGGTTTTGGGTGCTCAGCATGGTGGTCAGGCAGTCATGTGCTTTACATAGTGTTCCCCTGATGTTTCCACCGCCCACGTGGCACTGGACATAGTCATCACATTGTCATTGACTATGTTTATCAGCCTCTCCCACCTGGCTGTTCCCGAGTTACGTCCTTTCATAATAAACTGGTAATCTGGTGAGTAAACGTTTCTCTGAGTTCTGTGAGCTGCTCTAGCAAATTAATCGAACCCAAGGAGGGGCTCATTGGAACTTCTATAGCTAGTCGGTGAGAAGTGCAGGTGACAGCCTGGACTTGCAGTTGGCTGAAGTTGGGGGGCTGAGCCCTGGATCGTGGGATCTGACGCTGTCTCCAGACAGATGGTGTCAGACCCGACTTGGATTGTGGGACACCCAGCTGGTGGCAGAGAATTGCTTGGTGTGAAAAACCCCACCAGCCAGAGATGGTGTCACACTCGGGGCAGGAAGCAGACACGAGAGGAAAGCGGCAGAGCGGAAGGGAAACAGTGGGGGACCTGCTGGGTGCGATCCAGTGGCACCGTGTCCTCTCAGGAGGCCCAGGAGACCTGTGGGAGGTGGGGTGGCGTGACTGGGTGCGTGCAGAGCCACCCTCATCCTGGGGACATCACACATTCTTACTCTGGGGGTCCTAGTTGTTGGCCCCCCCAAATGCTCTGTCCGGTATGGATGCGCCCGCAACAGCAGTGGGTTTCGACCTTGTTGCTAATCCCGCTGCTGAAACTCCAGTGAGTCGCAAGTTTGCGGAGTAAAGACGCGTCTGGTCCCTCCCTGGGAACGCCTCACCTTCCCTTCTGTGAAGCTGTGCCCCCCCCCACCCCCCGAGTTGCTCCTGTCCCTCTCAGCTCTCCAGCTGTTCCAGGCCGCAGGCACTCGGGGTTGCTGGGCCTCTGGCCCACTTCAGACCTGCGAGTCACATCTTGAGAGGTCTCACCAGAGCCTACTGTGTAAGGAGGGTGTCCCTCCCACAGTTGCGTCACCTGCCCTCGACATTCGTCGCAGCAGCTTGCAGGTTGCGACTCCTGCCTCACTAGATCCAGAGCTCCGAGGGCAGGTGCAGGACCCCAGCTCCGCGGCCTGGCTCCAGCCTCCACCCAGGAAACATGCGCTGGAAGGACGGGTGGGCGGCCAGCTGGCTGGTGGGTGAACGGCACCTTTTTCTTCTTCCCAGGTGGCTTCTGGCACAGCAGTTTAATTGACCGAAATCTCATTGACTACTTTGTCCCCTTCCTCCCCCTGGAGTACAAACACCTGAAAATGTGCATCCGGGTAGAAATGCAGTCCCGCGGCTATGACATCGATGAGGACATCGTGACCAGGGTAGCCGAGGAGATGACATTTTTCCCCAAAGAGGAGAGAGTTTTCTCTGACAAAGGCTGCAAAACCGTGTTCACCAAGTTGGACTATTACTATGACGACTGACGGCGCAGGGGCCCTCGCCGGGCTGGCGCGAGAGCACGCACCTCCCTCACCGCCCCGGACCAGGAGTCCAATGAATTTGTCCTGGTTGACATGGCCGGCATCTCCTGGGCGTTGTGCTCATTCAGCGGAGCCTGCAGGCTGTCACCCTACCGATGGTGGCCTCCGAACAGCCCCAGGAGCCTTCGAGAAGGAAGTAGCCGCTCCCAGCCCACTGGGATCAGGGCTCGTGATTTTTTAAAAATCATGTTTTAATTTCAAGAGTTTCTGTTTCAAGGAAGGATGAAAAAGTTACTGAAAATGTGATAACTTTATTCACAATGGTTTTTAACATTATGAAAAGCTTTTCAGACTCTTACGTTGTTGGCTCGGTGTGTTTTCTCAAGTCCCCGCCATAGTACCGCACACTGCGGTGTCCTCGCCGCAGAGAAGCCTGAGCTCGCAGCCTGTGGTCCACAGGGTGGGGACCGAGGCTGCAGCAGTGACCGGATCTGTCACAGGGTGGCCACTGCAGGAGCAGTGACGTAGTTATTTTTAATTTTTTATCGATTTTAGAGAAACTGATTTGTTGCGCTTACTGATGCATTCTTCAGCTGATTCTTGTACGCGCCCTGACCGGTTAGCGAACGCATAGCCCTGGCAGGTGGGGGCCATGCTCGAACCCGCTGAGCTACTGTGCCAGATGGGGCGGACAAGGACTTGGATAAGGGGACAGGGCTGTAGGAGGACGCAGGCATAAGGCTTAAATGTCCTTCCCAGAGGTTTTCCTCTCGTAACTTGGAACACTTGCTAGTGTCCCTGAAGGTATTGCCACTTGTCACTTGCTGGTCACTGAGCTTGGCCAGGGAAGGGCCTCCTCTGTCCTCCATTCCTGAAGGGGCCGCATGCTAGCTGGCAAGTTTTGCCATGTTTTTTAAAAACCGTACTCATTTATCACGACTTTCTACGTTTAACTGGAACTACCAATACCTCCTAGGAAAGCTTAGTTTCCTCCCCACCCTCACCCCTCGCTTTGAGGGTGCTGAGAACAGTATCTTTATTGATGCCAACTGCTAGCCACCTGTTTACAATAAAACTGAATTTCTGAGTACTTTTTTAAAAAATCCTCGCCCAAGGATACGTTCGGTGATTTTAGGAAGAAAGGAACACCGACTGCAGAGAAAGCATTGGTTGGCCACCTCCCACTCGCCCCAACCAGGAATCGAACCCACAACCTTTTGGGATACAGGAAGATGCTTCAGTTAATTTAGCCACGGGGCCAGGGCCGAATACATTTTCAAAGGAGAAGAAACCCCTCCCCTGTGAGCCTTTCATGCCTTCGGAGCCATCCAGGTTGCAGTGATATGGACAGCCGCACGGGGTATTGCACCCCATGGCAGGGTTCCTGGTGCTCCTGAGACCCGGCCCTGGAGTTCAAGTCCAGAGATGCCAGGCAAAAGCATGGAAACTAGGAGACTAAACATAGCTTGTCAGGCATCTCGCATGGGCCGCACAGACAGGGCTCCTGGAGGCGGGAGTGCCTAAGCCGTGCGCTCAGGGACAGCTCTCAGCAGGCACAGGTCGGGTGGCAGCCTGGCTGCTGGGCCGACGCAGGACTCCTTTGCCGCACGGCCACCAATCCTGTCCAGAGGCTCTTCAAGGCCACCCGGGCCCCCTAAGGACTGCTGGGAGTGTGAGAAAGTTCTCAATGTTGAGCCGAGGCTGGCCTGTTTTCATGTCCCCAGGAGTCACAGGTCAGGGCCAATCGTTCACTTGAAAATGGCAGCCCCAACACCTGGGGGCCCCCAGTGAGGGAGCACAGAAGTCCCGGACTAAACTTGGAAAGTTGTCCTTGTAGATGAGGATCATGGGGTGGAGGAGAAACAGGCGGGAGCCAGGCCTAGAACGTCGATCTCCTGGGACTTCAGCACCTTCAATGAGAAGTGAGGGGAGTGGGCACGACAAGCCTGCTGGAAAGTCAGCTGGCCGCCCCGCGGTCCTGGGAGGGGACTGCTGTCAGCAACTCCCCAGCAGAGAGAGCGGGCTGGGCTAAGCGCAATTCAGCTGAGGTCTGGTTGACCACTGGGGCTTTATTTCCAGTTCTGGGCAGCAAGGCCTGGCAGTGAGGTCTGCTGGTCTGAGCTGGCCGCGCTCGGGTCCAGCAGGTCAGCAGTCCTTCCTCCATTAATCTCAGCAGAATGTGTTACAAGTCCAGCTCTCTCCCTACCTCCATCCACGAAAACATGATTGGAGTCTAGCCCACGTCCACTCCAGTTTAGCTCTACCTGTGTGGGGATGACAGCCCGTCTCCCCAAGGCAAATAGATCTGTGTGATGCAGACTGCCACCCCAGTTGTCACAGAGCCTTTGTCCCAGGCTCCAACCTTCCAGTTATCGATATGTAAACTAGGGGGACATTTGCAAGGGGCATCTCCCATGGTAAGATTCTTTATTTTACATTCACTGGTCAATTCAAGCTCCTGTCTATACCCTGTGGGTGGGTCGGGGGGGGGGGCTGCTGGGCCATGGTCAACTGTGGCCTTTTCACGTCCCAAACCCGCAACAGCTGTCCAAAGGCGGCCAACACGTGTTGAGTGTACTGTGTCCGTGTAAAGAGAGAATCTTGTCTCCTGATCAGACACCCAAAAGCTTATAAAAGAAATGTAAACCTCATCTTGGCATTTTTATTGATTTTTAAAGATTTTATTTATTTACTTTTAGAGAGAGAAGGGAGGGAGATAGAGAGGGAGAGAAACATCGATGTGTGAGAGATACGTTGATCAGCTGCCTCTCGCACGCCCCCAACTGGGGACCTGGCCCACAACCCAGGCGTGTGCCCCAACCAGGAATCTAACTGGTGACCTTTTAGTTCACAGGCTGGCACTCAATCCACTAAGCCGCACCAACCAGGACTCCCCTTGGCATTTTTAAAGGACTCGGTGTGACCCTCTGTACAGAAGGCCTTCCATGTCACTAGAGTAACTCACCCTACCGCACCCACATAAAAAGGCCACACGTCCTCATGGTGTCTGTGGTGCTGCCACAACTATGAGGGAACGAGTCACACTGGCTAGAGTCCAGTCTGACCTCCAGTGACCAGGGCGGTCCAGCCACGCACTGCCACAGCGGGGTCATTGCCAGATGATGCCTGGGACCACCCATAGCTTCAGACCTGCTCTGTTCTATTATTGACCACACACGTGACAATACATTTTACTATTTATTTCCAGAATTTCTGATAAAATAGACAATTATTCCATTGCACCCTTCCCAGGTTTTAAAATAAGAAATGTCCTATATTTGTATTCTCTAAGAGTCATACATAAAAACATTATAAAAACACACACATCCCTGAAAACTGGCATTGCTAGTGTACAATACTCCCACTTGTGACATGCTTGTGCCAGACAGAGCTCTGGAACATCTACGTCCTCACACCACCCAAAGGCACTTCAGTCACCGCAGGACTGCAATCCCGAGCCAGAAAGCACAGTGATCCAGCCACAAGTGAAGGCAACAGAGTGCTGAGAGTCAGAGGGGGAGAGTCCCCAAGTGAAGCCACTTGGCAGGGGCTAGGGAGTCTCCAAATCTGCACCCCAGGGTCCCCCGTCCAGGCAGCCACGGACTCCCCGCCAATACCCAGACTCACGAGATGGCAGTGCAAGTGTCCCACCAGGGAGACCAGAAAATGAAACCAGAAAAGTCGGTGTCACTACCATAACCAGTCAGTAGAGTCAGCAATGGGATCTTTATGGGCACTTTAATCAGACCCCAGGGATCTGAGAAGACAGCAGGTTATGTACCCTCAAAAACTATCCTAACATCTCACCTCAACCTTTTTATTTTATTTTATTTTATTGATTTTATTGATTTATTTTTAGAGAGAGGGAAAGGGAAGAGGAGGAGAGAAATTCCGATTGGTTGCCTCTCGCACGCCCCCAACTGGGGACCTGGCCCACAACCCAGGCGTGTGCCTTGACTGGGAATCGAACCAGAGACCTTTTGGCTTACCAGCTGGTGCTCAACCCACTGAGCCACACCAGCCAGGGCTAGCCGACTATTTTTACACAGAGAAGAAAGGGTAGGCAAGGGGTCTGGAAGAAAGGTTAATCACAGATTGCAGTGAGGACGCCATAGTCCTAGTACCTCTTTACCTGTCATCAACAGCTCGGTACCATCTCCATCCCCTGTGGACCCCGGGGCACAAAAGCCGAACTGCCCCAGGTTGTGCATTCCAGGTCCTGGAATGACGGCTTCCCACATGCATCAATCACCAAAGCCTATCAACTAAGGCGAAAATCTCTAACCCTTGAGTTCTCTTACTGAAAGTGATGCCGAAAAGCAAGGCCTTGGCCGGCGGAGTGCCCAGCGGCCTCTTACCCCGGTTGGATGAGAGGTCAGTAAAAGCTCAGCCGTGACTGCACAGTCTTGCAGCCCTTGTCTGAGTAGATCTTTTCGTCTTTAGGGTAAAATGTCATTTCATCTGCCACTCTGGTGACAATGTCTTCATCTACGGCTGAGCCGCGGGCCCTCATCTCTGCCCGCACGCACATCTTCACGTGCGTGTACTCCAGGGGCAGGAAGGGAATGAAGTAATCAATGAGATTTCTGTCGATCAGTCTGCTGCGCCACAGGCCACCTGCAAAACGAGACGCTGTCGTGGTCGCCTGGCCAAGCCCTCTGCTCTCACAGGGCCCGTTTGGACCCCAACCCACAATGCGCTCTTTCTGTCTTTACCCCTGAAAGTCTCTCTCTGTCAGGAACGCAACGAGCCTCACGTAAGGACTGCCTGGCTACGCGGGCTAACCAGCTTCTAGAATATCAGTCTCGGGAATGGCCAAACCTACAGAGAATTTTCATAAAAACTTACTGGGCCAAACAGAGGACATACCTGGAAGCAAGATCTCAACAGACTGAGAAAGATGCTTCCTCGAATGACAGCTGGCAGTTTCCTTTATGCTCTGGAACTGCGCAGGGAGGGTGAGGACGCTTAAAGGGAGCTGGGACAAAGCCAGGTGGGGACCGGATTACAGGACAGTCAGGATTATCAGCATTTCAAAGGTGTGTTACCTAGATGCACGGCAACAAGGGGTGGGGCTTGCTGAAGGCAAAAATAAGCCTTTTCCTAAAGAAGTTACATGGCTAGGGTGTGACTGCCCACCATGACCAGCCAGGCATTTACGATGAGACCACCCTGTGAGGTTACTTTTCACAGAAACGCTCTAAGAAAAAGCCGCTGGTCCAGCAAAGCCACGGAGACAAGCGGATTCTGTGGCTGCGTGGAAGGCTTCCAGGAAGACACCTTTCTAACTGCTGGCCCAGGGCTGGGGGCCTGCCACCCTGCCGGACTCACTGTGCTTGTTATTGAAGACTCCGACAGACAGCACGTGCTCCAGGTCATTCAGCTGAATGTCCTCCCTCTTCCTTCCTGCCCGCCAAAACTCGAGGGCAGTCTTGGTTATGAGGTCCCCACCTGCGTTGCTGGTTTTGCCCAAGAGACAAAGATTAAAACCACACATGAGGACTTCTGTGTCTAACCAGGATGCGTGCTTGCTCTAAGGTTTATTCTTAACTAAGGGATATGCACTAAGTGCTACTGGACAAGAAAAAATAGGGTCTGCCTCCAAGCTTAACACCTGCTTTTTTAGAACTTACCATGTAACCCGTAACCAGATGACTCTCTGTAACCCTTGGAAACAACGTGTGTAGGAAACAAAATTGCCTGTTTGCAGCAACTGTTTCATTTACTGTCTCCTGTCCTCTCTCTGTGCCATGCTGATACTAGCGACCCAAAAGTAAAAGAAATCAGGAAGTCACTTTTGCCAGGCTGGCACCCTTGTCCCTGCCGGTCACCAGGATGTCATTCTAGCCCTGGGAGAAGGAAGGGCAGGTGCGTCCCTGAGAAACCCTTCCCACTAACCTGAGGAAAATGAATATCGCCTTCCGGTACGACAGGCCTCCAACCTGCTCGTAGTAGTCTAGGAACGGCTTGATGGCATCGATGATCCCCGGGTGCAACTTGTCCATCTCGTCAAATATGAACACGGAGCTCGCACAGGCACTCACGTTACCCTGGATCCAGCCCTGCAACTGGTCCTAGGCCAACCGGAAAAGGAGGAGGACACGGAGGCTCAACGGACGGGCCGAGGGCTGCAGAGGTGCTACCCTAGCCCTCAAGCCCTGAAAGGGGAAAATCAGAACTCTCTGGGATTTAACAAAGAACTCTTAGAAACTGTACCCTAACCTCCATTCACTGGGTAGCAGCTTTTCCAAAATGATCTATTAAAAGTGGAAATCAGCCCAGGCCACTGTAGCTCAGTGGGTTGAGTGCCGGCCTCTGAACCAAAAGGTCGCTGGTTTAACTCCCTGTCAGGGAATGCCTGGGTTGCCGGCCAGTCCTCAGCTGGGGGCGCGTGAGAAACAACTGATTCATGTTTCTCTTTCACATCAATGTTTCTCTTCTTCTCTCCCTCACTTCCCCTCTCTCTAAAAATAAATAATAAAATCTTTTTTAAAAAACATGGAAACCAGCAGAGAGACAGATGCCAAAATGCAAAGAAGTTTTTTCCTACTTCAAATGGTGTGCTAATGTCACTCTTTATTTATTTTTAAAGATTTTATTTATTCATTTTTAGAGAGAGGGGAAGGAAGAGAGGGAGAGAAACATGTATGAGCAAGAGATATCATATTTTGCCATGTATAATGCACACTTTTGCCTAAAGTTTGGGGGAAAAATAAGGATGCACATTACACACAGCAAAATACCGTGCATGGACTGGTTGCCTCTCACATGCCCCTGACTAGGGACCTGGCCCACAACCCAGGCATGTGCCCTGACTGGGAATCGAACTGACAACCTTTTGGTTTGCAGGCCAGCGCTCAATCCACTGAGCCACACACCAACCAGGGCTAAATGCCACTCCAGGAATAAGATACATAAATGTTTATTTCACCGTTAACCAACCCATAACTTCATCACTGTGAACTAAAATCAATCTCACCAGCCACAATGTGGAATAAGAAACTAGAGGAAGACCTGCAATGCCAAGGACAGATGCCTTTTCCTAGTGCATGAACAAAGGAGCTCGGTAACATTTCACAAAAAAGCACTTCTTGCCCTGGCTGGTGTGGCTCAGTGGATTGAGCACTGCCAGCCTGGGAACCAAAGTGTCACAGGCTCAATTCCCAGTCCAGGCACAGGCCTGGGTTGCGGGCAAAGTCCCCAGTAGGAGGCATACAGGAGGCAATCACACATTGATGTCTCTCTCTTTCTCCTTCCTTTCCCCTTTCTCTAAAAGTAAATAAAATCTTTAAAAAAAAAAAAAAAAGCATTTCTTCCCAGGCTTTTCTGAAACAAACGAAGACACTCAGTGAACAAGCTCTCAACCCTATGTAAAAGGCTCCAGAGGCACCCTGGCTTCTTAATATATTTCTAGGGATTTCTGAAAGAACTTAGCAAGAAAATGATCCTTTTTGGCAGCCTTCCCCGTTCTCACATCTACTTTCACTTTGTTCAGTTTCCATTTCCTACTTCAGTCCCCGCCCACCTGCGGGAATGTGGGGCCTTTCCGAGGGTGACACGCCTTTCAATGAGAACCTACTAGACAACTTAGCATAAATTAAATGTGGAAAGAATATCTCAAAAGGAGAAATCGTCTTCAGGTTCAGTGTTCTGAGGCTTTCATTTGAAGGAAGGAAACACGCCAGGGATCTGAAGGACGGGCGGAGTCAGCTGCAGGGTGGGGAGCGAACCCTGTAGTCTACACTGCCAAACGCAGAGGCCAGGCTGCAGGCCACGTGGGCACCTTCCAGGAGGCCATGCCCAAGCAAACTGCTTGTTTGCTTATCATTTACGACCACTCCACTTAGCCAAGGGCTGTGATGGGAATGCCCAGCGTGCTCATTCCCTGCGACCTAGAAGTGAGGAGATATGGGGCCTGGGGCTACTGCATGGGGAGACGGAAGCAGGGGCGGGGCGGCGGGACCACACGACAGGGCTCCTTGCCTGGTACAGTTTTATCTTGTGCTCGTGAGGGAAGTGCAGGGTCGATACGAACAGGTGGACAAAGTTGCTCTTCAGGCCTTTTGCGTGAAGATTTTCAGCCACAATTTGGCTCACAAAATTCTTGCCTGTGCCAGCCCAGCCGTGCAAGGAAAGAGTCAGTGGTTTCTTGGGCTCTTTGTTGTTCTTGAAGCCAGTGAGTGCCTTGAGAATCACCTCTGTGGCCAGGTGCTGCCCGAACAGCTTCTCCTCCAACTGCAGCTTGAGGGCTGCAGGAGCCAACCCGAGAACAGAAAGAAAAATGCACGTTAAACATGCACCAGAAAGGCAGCACTTCACCCAGCTGGCCAAGGAGATGCGCAAAGCAGTAGGAGGTCTGGCAGGGTCTCTGCCAAACCCGGGGACTGGCAGCGAGGCAGAGCACAGGTCGTAGTTGCACGATGCCACGTGCAAGGAAAGGCACTAGGTGGATGCCCTTAACACGCAAGTGTCTGACAAGGAGGTTAATGTGTCCGTGTAGCCAAGCAGGAGCCCTCTCTGGGCTGAGCTGCGTGCTATGCCCCAGCCACCCCTGCTGGTTGTGAGAAAGCCTAGGGCCAAACATGGGCATTCTGGGCAAACTCTGCAAATCTGAGACCTACTTAAAAAGGGTTGATGTGGCACCGAAGGGTGGGCCTTGCTGCTTTCAGTTTCTTTTTACTGCCATTTCAAGGAGTCCAGACACTTTAGGCAGGAACATGGGCAGAGCCTCGCAATCTGGAGAATGTCTTGGAAGTGGGGATGAAAAAAGGCCACACACTAAACCCGGCTGGCTCAGGGAAGCCTCCATGGACGGCCTTACAAACTCAGAGGCTGAAAGTAGCCACTTAGGACCGTCTGAAACGAAAAGTTTCTAACTAAAAGCAGGCAGTCACTGCCAGGCCTGTAGCTTCCTTGACAAAGGTCAACCTTTACCTCGAGCGAGCCTGAGCCTGCCTATAGAGCCTTTTTGCATCTGAGGCCACGGTACCTCACCTTTGGAAAAGCAGGGTCATTTTCTTTCTGCAGACCCCTCCGCACAACCACAGCGGCGGAGCAGGGACCACCAATCCCCTCGCTTATCATGTTAATTGCTGACTGTTCACTATCCGATGCCCACAAAGGTAAAAGTATGTGTCTAATTCGTTTTACTCTTTATCCAATCTCAAAGATTTCCCCTCTTAGCTTTCTCCCGCCTTCCTAATCGATCACCAGTGAATTTCAGGTAGTCCTGTTCGTCTTCCCCCTTGATTCTGAAGTATACAATAAATGGTAAAACTGCCATTTTCCCGAGCATTTTCTAAATCCCTTGCTTCCTGGAAGTTGTCAGTTTGGCTCAGATAAACTAATAAAAATTCTTACAGGTTGGGATGTTTCTTACCTAGACAGAAGGCACGGCTTGCAGGGCTGGAATCCAAACGGAGGCCCCATCTGCCCTCTCTCCCTCCCCCCACCTTGGGTGAGCCGTGTGCCAGGCGCGGATGCCCGCTGGGTTCTGTCCCTTGCGTCCCTCGCGCCCCTCCAGGCGACCCGCCGTACCGGACGCGTTGAGCGGCTTCTCCTCGCCGCAGCACTCGGCGAAGCGACAGTACAGGGCCGGATGTTGGTAGGCTACGTAGATGGACGCGACCCCGATTGCGAGGGCCACGCTGATGGGCTCGATCGCCGCCACCGTCTCGGCCGCCAGCAGCAGCCACAACGCTGCACCAGTCCCGAGCCGCCCGGCCGCTCGCATCTTTGGTTCGCAGAGTCTGTCCTCCGCGCCCTGGGCCCAGCAGCCGAGGGCCCGGGCTGGGCTTCCGGGTGCGTCACTTCCGCTCTCGGGCCCCACCCACCCGGGGATGTCACGTGAGAGGGGCGCAGCTCTGCGCCGCCATCTTTGTGCGTGGCACGGGAGGTGCTGTGCGACTCTTCCGTCTATCCCACGCCTAACTTTTTCGGTGTTGTTTTCTTACTAGCCTCCCATGGATCCCACGCTTCGATTTCTCACCGCCCCCCCTCCTCCTGGAGCCGTGAGGAGCGTTCCTCCTGTTCACCCACCTGAAACAGTCGCTGGGTGCTCTGGGTGCCCAGCCCCAGGCTGAGCGCCGGGGACTCTCCACGACAGCCGTGCCCGGGCTTGCGCAGGCAGAGCCAGAAGCCTGTTCTTTCATTCAGCTGCACAAAGCAGGCCCCATGCTGGGTGCTGGGGAGACAGCAGCGCAGGGTTGGCGCCCGCCCTCTGGAGCTTCTGCGCCGTGGGGAAGGGAAGGCCGTTGTCTGAACCGATAGAGTTCGCGCGAAGTGAGGATGGAGTAGCATGTCCTACACAGTGAACGGAATCTTCCGATGCGCCATTTGGGGACCTGGGAGTAGTTCCCATGGTGGAGGCTGGTGAGAATGAGGATTGAGAACTAGGCAGAAACTGGAAGGGGAAGACTTGCAAATGCCGTAAGGACTTTGGCCTCTGTTCTGGAGAGTAAGAGGGAGCCACAGAAGGTTTTACACAGAGAGCAACATGGCTAGATCAACGGCCACGGTGGCTGCTGGGTTTAGTGAGGAGACCGCTGCTGTGGCCCAGGTAACCTCAGCTCAGGCTTTGCTGAAGTCGTTCATCCATCTGCCAGTCTGTCAGCGTGTTCCACAAACACTGGCTGGGCCGGGGATACAGCAGGGACCAGGACAGACAGCCCTGCCCTCACAGAGCTCTCTCTCAGTCTGCTGAGGGAGACACGGACAAGCAGGCAGTTTGCGGACACGGTGGTCAGTGCTGGGACGTGGGACACCAGAGGGGACACCTCACCCAATCTGTAGGCTGGGGAAGTCTTTTCTCCTCCAGTCCTCAGTTCTGTCCTGAAGAATGAGGAGGGGAGAGTTAGGGTGGTCATGCTGGGTGGTCCAGGTGGGGGTAGGACATGCAATGGACCGGTGGTGAGAGCCCGGCACACAGGGGGCCCCACACGGCTCAGGCGCTGGCGTGTGAAGACGGGAGACTGGCTGGTGGGCAAGGACCAAATCATCAGGTCTTTGCAGCCACGCTAAGGACACAGAGCTTTACCCTGGGGCCAGCAGGGGGCCGTGGGAGGCCTTTTAGCAGTGACTGTCCGAACCACGCTGGCTTCAAATTGGGGTTGGAGCAACCAAGACTCTGGGGCGAAGAGGGTGACTGGGTCCAAGGTCAAGACCCTGGAAGAGAGATGATGGGGGCCTGAACTGCAGCAGAGGTGGGGGCGGCAGGGGAAGGAATCTGAGTCATTCTCGAAGTGTGAACTGGACTAGGGGTGGCCACTGTGGCTGGGGAGTGGGGAGCACCGTGGAGCAGGAGCGGGGGGACGATGAGGACTCCATGCCCCACCGCTGCTTGAGGCCACTCTTGTGCCTTCTGTGTTACCACTAGAGTCGTGAACGCCGGTCACTGAGCCTTCCCAAGTCTGGGTCTAGACACCATTGAACCCCTCCAGCGCGTATACAATCCTGAAAGACACACCCATTTCCTGTAAACACTGGTGTCCTAAACAGTCTCTCCTGACTTGTGAGCCCCACAGGGGTACTGAGAGGGTCAAAAGGGGTGACAGTCCCAGCAAATGGTGTTGCTGATCTCTTACTGTCTGCAGCGGTAAGGAGTGTACATACCCCTTAGCTCAGCTCACTGGTGCCCCCAGCATCTTCAAGAAGGGGCTGTTGTGAGTCCCCACTGTACAGATCAGGAAACAGGCTCAGAGGAGTGACACCATGTGTCCAGAGCCAGTCAGCTAAGAAGACAGGGCATGAACCAGGTTCTGTGACATTTATGATCCCAGCCTCCTGTTCTTGCCACACTCTGTCCAGCCCCCATGTCGCAGGCCCCTGGAGGCTGCAGGGCTGCTCCTTCAAATGTGGGCTGGACTCAGCCAGTTGCATGCCTGAGGCAGCCTCCATCCTCAGAGCCAGCAGAAGAGCCAATGAGGTTAGACCAGTAATGAGCAGACCAGCCGCCTGCTCATAGGTCCCTGGTGGAGAAAACTTGTCGGATGGTCCTAGGAGAGGTGCTCTAAGCTCCAACTTTTGGGGGGGCGGGAAGTGGCCCTTGTTGTGGGCCTTTCCCTGTCCTGGGTCAGCCATCTTTACCCTGGGGTACATGAGCCCCATAGATGAAGACTTCCCAAGGGCAAGGGAGAGCCAGTCACCGTAAGGATCTGGATGCCAGAAAGTCAGCCTCTGTCCTCTGTCCTCCCTGCACAAGGCCCCAGTGGCCCCAGCTCTCTCTCACCTCTTACCCCCGGAAAGAGAAAAGGACTCAGCGGCTACATGGAGTAAACAGAAAAGCAAAAGAGAGAGAACCCCATCCATCCTGTTGAGATACATTTTCCATAAAATCTTTTTGTAAAGATTTTATTTATTTTTAAAGAGGGGAAAAGGAAGGAGAAAGAGGGAGAGAAACATTGTCAATCGATTACCCTTCACACCTCGACTTGCGACCGGACCTGCAACCCAGGCACATGCCCTGACCGGGCATCAAACCGGCGACCTTTCAATTTGCGAGAGGACACCCAACCGAGTCACACCAGGCAGGGCTCCATAAAATCTTAATTGTTCGTTTAATAATTGTTAAACATTTTTGTGCCCTGGCTGGTGTGGCTCAGTGGGTTGAGCACCAGCCTGCAAAGTGAAAGCTCGCCAGTTAGGTCCCCAGTCAGGGCACATGCCGGGGTTGTTGGCCGGGTCCTGGTTGGGGGCTGTGGGCCAGGTCACCAGTCAGGGGTGTGCGACAGGCAGTCGATGATGTGTCTCTCCCTGTCTTTCTCTCTCTCTTCCCAGCTCTCTAAAAATAAATAAATAAAAACCTTTAAAAAAATTTCCATGACGCATCTGTGTTGTTCTGATCGAGTGTATACTGATAATGTAATCTGAACGAAGTGTTGTAACCCTTCGGCTCACCAGGAGCTGTTGGCGTTACGTTTCCATCCATGCTATACGCGGGTCTCTGTTGCAGAGAAACAAGGTGGGGAGATCCGTGAAAGACTTCTAGGCCAACAGTGCGCTTCACTGGGAGCACGTTTGATGGGGGGACGGAATGGAAATGTGAGTTCGAGCACAAAACGTGATTGTACAAATCTGACTTCTTCATGCGCTTCCCGGATGGGTGATGGCAGGTCCAACTGCTGCGGCGTTCCGATGCCATTGCCTGCACCCAGGACAGTAGCGTAGCGACGTGACCCAGAAATGTCCGTGCTTACGTAGACAGAAAACTGCATCTTTGGCAGCCGTTTAAACGATGATGAAAAGTTTCGTCGTCAATGTAAAAGTATGCAAGGGTTTGTGGGAGCAAAAAACCTGCGAAGACCCCACCCCGGATCAGACCATGCTAGGTAGGCGTCCACCCATCATGCTTCACGTCCGCTCTGTGACTTTGCCATAAGTAGTTGACGCCGCCCTGCTGGATTGCCAGCTGCCGGGGAAGGGTGGTGTGTTGATTGGGAGTTCATCCTGGGCCGGATGGCCTCCCGCCTCTCCAGTGGCAGCCTCTTCGGTTGCCGCATCTTCCCTGTTGCTTCCCTGACTCCACTCGGTTCTAGACCCTTCCCTCTCTGTCCTCTCTCTCCCTCATCATCCTCTGTCACATGGATGACCACAGTCGTCCCCAGGGTTCCCTGTATCCACCCGTGTCCTCTCCAATCCATTCTCCCCAGGACAGAGATATGGTTGATCTTTTCATGAGAAACTGCATTGTGTGGATGATGCTTTGAATCGGCCATGACCTCCAGATGCCCTGAGGGAAAAGTGCACCCTTTCACTCTGCCCTGGGTGATGTGGCCCTGCCTTCCTCTCAGACATGTTCCCATCCCATGCACCCTCACCGTCAGGCCCACTGCCCCTTTCTCTCTCCTGCCCGAGAGTCTGTGCATCCCCGTCTCTCTGCCTGGACCCTTGCTGCTGAGTCTCACTTGGCTAAGAGCCCTCAGGCCTCAGCTCCAAGCCCCACCCTCGCCTATCTCCTGGCCCCTAGTCTCCTCTCCCAGCACCCCTTTGTGCCTTGCCTATGTCTATTTCTCCTGCTGGCCCAGAGCCTCAGCAGGGCGGGTGTCTGGTGTGTTCTGTTTCTCTAAGTCCTAGACCGGTGCCATGCACACACAGTAGGCGCTCAATACATGTGTTTAATGTTAAAGGACACAACGCTTCCCAGGCCCTCTAGGAGAGAAACTGGGCGTGGGCTGCGTGGAGACCCTCTTATCATCTTTACGAGGAATCTAAAACTCTTCTAAAATAAAAGGTTTCTGGCGTTAATCAGTCTTCTGGGTGCTGCTGTCCGACCCTCAGTGAAATTGTAAAAATCATCATCCTCCAAGGTCTGCTGCTTCTGAACTGAAGTTGGATCGTGAAAGTGGGTAAATTGCACTCGGCGGGCAGAGATGCTCAAATGGCTGAGTGTGATGTGTGTGAAATGGATACATTATCCCGTCTATGTCCGTGAAAAGAAATATTTAAGGTGATAGAGCAATCTTTTGCCTATTGTGTGTGTCTGCAGCAAAAGAAGGACTATATACTGGAAATTTAAAGTGTAGGGAAGTCTCTGTAAACATCATATACTGAGGAACATAAGCCAGTCACACAGAGACAAATCCTGCATGCTTCCACTTGTGGGAGGTCCCTAGAGCAGTCAGATCCGCAAAGAGAGAAAATAGAATGCTGGTTGCCAGGGGCCGGGGGAGGGGGAGACAGGGAGCTGCTGAGTGGGTGCAGTTTCGGCTTTGCAAAATGAGAAGTTCTGTAGATTGGCGGCAGGACAATGTGAACGTCCTTAACACTGCTGAGCGGTGCACTTAAAAATGGCCCACACGGGCCCTGGCCGGGAGGCTCAGCTGGTTAGAGCATCGTCCCAATACACTGAGGTTGTGGGTTCGATCTCCAGTCAGGGCACATACAAGAAACAACCAATGAGGGTAGAAAATAAAGGAAAATCAGACTGATGTTTCTCTCTCTCTGTCTCTGTCTCTCTCCCTCTAAAAATCAATTTTAAAAAATGGTTCAGACGGTAAACTTTGTTATGTGTATTTTGCCACAGTTAAAATTTAAATTTTAAAAAATGTATTAAGTTCCTATGACCGTGAGCCTCTGAATATTAACAGTTCTCTTCTGGGCTGAGTCCTCCCTGCAGTTATCACTAAGTCACAATTTGCCCAAATGGCAAGAATGTGTTTTGAGAGTGTTTGACAAACAGACACTCTGCCTCCTAGCAGGGGCCTTGGTTGAAGGAGGCTTTGCTGACACCCTCAGCTTGGATCCCTCGTTGGGCGTCACGGCCGAGTGGCTGAGAGCTGGCCCTTCTGCAAAAGTGAGAGAAGAGGAGGTTGAGAAAGGAGGCAGGCCGGCTTCAGGGGCCCGTGCAGCGGAAGCCGAGGACCCGGAGAGGGATTCCTTTGCACTGTTCATGCTGTGCCCTCCCCTTGGGAAGTCCATGGCACCCGGGGTACGCTTCCTGCTTCCACAGTGAGAGCCTCCTGTGCTACTTTGGCCCTTTGATGTCCTGTGACAGGGGCTATGTTTGGTCCAGGTGTGCAAAACTCAGCCCCCAAAGCGGCCTGACCCCCAGCCCCCCAGTCTCCCAAGCTGGGCCCTGAATGCAGAGTCTGTGGTGTGACCCCTCCATCCTCCATTGTGCCTGCCTTCCTCGGTCAGATAGCCTTCCGAATCTGTAGCTCTCATATCTCCCCCGTCCCAAGAGTGCCTGATTGTGTGAAAGAGCGGGTTCTGCAGTCCCTCCCGGAGCTAGCCCTTCCTTCCTACTCACATCCTGCGTGTCACCCGCCACCATGGCTGTGCTGAGGCTGAATGGAGGGTGCCAATGACCCTCGGGCCAGGGGGACCACAGCTGGGGGGCGCTTTGGAGGGCCTGGGGTTCCGGCTCTGCCCAGTCCTCTAAATCCCCTGCCATCTTCCACCCAATGGCCCTTGTGTGGCTTTTTTCTCCAGCAAGGACCTGGAAACATCAAATTAAGCCACGATACAGTTCAGCACCCGCTGAATCTGTCTCTGAACTTCCCTTCCAGAGGTCTCGGCCCTCTGGGCAGTAGGAGGTTTCTCCTGACCATTCTTTACAGAAAGGCCTGGAAGGCTCTGAGGCAAGATGTTGAAATTTGCACACGTCTTTGAGCTGGTTTCAACTTTCCAGTTTTATTAGGATCCACTGCCTCCCTGGGTGGGCAGCAGGGGACAGGGTGTGTCTTCACCTCAGCCTCTCAGGGCTCATACCCCTGGTGGGCACACAGTCCCAAGGGGAGTCTGGTGACATTTGCTTTGCTGTTTTGTCACTGTGGGCTCTGGTACTCTCCTCTCCCAGAAGGTGGAGGGTGGGAAGGGGCGCTCAGTAATCGGTTCCACGTCCCCACATTTTCCTAAGCTCCGGAGGCCTGTCCTCCACTCGGTCAGTTACCAATCACGCTATCAGTCGAGGCTCTTAGCTTCCAAACAACAGAAGCTTACACAGACTGGCTTGGGCTTTCCTAGGGCTTCTTAGCAGAATACAGGCCTTCGCAGCTGGCGAGTCAGTGGCCTCACGCTGGACTCTTCTGTCTGCCCACCTAGCTCAGCCTGTCCTCAGCCCACTGGGCTGCCCCCTCCCCACCTGCAGACCTGTCCAAGGCCTTGAGCCACCAAGTACACCTCCTTTTTCATGGTCATGGGCGCCTGGGCGGCCATGGTCTTCAGCACCCAGGGTGCTGCCTATGGTACAGCCTACAGTGGCGCCGGCATTGAGGCCAGGGCCAATCCTGAAGTCCTTCGTCCCTGCGGCCCTGGCTGGCATTGCCACCATCTGCAGCCTGGTAGTGCTGTCCCTATCGCCAGCTCCCTGAATGAAGGCATCAGTCTCCACAGGACTTTCCTCTGACTGGGCACTGGCCTGAGTGGGCCAGCAGCCGGCTTGGCCATTGGCCTGGTGGGGGACGCTGCACAGCATCCCCGACTCTTCGCGGGCATGATCTCAACCTTGATCTTCGCAGAGGGGCTGGGCCTCCCCGGTCTTGTCACCACCCTCATCCTCTCCATAGAACAGCCCTTCTCCGAGACCACCAGGTGCAGAATATGAGGTAAAGAGCCCCCGATCTCATCCTCATTCTAGAATGAGCAGCCTGACGCACATGCATGGGCCGCTCCCCTCCTCCCAGTGGCTGGCCCTGTGAATGTGCAGTGTCCTGGGCCCACCGTCAGTCGCCCTCAGCGCCCCTGTGCTGTGGACCTCTGGGCCCACTCATCACCCATGCAGGCCCCCAGCCAGTGAGGCTGCCAGCGCCTGGCCACCCCCACCCATCTCCCTGCCCTAAACTGCTCTGTGTATAAGGGTGAGTTCCAGTGGTCATTTTCACCAGATGTTTATTCATAAAGATTTGACCTGTCCCCACATCTGTGGAGCAGCCCTCCCGTCTCCCAACTATATCATAACCCTCAGAGTGTGTCCTTGTGGGGTGACAGCGTGCCCTGAGCCTTTTTTGGTGGAACCACCGTCCTCCAGCCCTGGCCGTGGGGCCCTGTGCTGGGACCGCCAGGCCCGAGCTGTGTCCAGTAAAATTCTCAGATGTGAAAAGAAGAAGAGGAAGGAAAAGGATAATAAATAATAATAACAACAACAACAATAATAATAATAGGGTGGCCCATGGAAATGTAAAAGCTGCTGGGTGACTGGGATGGGAGGGAGGATCCTGGGGTGGGGTGTGCAACCCTCAGAGCCAGGAGCTTGGCACCTTGCCCCACCACCTCCAGGAAGAGAATCTGATTGGTCCAGCCTAGGTCAGATGTCTTGACCTGGAACCAACCAGCCACCAGCAGGCCTGTGTTGTAGGGCCGGGATGTTGCTCCCAGGATGTTGTTGCCCCGATTTCATGCTGTTCTACCTACTCGTAGGACACTTTGTCCCCTTAAGAGTGTGACTATTGTCTGATTTGTCATTTGGTCATTTATCTTGAAGTCAGCCACTGGAATTCATGGGCAGTGGGAAGATGGCCACAGGGCTAAGGGCCTCAAAATCCCCCCAAAGGGCTCTCTGGGTGACCCAGGCACCTCTGAGCCCCAGACGCGGAAGTAACCGACCCCAGCAGTTACCCCACCCTGACTGCTGCTTTGTGCCCCCACCCCTCCCTTGTAAGAAAGTATTTTTAAATTATAAAGCAACTAACTCACATATTTCAAATAGACAACATTTTT
Source organism: Macrotus californicus (assembly GCA_007922815.1). Lineage (NCBI taxonomy): Eukaryota > Metazoa > Chordata > Mammalia > Chiroptera > Phyllostomidae > Macrotus > Macrotus californicus. The sequence continues at coordinate 168,238 of VMDR010000481.1, read as the reverse complement.
ATCTCTTACAATATAGTAAGAGAAGTTGCCTTTGAATGGGGACTTCCTGTTCTCTGAGGTCTGCAAGACGAATCTGGGAATTTCACCACCGTGGGGAGTGCAGGCTGCTTAAATCGGGCGGGGAGGAGTGCAGCGCCTGCGATTTGTCCCTTCAGTGACTGCTGTAACACTGTCCTTCCGGCGGCCGGGGGCATGTCACGTTGTCCTTGGACACCATGTCGGACGCCAGAGCGCTTGCAGGAAAGCCTTGAGACTAATGGACTCTGCCGTTTTGCCGGCACCGGTGTGGCACTTGGTGGCCTCTCCATTACAGCCACTAACTCCCCGCATATAAAATTGTGCTACAAATCTTACAAAGGCCAGTGCCTCTGGGTATTTAGAGCCACACTCGGTTTTAATGCTGTACGTTCGTTCGGATTTCATAAACTGTTCAAGCCCTGCGTGGCTGCCATCTTGCCTCCCTGTCGCTGGAAGGCTGGTCCCTTCTCCACCCCCCAACGCCCTCTGGTTCTTACGCCCAGAGGCCCCGTTCCCTTTACTCTTTCTGTCGTTGCTCTCCTAGAGCATTGCCTGCGGCGTTTAAACTGTTAATCAGGAACGTTCAGAACCGCCCGCTTGACTCAGGGAAAGACTTGGAAGGGTCGCGCTGCTGTAGGTAGGGCTCTGCCCTTTGGTTTCGCTGCTGGCTGAGATTTTCAGGACCAGAGACAGCGAACCCTGCGCCACACCTGTTTCCCTGGCAGCTCCGGATTTGACTAAGAAGAGGTGTCCTCTCGCTGATGGCCTGGGAAAGTGCCCAGGGCTGGCGCTGACGAGACTGGCTCCCGCCTGGGGAAGCACTAGGGGGTGCTGGTGAGCTGCTGGTCTGAGGACTCCAATGTGGGTTCAAAGCCCGATGCTCACTACCTCGGACCTTCAAAAGGTCCCCCCAAAATAAGGACAACAGAAGGAGCTCAAAAACCTACATTATTTTCAATGCCAGCTGTCTGCAGTGAGCCCTGTTCTCGTGTAAGTCTTAGCAGTGTGTAATTACACAGACAGTCTCTTGCATACAGAGGGGTGCGTGGTATTTGGTGTCCCTTTTCTTGTTACCTGGTGACAATGACTCAGAGTTCGGCTCCATGAAATCTTAATGGGTGTGGGCTCAAGGGCTGCCAACCTGCTTAATATGGGGAAGGAAATCCGACCTGCAGAGGTGCCCAGGGGCCAAGAAGGGACTTGCGTCAGATCCGGAGTGCCCCCTCACTGTCTCCTTCCTTCACCACTTTCCCCCGTGGATCTGACCCATTCTTCTCCGCACAGCACCTGGCTCTGCGCTGGTCCAGATGCCCAGAGAGACCAGCACTGACTCTTCTCCCCAATCCCAAACTCCCAGGGAAGGGTTTTGATTGGCCCAGCCTGGATCAGGTGACCCCTTGATCCAATCAGCTGTGGCCTGGCATGGGAGCAGCATTCCCTGGGGTGAACATGGCTGCCCCCACTGTCACCATGTGAATGAGGAAAGGGCTGTCCTGCAAAGGGAACCAATGCACATGCACCTCTCCTGTGTCGGCATTTGGGTGCCAGGATGCCCTGCTCTGCTAGTGCTGGCAGCTGTGCAAGAAATGCTCAGCACATACAGAGTACGTAATCCTATCTCTGCTCTCCTCCAGTACAAAATCTGCACACCTGCCACACCATTCTCACTCTGCCCAGCAGCACTGCTCAGCCCGGCTCCCAACACCTGAATGTTCCTTCATTCACTCACTCAGCCAGTGTTCTGTGAGCACTGCCCACACCCCAGGCACTGTGTTAGGGTGAACCCGACCGGGGCCTCCTCCATGGGGCTACGGTAGACAGACAAAACAAGGGAACAAGCGCACTACTGTGACCACTTCAGCTGGTAATGCAGCCTCGTGAGGAAAAGCCCCTTTTCTGGATCCACCCCTTTCTACTCACGTGGTAGGTTCCTTGGGCACTTTGTTTGACCTTTCTGGATCTCAGCTTCTCACCTGTAAAATGGAGATTTCCACTGCTTGTATTAGGGAGGGTTCTCCAGAGAAACAGCCCAGTTGAATACATATTTACTCTAAGGAATTGGCTTTTAACCATCACACCCTTCAAAAAAAGCCAAGGGTACAGTGCTTTGCACAGGGCGGGGAAGGGGGCGTCTTGGCAAGAACAGTGAAGGGTATCCAGGTTTGCCCTGCTTTCAGACTTGCGGGTCGGCCTGCCTGTCTGCCAGTCTCATAAAGCTGACAAGGAGATGCCCCTCTGAGGTCAGAGACAGAGACTATTTCACAGGACCCAGCAGGTGCCAGTACGTAGTTGTGACATGAATGGATGGCTGGATGCTCTCCAGTCCTAAGCTGCATACCCAGGAAACAGCAGCCATCAGATTTTTTGGGAGAGAAACAACCCCCAAAGTCAGTTTAAAGAGGTAAGACCAATTTGGCAAGCCTGGCAAGGCTGAGGATGTGCGTGCCCAGAAACTCCACTCTTCAAGCCTTCATCACAGCATGTGAAGAAAATCGAAGTGTGGACACAGTCCCCTGGGGTCAGGGGAGGGGTTGCTGGGCAAGGTTGCTGGGCCCAGGGCTCAGGCTGCCCCTGTCCCATCCCATCTTCCCACCTGCAACCCATTGATGGCAAGGAGGGTACAGAGCCCAGCCCTGGAGGGGGCCCTAATTTTCAGTCACTAGAGAAATGGATAAACAATTTAGTCCTGCAATGGAATATTATATAGCAGATAAAAATGGGTGCACCCGCCCTGGCTGGTGTGGCTCGGTGGATTGAGTGCCAGCCTGCTAACCAAAAAGTTATCAGTTTGATTCCCAGTCAGGGCACATGCTTGGGTTGCGGGCCAGGTCCCCAGTAGGGGGCGTGGGAGAGGCAACCACACACTGATGTTTCTCTCCCTCTCTTTCTCCTTCTCTTCCCCTCTCTCTAAAAATAAATAAATACAACCTTAAAAATGAAAAAGGATTATTCAAAAAAATATAAAAGGATGCACTTGAGTTCAGGTCCCTGTTCGGGCACCAAAAAAGAAAAAAAAAGAAAGAAATGGATGTACTTGGACTCTGTGCATCAATGTCTTTAAATCTCAGGAACCAGAGTTGAGTGAAAAAGATAAAAGTAGCAAAAGGGTATGTGCAGTACACCATTTATTTACGCATTAAAATACACAATGGTACACACATTGCTGATGGATACATTTGTGGGTAGTTAAAGCAAAAACAAAACACGACAAGGAACTGATGCACTCCAGCGTCAGCACGGAGGTGGCTCTACGGGAGGAAAGCCAAAGGGATGGGGCTCGGAGCCTTAGTTTTGTGAAAGATACAGAGAGCTGAAGGACATACAGCAAAATGGAATGTCTATTTATTCTGGGTTGTTATGTTACTTCCTCTGATGAAATAGTTTATAATTAAATAAAAGCGTTAACCTGGCCTCCAGAGAGGTACCTTGACGACATCTGGAGAATCTGGCCTCTGGTAACCTGGAGAGTGTTGGTATTTTTGTCCCGAGAGAAAGTCTAGAAGGCGTTCATTCATTTTCCCCAAACCTTGCTCGCCTCGAGGCTTGTCGGAGGGAGGCTGGTGTACTTCCCGTGTGTAACCACGAGGTGGCGCCAGCACGCAGGGTTAGAAATCGGGAGCCCGGATTGCTCCAGCAACTTGACCCGAGGAGGCGATTTTTGCGAGAGAGAAGCAGAGGCAGAGACTTCATTTGAGAACGTGTGTGGCAGGTCGGGGTAGAAAACAGCGCCCAGGTAACAAAAAGGACCCTAGATGAACTAGCAATACCATTCACAGGTGTTGACAAAGTACCATTTTCTGATCCTTAAAATTACCCAAGATGCAGTTCTTAGGCATTAAACCGACGGCCGCAAGGGGTTCAGGGAAGCTCCAGTTCCCGCGTCTGATTGACACCATTCCATTGAACAACCCAGAGGCGTGCACACCCTTGGAGGGCAGAACGATTTGTGTCTAGTCTCAAGTGCCTGGACTTTGGCATAAAGGCCCAGAGTCACACCCTGGCTCTGCTTCTGCACATGCTTCTGTGTTACCAGCCCAGCGACGTCTCAACCTCTCTGGGCCTCAGTTTTCCGATCTGCAAACTAGGGATAATAACAGTGCCTAGTCCAGAGAACTGTTGCAAGGGTTGAATGAGATTATTTGTACACATAGTGTTCCTGACACGCAGTAGGCCTTTGATAAATGGTAGAAACATTAGACCCTAATGCCCAAACCACTCTGAAGTAGGCAATTCCAGGGAGCAAGGTCAAGGCTTCAACCAGGAACCAGGTGGCTGAGTTGATTAGAGCATTGTGCGGTACACCAAAAGGTTGTGGGTTTGTTCCCCCCTCAGAACACATGCCCAGGTTGCAGGTTCGATCCCAGGTCGCGGTGCATAAGGGAGGCAACTGATTGATGTTTCTCTCTCTCTCTCTCCCCCACCTTCCTGTCTCTCTAAAATCAATGAATATATTCTAGGATGAAGATTAAAAAAACAAAACAAAACACGAATGTGGTGAACAGTTTAATGCTCTCCTGCAGGGTACAGATAGTCCTTGGTACTCAGCCACGGGAAAGGAAGGTGGTTAGATATTTGATACCATGTAAATTAAGGAGCAGCTAGAAACCTGCCACCTGGGGAGAGGGGAGGGGGGAGGGGGGAGGGAGCCGGAGGGGGAGGGGGAGGGGGAGAGGCAGAGGGAGTGACACCACTCATTTCTTCCTTCACTCATTAGACAAGTATTTTGAGAGCAGCTTCCCCGTTCCTGGGCCCAAGGACACAGTGTGAGCCAGAGAGACACGGCCGCTCCCTCCCCTGGGGACATGCCGCCCAGTCTGGGCAAAACAAATATGCAGTGAAGATGTGAGCAAAGGGGAGGAAGGCAGGCAGAGATCTTGTGCGTGTGGGTTATGGGCCAGAGGTGGGCTAGCCTTTCTCACATAAGGCTCTTTGGGGGGGAAGTATTAGTCAACACGTTCCAGCCTGGTGACATTAAAGATGACATCACTGAGACACATTTGCATATCATATTACTCACCTTGGAAGGGGTGCAATTCAGTGATTTTAAACGAATTTACAGAGTTATGCAACCATCAACATAAATCAGCTCCCAAACATTTCGTCATCCCCGTATGGCCCCTCGTGTGCACCACTCTTGCTTCCTGTCCCCACCCCGGACAACCACTGATCTACTCTCTGTCTCTATGGCTTTGCCTTTTCTGAACATTTCCTATGAAGAGGCCTTACAACATGTGGTCTCTTGTGCCTGGCTTCTTATCCTGAGCATAGTATTTCTGTGGGCCACCTATGTCACAGCTTGTACCCGAGACAGTTCTTTTTACTGATGTACGTATTCCACTACAAGGGCAGCTGGCGTTTTTGTCTTCATTTAGCAGGTGATGGGCATTTCGGTGGTTTCCCATTTCCATCTCGCCCATCAGACCTTCACCCGGGGCCGGTGCGTGGACGGCACAGCTCCTTCCAGCTCCCTGATGCAAGATGTGCGCATGCGTGTGTTTTGTGGGAGAAGTCACGTGTAGTTGTCACGGAGTGACAAAGGGCGCCGTGACCATCCCCCCAATGCGGAGAAGCACAACGGTAAGCTAAATGAAGCTCGTTCGGTACAGTCGGCCTAAGCTAGGGGGCACTGCCTCTCGTGTGAGTCAGAGAGTGTGGGTCTTTGCCTGGGGACCTTGCTCAGAGGCTGTGCCGGCAGAGGCTAGAGGACCGTGGTCAGCAATGACCAGGCTCATGCGATCCTGAACCTGTGTCCAGGCTGTCCCAGCCCAGCAGGGATGGGGACGAGGGTACTGACAGTTTGCTGGTGGCAGTTGCCTGGGAGCAGCACGGAGAAGCACCGGAGGGTCCCAGGCGAGCCCAGGGCCTCTGCTGAATGCCCGACAGCGAACCTTGGCTGGGGGACCTGAGAGTGAACCCCCTGGCGGGGGTGGGGCGGGGAGTCCCAAGACTCTCCTTCTTAGAAAATCGATAGCATTTTATTGTGAGGGGGAAATGTTCTGAACTTTCAGAATAGCAGGAAGAAGGCTGCCCCTACCTCCTCCCCTCTTTCTTTTCCTGACACATTTAAAACCCCTTTGCAGACATCATCAAACTTCAACCCCAAACCCCAAGTCGCGTATGTCCGAAGGTCAAGGAAACTCCGGCAAAGCCACAAAAACACATCTCACCCAATTGAATTTCAATGCAATAATATTGCCTATCACATGGTCCACGTTCACATTTCTCCTGTCTTCCCAGTAGTGTCCTTTAGAGTTGTTGTTTTTCTCATCCAAGAGCCAATCGAGGATTAAGCCTCGCATTTAGTTGTCGTGGGGAAATGGACTCTGGATTGAGCCAAAATGAATGAAATTGTGGGTCTGTGTGAGACCCTGCACTGGGAGCGCTGTGCACACAGCCCCTCCTGCGAGCCTCGCACAGCCCGCGGGGGCTGCTGCCCGCGGTCCCACGAGGGGCGTCTGACAGCTGAGCGCCGCGAGGTCTGGGAACCGGAGACACTCGGCCCGCGGGCCTCTGACCTCAGAGTGGAGGAGCCGGGATTTGAACCCAATCTGGCGACTCTGAGCGCCAAGACGCTGAAGCGCCGGCTTGAACTGCGCCTCGAGTCGCAGCTTGGGCCCTGCCCTGTCGCCCATTGTGCTCCGAGTTCCCGGGAAGCGCCCCGGGAAGGACCACGGCCCCAGCCGCCAGGGGCTCCCATGCCTTTGCGACGCGTGGAATCAGGCCGCGCCAGGTGGTCCGAGGCCTGCAGGTCATCAGGGGAACCCAGGAGAAACGCCAGAGCCAAGAGCAAAGGACACCCCAACCAGTCCGCTCAGGCGCAGGGCTCTGGGGCGCCCCTCTCGGCCCCTGCGGCCCGCCTGGGCTCTGTTTTCCCGGGGCACCCCTGCACCCCTGACCCACCGGGGGTTTGCAGGGCCCCGAGCCACCGGGGGACGGGCCTAACAGAGGGCGCCAGAAGCCTCGGGCCACCCCTTCGCTTCCTCTGATGTGAGAGTTTTGAAAAATAAGTGTCCATAGTGCATGTACATATTTTTAAACACTTTCCTTAAAAAAAAGAAAAAGACAGAAACAGGACATGGGCACGAAGACGTTTAGACAACAGAAACAAACAATAGACAGAAACATCGCATCCCCGCGCCCAGACATCCTCGCATTCCGAAGGGTCTCAGATTCACTGGGTCCTTCACCAGAGCGCACAGGCTCACGCCAGGGCTGCCTTCGTGTTCGCAGCTCTTCGCCCACGGATGACGTCACCGGATGAGGAGCGGCTGTGGTTTAATGGGAGAACGTTTATTGTTCTCAGGACAGGCCGGTTTCATGATCTTAGTGACATTTCATTTGGGGAAAAACAAAACACACTGTTTTTATGACCTGCTTTAATCGGTGGTTTCCATTCCATATTTCCACTTCAGAAAATTCTCACCTAGAACAAGATTTTATTCAGACTCTTCCAGCCCTGGCTGGTGTCGCTCAGTGGATTGCGTGCAGGCCTGTGATCTGAGAGGTCATGGGGTTCGATTCCCCTTCAGGGCACAGGCCTGGGTTGCAGACAGGCCCCGTTGGGTTGAGTGAGGGAGAGACAACAGATCCATGTATCTCTCACACACCCATGTTTCTCTCCCTCTCTTTGTCCCTCTCTTCCCCTCTCTCTAAAAATTAAAGAAAATAAAACTAAGTTCATTTAAAAAAAAAGACTTTTCCAGCCCTGACTGGGTATCTCCATTGACTAGAGTGTTGGCCAGACGCTCAGAGCAGGTCATATGCGAACTTTGCAGGTTGGATCCCCAGTCAGGGCACATACCGGAATCAACCAGTGAGTGCATAGGTAAGTGGACACAATGTTTCTCTCTCTCTCCCCCTCCCCCACTCCCCCACCTCTCTAGATTCAATTTTTTTTAATTATTAAAAAGAGATTTTTCTAGTGACCCCCAAGTTGTCCTTTGCAGCAGATTAGTGCCCAGTCCAGGGCCCGGGTCACACCTGAATGTGTGTCCCAGAGGCTCTCACAGCTAGCGCGCCCCTGCTGTACCAGTGATGGTGGAAGAGACTGGGCCAAGGTTCCATGGAAAGGCCCACCCTCTAGATTTGTCTCTTGTTGCCTCCTGGGGTCGGTCAACTTACTCCTCCATCCCTTGTGTCTCCTCTAAACAGCAAGCTAAAGCAAGGTCGGGTGGTGGGAAACACGAGCCTGTGACGGGACTTTGTACCAGTCCAGAGGTATGTAAACTCGGTGGGCTTTCTGGTCCTTCTCCCAGACGTGAGCACTGTCACCAGCTGGGTGCTCTGCCCTCCAGGCATAGGGACATTGTGCATATGGCTGTCCCTATACGTGGATACTTGCTTTTGTTTGTACAAAAGATGGGATTGATACCATAGCAATAAGAAAAAACTTACCACATATTTCAGCCATCTCTCTGTGTCTTGAGGGTGAACCTCTGTGAATAGGACCTGAGATCCCACTCGCTTTGGCTGACCAAAACCCAGCTTCTTCGGTGCATAACCAGCAGTTAAGCCCCGTGTGGAGAGTCTGGGGGACTTACACTCAAGTTTCCTGGACGAGATAAATAACATCTCACTCCCCCATACCCACAATCCCATCTCCCCTTCTACTGCCCTCAAGAGTGATCTTTCCAAAACCCAAATCCCTCGGCTGCTTCACCTCCTCCTGTGGTTCCCATTGCTCTTGGGAGGAAGCTCAGTCCTCCGGCCTGGCCCTGCTCGCCTGCCCTACGCTCCGGCAGGATTCTTGTTTGCCACGGGGACCCAGGGCAGCGCCTGGCCCAGAGCAGGCGCTCGGTGAAGGAAGGAGTGAGCGGACAAATGAGCGAACGCTGGTAGGGATGCAAATCGGCAAGATCTGGTCGGGAATGTGAATCAAAAACCTTAAAGACTTGCTCATACACTTTGACCCAGAAACTCCACTCCCAGGACTTCCGGGAGGCACAGAGATGCTCGTCTCGGCACTGTGCACACCGGGAGCACACCGGGAACAACGGAAATGTCCAGCATAGGCGAAGCACAAAACAGAATTCCTGATTTTCCCCCCAAGCTGTCATTCTCCCAAGCTTCCCGGTGCAGCAAACGTGGCCCCATGCACTCAGCTGTGCAAGTCAGGGAGCCGGGTGTGGAGTTTATTTCTTTATTGAGATACAATGTATCTAAGTAAAATCACAAACCTTAGGTGCACTGCTCAATGATTCTTTTTACCCATGCAGACACCCCTGTAACTACCACCCAGGTGGAGACACAGAAGTTCCTTAGCACCCAGGAAGTGCTCTCATGTCCTAGCCCAGCTGTACCCCTCCTCCCCGAGGTAACCGTGACCCTGACTTCCACGCATTCTGCTTCCTCTAGCACCTGAAGGCCAGCCCATCACCGAGGCCTGCTGCCTCTCAGCTCCACACCTTTCTCAGGCCCCGCACCTCTTATCTGGGCAACAGTTTCAGCCTTGTCTTTCGTCCTATCTCCCTGACCCCCGGCCCCCACCCCCAGCAGCTAGAGACCTGACCAGGTTGCCCTCCTGCCGAGACTCCCCAGAAGCTCCCTAGTGCCCTCAGGGAAGTGACAGCCCTGTGCACTGGGCACCGCAGCTGATCATCACCTTGCCCTGGGCACCCTGGGCGCAGCATCCCTGGAGTCCTCACCGCAGCCCAGGTGAGGGACCCGAGGCAGGATGGGAAGGCACTGGTCCACAGTTGCCAAGGCAGCCATGGGCGGAGCTGGGACACACCTACAGGTTGTCTGACTCCCAAACCCTCACTCTTAACCGATCCGCCGCCTCTGCATGAATGAATGAGTGCATGAATGGGTCTGTGACCAGGGTTTTTTTTTCTTTTTTCCCCAGAAATACAGGTAGCCTTTGGAAAAATCATATGTCCCATCACTAACCAGATGAATTCGGCTACAAGGTCACTTTCTTGGTTGGGGTAAGAAAAGGAAAAAGAGGAGAAAGTGGGGGAGGAGCCATGCAGGGTAGAGGTGTCACTGGGGTGGGCAGGTGCCTTCAGCCCAGCAGCGGGGAGCATCTGTGTCTGCCTGGAGTCTGAACTTTGACCTGCGGAGGGTTGAGAGGCAGAGGAGGCCCCTGGCAGGCCTTGTGGTTGGAGTGAGGAAAGCAATTGCATAAAAGTGGAGAAGTCTCACCGCAGCAGAGGCCTGTCCTGCTGAGTCACAGGCACTGCCACAGAGGGAGGGAGGGAGGGAGGGAGGACCACAGCGCCCTGAAGACCCTCGGGTTTCAAGCTGCCAGAGGCCTCCAGCGTGACATTGCAGAAGTCCTTGCCTGATGACCTCAGGCAGAGGCGCCTGGGGACAGGGTAAGAGGCGGGAGAGAGGGCCAGGGCTGTCTTGGGTTGGAGAGAGGTCACAGGTCAAGGTCTGCTTCACTAAGAGCTCCAAACTACTGCTAATGTCGGGGTACCTCTGATATGAGCCCTGTGTCCCCAGCACCCAGGGCTTCTGGCACTTAGCGCTTGGGGTTCAGGGATGGAAGGAATGAATGAACGCATAGCCAGCAAGGCAGCCCTGCTGGGCACTCTGGTCTCCCACTGCAATTCTGCGACCTTCAGGAGTGGCTCTTCTGGGGCCTCCTGTGTCCTTGGCTCCCACGAAGACTTGCCCTGGCATTCTGGTTGCAGGCCCGTCACTTTCTCTGGCTCTGGGTGTGTGGCTTGATTGTGCAGAGCTGGGGAATGACGGACAGCGGGTGCACATTTGGCATCTGGCCAGGAGGAAGAAGCATTTTTTTTCCTCTTTAAGATAATGTGCAATTCAGAAGCCAAAAATTTTGCTGTGTCCGGGGCCGGAGGGGGTTGCTATGATGAGGTAGGATGGTCAGGGTCTCCCTGGGCAGTCTAACTGGGCTGCCTGGGTCCCTGGCTGCAGCCTGTGCTGGGGAGTTGGAGGGAACCGCAAGAGACGTAGCTGGTCCTTCCCAGCCTCCACACTCAGAACTTCCAGATGAGATCACCAGCCCCAGCCTCGTGCTCTGGGCTGAGCAGCAGATTGTAGAGCACGTGACATTCGACGGCAGTTCTGAACTGGACCGTCCTGGAAACCGGAGCTCCTGGGGAGGTCAGAGCTCCAGCCGCGCCCCTGGGAGATCAGCCTGAGGGGTCTGCACAGCCCATCCTGGGCCTCAGCCCCTTCACTGCCAGGTTTCCTCCTCACCGGGGCCCTCTGGAGAGTCTGTGCCATACGTGAGCAGCACGGACACAGGGCAGCCGTTTGGCACAGAAATTGATTTGAGTCACTTCACTCCCCTGAACTTCTGTTTCCTCCTCTCTAAAGGATTATAATAGGGCCACCTCCCAGGATTGTTACAAGAAGACAATGAGCTGATGCTTATAAAGCACTGGGCCCAGCGTCTGGCAGGCAAAGTGAGCTATCATGCTCACTGATCTTGTTATATAGAAATCACTATTTTATCACCAGCTTGGCTGCCCAGCTTGTGTCCCCAGACCCAGCTGAAGCTATCTCTCGGCTGTCCTGTCGGGAGGGTAGGAGGAGGCTGTTTTCTGTTGCCAGGGCTTCTGTTGCCTGCTCAACCCCAGGGCCTGCCCCCTCCCCTGAGGGCTGCATGGTCTCTTCTCTCAAGGGCTGCCTCCAAGCTGCTGGACAGTGACACACCCCTGGCCCTGGTGGCCTTTGATGGCTCCACGTCGCCAGGATCATGCCCAGAGAAGGCCTGGCAGGAAATACACAGTGAGAAGGAGGGGGCTGCTTGTCACAAGGGGCTCGTCTGGGTCAATACTGTGCTCCTGTGGGCCAGGGAGGACCTGACTCCTAGGGCGAGGTGAGAGCAGGGAGGCCTTCCTGGTGGTGGTGTTGGAGGTGGTGGTGCAGGGAAGCAGTGAGACACTGCCTCAGAAAATGTTTTACTCTATAGTACTTAAAAGACAAGCAGAATCAGAAATGGCCTTGGGGGGGGACTTGGCTTCTGATGGACCCAGTGCCCAGTAGAGCAGGTGGCAGACCCACCTTACCGAGGTCCGGTTGGGGGTCCTTGGTTTGTTTTGGTGCTGCTAGGGCAGAGCTGCACTGAGGATCACAGGACAGAGGGGCTCCCGGTACAAGGTGCAGCCTCCTGGGTGGAGCATGGGAACGCAGGTGGGGACCCAGGGCTGGCCAGGACCTAAGTCAATGCACGGAGGGACTTATTTACCAAAGTTCTTTGCAGTGTTCCCACTGCTCGCAGGGACCCCTCGGGCCACTGAGCTCAGCCCCCTCTCGGTGTGTCTGGACTCCTGCGCCCATGTCCACCTTCCCATCTCTCTCCGGGGGTCTTCCGTTCACACCTGGGAGCACCTGTTCGGCCGAGATCTTCCCGGCTGTTGATTTCATTGGCTGTTGGCTAGCCTCCCGTTGGCTGCCTGTGGTCAGGTGCGCTTGCTGTTCAATCGGCTGTGGCCGTGGTGGGTGGACCCAGGAAATGGGGGACGGGTATCTACCTGTGTGCTGTGGGGAACCCCTTAGGGGGCTCAGGCAGGGCTCATTTTCTGGGCTTGTCCAGTTTAAGCTTCCAACCGGCCAATCACATTCCTGGGGGACCCAGGAAACCATACCTCTACTTTCTCCCGTATGTTTCTCTCCTCACCCAGTACCCACACATCGTGGTTCTTATCCTGTTGTAGTGTAATTAGTTCACTCTTTTAAAAGAAGAGTTTACATATTTATTTTTAGAGGGAGGGGGTGGGAAGGCAAGAGAGAGAGAAACGTCAATAGGTTGCCTCTCATACACGCCCGGATCGGGGACTGAACCTGCAACCCAGGCATGCACCTGGCTGGGAGTCGAAGCCCCAGTGACCTTTAGGTTTTCAGGAGGACTGAGCCACACCAGTCAGGACCAGGGCAAACTTAATCTCGGAACATCTGCTCTCCCCACTGTCCCGGGAACCACCGTCCCGAAGCCCCAAGGCACCTTATCTCACCTCAGCGCAGAGTGCCGAATAATTCTCATTTCAACTTTCCGTCTCTGAACCCCTCATGTTCCCATACATACGTGTGCAGTTCAGGGTGGTTATTTCTCTCGTTCATCTGTCTCATGTCGATTTATATATCAGACCGCCTGGAAAAACCTGGACGGGTAGAGGAGCCCCCTCCCCCAATTCCTTCTGGAGGCTCCTCGAGGCTCTCCCGCCCAGCTTTCTGCTGGGGGCAGCTTCTGGCGGCCCCTGGCAGCCCTGGGCTTGTGGCTGCACCCGTCCAGTCTCTCCACCGTCTCCGCAGGACCTTTTCCTCTGCAACTGTCTGTGTCTGACCCTCCCTCCTCTTCCTCTTCTAAGGACACCGGTCCCTGGATTTAGAATGCACCTTAAACCCAAGGTGATCTCATTGCGAGATCCTTAACTAACTACATCTGCAAAGACCCTGTGATGGTTAATGTTTTGGGTTAATTTGACTGGCCACGGGCTGCCCACATTAAATGTCCTTTCTGGGTGTGGTCGTGAGAGCGTTTCTGGATGAGACTGGCGTTCGAATCGGGGGACTGGACTTGTGAACGCCAGATCAGGGGACTGCTGAGCCTCTGCAACTGCGTGAGCCGATTTTCATAACAAATACTTCTCTGTGGGTGCGTGCCTCTCTGTCCCTCTCTCTGCCTCTCTCCTGTTGGTTTTGTTTCTCTGGAGAACTCTGACTAGTACGGATCCTATTTTCAAATAAGGTCACATTCACAGGTGCTGGGGGTTGGTGGTTAGGACTGGGACGTATCATTTTTTTGGGCGGGGGGATGCTATTCAACACCCTACAGCAGTGGTGTCAAACTCATTTTCACCGGGGGCCACATCAGCCTCCCGGTTGCCTTCAAAGGGCCGAATGTAACTTAGGACTGTGTAAGTGTAACTGCTCCTTAACAGTTAAGCAGGAGCTTGGCGCTGCCGCCGGGTGGAAACAAGGTGCCGGGCCGGATGAAACAAGCTGGAGGGCCGGATTCCACCCGTGGGCCTTGTGTTTGCCACCTGTGCCCTACAGGCATGTAACCTGGGTCTTTATTTTTTATTGATTTTCGAGAGAGAGGAATGGGGAGAGAGAGAGAGAGAAAACATCGACTGTTTTTGTTCCACTTACTTTTGCATTCATTTATTCGTTGATTGACTCTTGTACGCGTGCCGATCCGGGATGGAACCTGCAACCTTGGTGTAGTGGAACGCTCTCCGACCAACCGAACTGCCCAGCCAGGGTCTTTGGTAGAGGCTGGACATGCAGGGGCTCCGGGCCTGGGCTCTGCACCTGTCTGGCTCTGGATCTGAAGCCTCCACTGTCAGTCTCTTTGCTGTGGTGGTTCTCTCTTCCCCGAGCCTCAGGAACGCTCTCCGAAAACTGGAGGTCAGTGCTCTGAGTACTTGCCCCAAAAGGCTGCAACGAGACAGCAAGTGTGTCTCAGCTACTCCGTTCGTCCATTCCTCCTCCCTAGAGCCGGGAGCACAGTACCCGCCTTAACCGGAGGTGAGGAAGATGAAATAAGTGAGCGTTTCCTGGGCACGCGGTAACGTCACGTAAGTGCTATTTAAAAAGTATTGCACGGTGCCTGGCTCGGGGGAAGTACTCAGAAGTGCTAGTAGCTGCTGTGATTGTTCGATGTACCATAAAGTGCTGGCATCCGTCATATTAGATAGAGGCGATGAAAGGCCCTATCACGATCTGATGTTATCCTGTAGGTTAGGTTTTTCTGCCTTTGATTGGACATGCCTTCCTTGCTCACCCTGTGTTGAGTCACCCTGAGCTTGGAAGGGGGGCAGGCCTCCTGCAGTCTCCACAAGTCCTACACTCAGTGTAATGCTCTGCCGTTGCCATTGAAACTCTTAATAACTCTTTTTAGATCTTGTGTATTTATTTTTAGAGAGAAGGGAAGGGGAGCAGACAGCGAAGGAGAGAAACATCCTTGTGCAAGAGTGAAACAGTTGCCTCTCACATGGGCCCCCAACCTGGGACCTGGTCCGCCACCCAGGCATGTGCCCTGACTGGGAATCGAACCGGTGACCTCTCGATTCGCAGGCCGGCACTCAGTCCACTGAACCACACCAGCCAGGAGAACTCTTAATCACTTTTGAACAAGGCGTTTTCTATTTTCATTTGGCACTGGGCCCACAAATCATGTAACCAGACCTGCTCAGAGTCACAGTTCTTCCTGTGCTTGCCATAGTGAGGGGTCGCCAGCATGGGGGACAGTGGCCCTTTGGTCTGAGCTGGCTTGCTGGCACCCAGGGCTCTGGCCCCTCTAAGAGGGACCTTTACAGACTGGGTCATGAGGGCTGGAAAACATGGGATCCGAGCATAAGCTGTTGACATGGCGGCAGTTATGCCTGGAAGAAGAGATTTAGGGTGGACCCGGAGTGGCTTCCAATTTCTGAAGGGCAGTGGGGGGTGGGGGTGGAGAAGGGAGCTCGTGTGTTCCCTGGGGCCCCAAAGGGCAGATCCAGCTCTGCATAAGGAAGGAATTTGGAACAAGGAGAATTGTGCAAGAAGGGAAAAGCTGGTTTGAATTCAAACCTCACCTCTTCCTGGGGGTTAGGAGCACAGCTCTGGCTTGGGACGGCTCCACTTCTGCCCAGATCTGTGACCCTACAGGAGGTCACTCATAGCCCTGAGCCTACTTCTCCCTCAGCAAAGTGGGCCTGGTAATGCTTCGTAATACAGGGCGATGATGCCTAAGATAAAACAAGGGAGGTTTACCGGGAAAGCCTGGGAAGGCACCCGGTTCCCGGGAGGAGCCTAATGGACGGCAGCCACTGCCCTTGCTGTTGCCATTGGTGTTGTTACCATTGGATGTGGTGAGTCCCGAGACTGGCAGGGTTCAAGTTGAGAGGGACTCCCAGGGAGCTGCAGATACCACCCTTTCATCCGAGCTGAAGGAGGAAGAGAGCCCTTGGCCCCCTTGACACCGTCAGCATCTGACAAGTTTGGGTGATTAGTTGAAAAACCCACAGCCATGGGGGAGGGGGGTATAAGGGGACTAAATGATAATAGAAAAAATTACAATAAAGATTAAAATTTTTTAAAAATAAATAAGATTACATTGTTTCCAAAGGGCAAGACAAACAAACAAACAAAAAACCTCACAGTCATAAAATCCCTGCTCAGTGACTAGGGCCCCACGGGGAACAGGGTGGGGCTTCTTGTGGAACTGGGCAAGTTTGGGGACCTGGAGGCTGAAGAAGTGGGAAGCTTTCCCACCACTCTTGCCTTTGAAAACCCCGGCCAGCAGCTGTCCCCTGAGCCATTGCCGGCCGGCCGAACATGATCCCAGGAATGCAAAACTCCCCTCCAGGGCCTCCCAGGAAATGGGTTCCTGATGTGGCTGAGAGCGGGACACTGGACTCGCCCACAGGAAAACGGCGTCGGTGGGCGTGAGACCTGGGTGGCTGGGGCGGGGAGGGCCTCGGCTCTCACGGAGCCCGGCGCCACTGCCTGGAGCCACAATCGAGTGACAGCAGCTTCTTCCTGGAAGTACCTTGGCCATGGCTCCTGCTGAGACAAACATTTCTCCTCTCCCTCCTCCCCCACCCGCTGGCGTCAGCTGTGTCCTGTCCCCCAGCTGCATTCAGGAAACGCTTCTCGTTGGAGCTCTGCATGTCAGTAACGGGATCTGAGGCCGGAGTCCCAGGAGCGCCAGCTGGGCTCCATCAGGGCCGAGTTCAGTCGGAACTTGGCACGGCTATGTCACGTGTGTCTCTCTCCCCCGGGGACAGGAGGAAGGGAGGCGCACCACGCTGGGCCCTGAAATTCACCGGCATCTCACGCACACTTTCAGGCTCTGGGCAGACACCGTGTTAGGCGTGTAAACACAGTCGTGAACACAGCCGTGGCCCTGGCTTTTCTTCGTCATTTTCAACATCCAAATAATCATTTCAAAATGTGCGGCTCAGTGGTATCCAGCACATTTATCATGGGGCAGCCATCACCACCGTCTGTCTCTGGAACCCTCATCTGCCCAGAGAAAGGCCCATCTGCCTTAGGCGGCCCCTCCTCTTCCCTGCCCCGCCAACCCCGCAACCTCCATCGGCTTTCCGTCTCCACAGCTGCCCGACCGCAACCCTTGCGTGTCTATCCCACCGGACACGCTGTGGCTCTTTGTCGCTGGCCGCTTTCACTTGGCAGAATGTTTTTAGGTTAGTCCACGTGGAAGCACGTATTACTGTGCCATTCTTCTTCCTTTTAATCCTCAACCGATGATATATTTTATTGAGGGGGGTGGGAGAGAGAGAGAGAGAGAGAGAGACCCTGATGTGAAAAAGAAACATCCATTGGTTGCCTCCCGTATGCTCCCTGAGCAGGGATTGAACCCTCAACCTTTTTGGTGCACGGGGTGATGCTCCAACCAACCGAGCCACTCAGCCAGGCCGTCATTCCTTTTTCTGGCTGGACCAGATTCCATGGGTGGCCGTCTGGTCTTTTCTTACCACTGGATGTGGCAGCTGAGCGGCCCTGCTGCTCCTCTTTCCCAAGAGAGGATGAGCTCCCTGGGGATTTTCTGACTCAGGGAAACATGGAGAGAGTGGAAGGGACCTTAAATGACGCATTCAAAGTTGCTGCCACTGGAGTGCTCACTACGTACCAGTGCCCCGGGCCTGCGCCCACAGCCCCACAGCCAGAATGGTGCCACCTCTGTGACAAGAGCATCTACCTTGACTCAAGCCCAGCTGTGAGACCCACGGCAAGTACAGCCACCACTCTGAGCCCCAGGCCCTGCGCCCCTAAAATAGGCCTAATAGTCTTAGCTCCTCAGGAGGGTTAAATGCCACAGTGTCTGTGATTAGTGTCAGGTATGGGAGCAAAACCCAGTGACCCTCGGCCATCACCCCCTGTGACTGCTATCCCTAAGGGGGTGGCATCACTCCTGAAGGCCATCTTGGTTGTCTCAGAAATGGGCTCCAGGAGTCAGGCTGGCCAGGGTGCCTAGGCAAACATGGGGCAGGCGGCCCTGAGCCAGCTGGCTTCACCGATGGGCAGCTGCCGGTCCTAACCAACCATGCATCCTTGTCGATCAGTGTCCGGGCCTGGGTTTCTACATGGCTGGGTGTGTGTGTGTGTGCTGTCTATGTGCAAATGACTAAATCTGATATCTCACTTGTCTTTTCTAGTCCTGAGCAGTGATCCTCATCAGGTGCCCTGGGGCAATGCCCCAGTGGTCTCGTTCTGGTCCCAGCCTGCCCAGCAACCAGTCCCTCTCAGAGGCGAATCAGCCTCCTCCCTGGTTCTGCCTGTCGGGAGAGGTAGCCAGGCTCTCCCAGGCATGCCAAGAAGTGGGGCGGGGGTGGGGCGCTGGGCTCAGGACCCAGAACTGAACTCTGGAGCTTTTTACTTCTCTTGGTCTAGATTCTTTTAGTTATTGAAAGAAAAAGAAAAGAAAAGGAAAGACTCCAAATCAAATGAGCTTAATTCAATTTATTCCAACAAAGTACAGTCTATATGTCAGGCAGGGGACCAGTGCTTGATGTTCATCAGAGAACAAAACCCAGATGCCCACCCTAGGAAGCCAGGTGTTCCACAGCAGGATAACTAATAAATTATAAGGGGTGTCATTTGTTGAGTGACGGTGCTGTGGAAAGAGAAAATATTATCAGGGAACCAGGGGTGGTGACAGGCTGCAGAACTGATGAAGGTGATTAGGGTGGGTCTTATCAGAAAAGGTGAGGTTTGAGCGAACTTGAAGATGAGGTGTCACCCCAGCAGGAGCCTGGGGGGAGAGAATGGCAGGCAGAGACATCAGCCAGAGCAAAGGCCCAGAGTAAAACAGGATCTGGCGTGTCTGAGGACCAGCAAGGAAGGCCGTGTGACTGGCTGTGGGAATGGGGTGAAAGAGGAGTTGGGTAAGAACCAGATGGGGCCCAGATGGGTTAGGGCCACGGGCCATTGTCCAAACGTTGGCTTTTACTCCGAGTAAGATGTGAACCACTGCAGAGTTTGGCCCAGAAGGACATGATTTGATTGATGTTTTGTTTAAGCAAAGAAGGAAACTCCTAGATTCGTAGATCCAGATGAGTCAGACACTGGGGCCTCCTCTCCTCCAGAATAGTCTCCTCCGAACAGGGAAGGGAATGGCTGTACACTGGAAATACTGTCCAGGGGCCCAGGCCTCCAGCCAAGAAGGATCTATTCGTGTCAGAATATAACCTCCCAGGGAAGGCCTCTGATTGGCTATGCTTGGACCAATCAGCATCTGGATGCCAGTAATATTGTGATTGGCTGGTCTGGGTCACATAGCTAGCCCATACTAAGAAGATAGAGTGTGCCATTGGCTGCCCCACCAGGATTTCAGGCACTAGGGGTACAGGTCCTGCAAAGAAGGGTGTGATTTCCTAAAGGGAGGTGGGAGAGGTGAGCTAGCAGACAAAAACAACACTGACTTGTTCATCTGGAAGGAAGTCAAAGGGTCCCACCTGGTGGGCTCCTGCCCCAGGAAGGGCTTCAGAGCCATCAGAGTTCACTAATCTCCATCTGCCTCTTCTGTAGACTGCAGGCCACGTTTCACAAACAGTGCTGCCCAAGGTGGGGTTGGTGCTACAGTTGAAACTGGAAAAGCCGGCGTCCATGCTGCTTGTCACCATGAGAACCAATAAGCAGAGACAGGGATTGAATCTCTGTGGGCGCTTTATTCAGATGGCTGGTGATCTGAGAAGATGGCGGGTTTGTACCCTAACAGACTGTCTTCCATTTCCTTTCTAGCCAGCCTTTTTCATAAGGAGGAAGAAGTGTAGGCGAGGGATTTGGGATTCAGGAAAGGGGTTAATCAGATAAGGCTGCAGTCTGGCAATTTTCCTAGCATCCTTTTCTCCACTGACCAGTGATTTTCTCTGAATCCTGTCTCCTGTGTCCTGGATGATGTTCTTTTTTTTTTTTAAAGTATATTTTATCTATTATGCTATTACAGTTGTCCCAATTTTTCCCCCTTTGTCCCCTCCACCCAGTAACCACCTTCCCTCCAGCAATCCCCCCCACCTTAGTTCATGTCCATGGGTCGTGCATATAAGTTCTTTGGCTTCTCCATTTCCTAGACTTTTCTTAACCTCCCCCTGTCTACTTTGTACCTATCATTTATGCTTCTTAATCCCTGCACCTTTCCTCCATTCTCCCCCTTCCCCCTCCTCGCTGATAACCATCCATGTGATCTCCATTTCTGTGATTCTGCTCCTGTTCTAGTTGTTTGCTTAGTTTGTTTTTGTTTTTGCTTTTTAGATTCAGTTGTTGATAGTTGTGAATTTGATGTCATTTTGATGTTCAGTTTTGATCTTCTTTTTCTTAAATAATTCCTTTTAATATTTCATATAATAAGGGCTTGATGATGATGAACTCCTCTAGTGAATGCCTTGTCTGGGAAGCACTCTATCTGCCCTTCAATTCTAAATGATAGCTTTGCTGGATAAAGTCATCTTGGATCCTTGTTTTTCATCACTGAATATTTCTTGCCAGTCCCTGCTTGCCTGCAAAGTTTCTCTTGAGAAATCAGCTGACAGTCTTATGGGAGCTCCTTGGTAGGTGACTCTCTGCTTTTCTCTTGTTTCTTTTAAGATTCTCTATTTTTAATCTTTGGCATTTTAATTATGATGTATCTTGGTGTGGCCTCTTTTGGTCCAACTTGTTTGGGACTGTCTGTGCTTCCTGGACTTGTATGTATATTTCCTTTGCCAAATTAGGGAAGTTTTCTTTCATTATTTTTTCAAATAAGTTTTCAATTTCTTGCTCTTCCTCTTCTCCTTCTGGTACCCCTCTGATTCAGATGTTGGTGCTTTTGGAGATGTCCCAGCATCTTCTTACTCTCTCCTCATTTTTTAAAATTCTTGTTTCTTCATCCATTCTGGTTGTTTGTTTGTTTCTTCCTTATGTCCCAGATTGTCGACTTGAACCCCCTTTCTTCCCTTCACTGTTGGTTCCCTGTGTTTTTTTCTTTATTTCACTTAGTGTAGCCTTCATTTCTTCCCTTATGTTTTTGCCGTACTCAGTGAGTTCTCTGAGCATCCTGATCACCAGTGTTTTGAACTCTGCATCTGGTAGGTTGGCTATCTCCATTTTGTTTAGTTCTTTTTCTGGGGTTTTGTTCTGTTCTTTCATTTGGGCCATATTTCTTTGTCTCCTCAACTTGGCAGCCTCCCTAGGTTTGTTTCTGTGTAGAGCTGCTTCGATTTCCTCTGAGTGCACCTGTTAAGTTGTATGGGGGGCAGAGCTTTAGGTATTTGTGAGGGCGAGAGAACCCACTTCCTGTTTTGTGGCTCTGTGTGTGGCGGGGAGGGAGTGGAGAGGGGACAATAATGCTGAAGCTTGCCCAGCATTTTACCCTTTTCCAGTTACTTTGTCCCCTTCCTATACGCGACTGGCACCCCTCTAGCTGCTGCCCCGGTGGTGGTTCCCAGAGTGGGTGGGTTTGTCTTCATTCTAGGACTGTGCAGGCCCTTTAAAAGGCCTCTCCTGAAACACCAGTTTCTTCCACTGCCCCGACCCCTACTGGTTTTTACAGCCAGAAGTTATGAGGCTTTATTTCCCAGTCACTGGAACGCTGGGCTGCATGGTCTGGCCTGTGGCTGGGATCACTCACTCTCCAAGTGTCCCTCCTGATTTTATCCACTACTCATGAATGTGGGACCATTCAGCCAGCTGTCTCGCTGCCACTGCCTCACTGCTGCCACACAGCATCCTCTCCACCCCAGCTCCCCGGCTCTGCCCTGCATGCCAATCTGGATAAATATGACTTCTTTAAATCCTTGGTTGTTGGACTTCCACGCAGTTCAACTTTCTGACAGTTCTGGGTGTATTTTATTTTGAGGTTAGTTGTGATTCTTTTTATGGTTGTGCAAGGAGGTGAAGCGTGTCTCCCTATGCCTCCATCTTGACCAGAAGTCCCTGGGTGATTTTCTTTATCTGTGTCCTGGGCGCCGGGCTGTCTCTCTCTGGAACATAATGGCTCAGATACCACCTAGATTGCTTACAGTCTCTTCTGGAACACAAAGATCTTCTGGAACATGCCTGTGGTCTGCTGGAGTTGCGGTGGGCCATACCTTTAGTACCTGAAACAATAGCTGTTCACATGCATTAACTACTAGGCTTATTAACTCTTACCTTAAACTAAAATTTTCCCACTCCTGAGTTCCCCATCACAGCGATGACTACAGTACAAATCTGACCTAAAGGGTCACTTCAAGGACAGCCACGTATTTTTTTTTCTTAACCACGCGTTTCCCCAGACGCACTCCCTGAGGTGGAGCCGCTTCCTTCTCTCTCTGGCCCTCCTCTGAACTCAGACAATTACATGGCTGAAGACCTGGGTCTCTGCTCCACAGGAAATGCCAAGGAGGGTGAGCTAGAGGAAGTACACGGGGCTTTGGACGCAGCAGCTCCTGTTTGCTCAGAGATGTAGAGATGTGACTGATGGCACTTCTGTGGGCTTTTAAAAAAGATAGAATAAAAATAAGAGGTTAAAATATACAGTAATACAAAGGGACAATTGAAGGTGGAGCTGAATGAAGTTTTACATACATCCCCACCTGTGTTACCATTACCCAGGCCCAGATATAAACCTTTTCCAACACCCAGGGGCCGCTTCCAGGGACCCAGCCAGCCGCCTTGCACTCAGCCCTGTACAGGTTCCCTGGGCTGCATTTCCCACAAAACTCCAGGCCAGGCCCGCAGGGAGCACCCCACTCCCTCTCCAGTCTCCCTCTTTCCTGCGAGGCAGGGGGCCCCATCCTGTTTTACAGACCAAGAATGTGCCTGGAGCTCAGGGAAAACTAACACCCCCATCTCTACCACCAGAAACAATGCAGCACGAACACTGGCTGAGTGAGGCTTTAGGGACGTTCTTGGCCGAAGATCTGAGCAGGGTTTGTCCTCCTTGCCAGGCCCTGGCTCAACTGGTTGATTTCAGTAGCAGGTGAGGCAAAGATTCCTACCAGGAAGTCACACACATGAAGTCAGAAGGGCCTCGCTAAAGCCCCTCTTGCTTTGGGGCTTCAGGTCCTAGCAGGTAATAGTCTGCTCCTTGCCCGCGCTGGTTTTCCCAGCTGCTGCTGGGGACATTTTCGTCTTGTTTCAGAAGACCAAGCAGGGCTGCGCACGCCTTCCACACAAAGGAGTCCCTCTCTGGCTGTCTCTGGTCTACCATCCTTCAGTGGGGAGGGGGCACAAAAGACCCCATTACTGAGCTTCTTGAGCCACAGGGAAGACAGCCACCTCCAGCGGTCCCCCGAGGTGGGGGCATAGGAGGCCAGCGTCCTCTGTCCTCAGACAGAAACATCCAAGGAGCCAGCTTGCACAGTTCCACCCAGTCCCCAGTCAGAGATAAACCTGGTTTCAGGACAGCCACGCTTTCTAGCCCCGTCCCTGGCTGTGACCTGGTGGTATCTCTGTGAGCTGGGACCGCCCTGTCTGGCAGCCACGCTCTGGAAACGGGGGTGTCCATTTGTGAGTGCCGCTGGTGTTTCTTTTTATTCTTTTCTTTTCTCGTTTCTTTCTTTCTTCAATTTGCCAATGACTCTTTTGTCCAGATAAAGGAAGATTTGGCATCTTGCAAATGGACAAGAAGCAGCAAGGGCAGGGGCTTCCAAGAGTCTGCCCCCTGGCAGACCTGCTAGGTAGGAATGGCTGTCCCCACTTTGAGGAACCTGGGGCTCAGAGGCTCACGCTGGAAGAGGGCCTGGGACGTGCCAGGTGCTTCATGATTAGACGTGACCTTGTCAGTTCTCTCAGCTGCTCTGGGGAGTGACTGGCTGCCAGCTGTGTTTTACAGTTGGGGAAACAGGCTCAGAGAGGGAAACTGCTGGCCTGAAGCCACACAGCTGCCACTGAAAGCCATCCCTGGGGTTCCATGCCAGCTGACTCTGGCTCCAGAGCACTTGGCCAGCGTCTTTGTCCTCTGACCAGTCCTTGCCTTGGTTTTTGCTGCTTTGGGACATGGGCCAGACTACACTGCTGTCCCCTCGGGCAGGCCCAAGTTAGCTCTTTCCCTCTTTCCCACCTCCCCAGGGTGCCCCTGGCAAAGCAAGCAGTATTGGCAAAACTAAAGGGACAAGATCCCTGCCTTTGCTGAGGTCCCACCCCAAACCTGGGGAAGGGGTCACAGCAAGTGAGGGTTTTGAAACGCTGATGCGGTCTGCGGGAGAGCTGACGGACCTCTGGGGACGTCCCCACACCAAACAACTTGCCTGGAGCCTCTCAGGGAAGTTCAGCGACGCTCCAGAAAAGCTGGAAGTGTGGGCCTGTTCCCTGTGGCTGCTCTAGCGGCGAATGACCACAAATTTATTACCCAGAGGCCAGTTCTGGAGGTCGGAAGTCCAAAATCAACCCCAGCGGGCTACAGTCAAGGTGTCCGCAAGACCGGCTCCTCCTGGAAGCTCTGGGGAAGAACGCGGTCCCTAGCCTTCCACAGCCTCTGGGGGCCTCCTGCCTTCTCCGGCTGCCTTCCCTTCATCTTCAAAGCCAGCTGCAGATCATCTTCCTCCTCTGACCTTTCCCCTTCCTTTATCTTCTCTCTCTCATCTGCTAATATGAAGACATCTAGGCCTGTGGAGAATTCTCGAAAGAGTTCATTTGAGCCAAACTGATGGATGACATTTGCCGGGCAGCAAGATCTCAAGTGCTCCAGAGAAGAACCGTTCCGCAGCTTCTTTTACGCATTTGGCAGGAAGGAGGGGACCAAGCACGGTGGGGCCCGGGTCTCAGGAGAGTCGACAAGACTGTGATCTGTTAAGGTAGCCACTGTTCATTTCAGAGGCGGGTTAACCTCCACGCACAGAAACAAAGGACGGAGCTTGCTTGAGGCAAAGATAAACCTTTTACTAAAAAGTTATGTGCCTGCCCTGGCTGGTGTGGCTCAGTGGGTTGGGTATCATTTTGCAAAGCATAAAGAGGTCACTGGTTGATTCCCAGTCAAGGCACATGCCTGGGATTCGGGTTCAGTTCCTGGTCAGGGCATGTATAAGAGGCAATGGATCAAGGATTCTCTCTCACGCCCCCATCTCTCTCCCTCTCTTTTTCCCTCCCTTCCTTCTCCCTAAGAATTAAAAGAAAAAAAGCTACATGCCTGGGGCATGACCCCCCACCACGACCCACGCAGTTAGGAATTTGTGATCAGATCACCCTGTGAGGCCACTTTCCATAGAACCCCCTTTTTTGTGCACAAATTTTACTGCCTCAATCTTAGGAAAACCTTTACGATTAAATCGGACTCACCCACATAATGTAGGGTAATCTCCGCTCTGCAAAGTCCCTTTTGACATGTAGGATAATGCAGTCCCTGACTCTGGGGATTGGGACGTGGACATCTTTGGGGGCCATCATGCAGCATACCACAAATAGCAAAGTCACGTCAGTGTGGATATGGCCGTGGCTCAGGTGTCCAGGCTGAGTTGGGGGCAGGTGGGTCAGCTCTCATGCCCAACACCTGCCCTGACTCGCAGGCAGGTGAGCGCAGGTGAGCAACATCGACCACTTATGGAGGCCCTGCCAGGCGCGGGGCTTCATCACGCCCCCCTGGTGGAAGGAAGGCAGGGCCACACAGGCCCACTTGACAGATGCAGGATGTCAAAGAGAAAACCACAGGCCCAAGATGGCGTCACTTGTGCTAAAAGCCCATGACACCACAACTAGATCTACTACCTGAAGGAATCGCAGTTTAAACCTCTCTCGGCACCACACTCTTAACCCACCAATCTGGAATGCCCTGGTCAAGCACCCTCATCTGTCATGTGGTCCCCCTCCACCCCCTTCCACCCCCCACAGAAAGAAGAGGCAATCTCATGATAAAAGCCCTTCCCCTTCTCTTCCCCCCAAAGAAATCTGGGTTTCAAAATAATCCTTTCTTTTCTTTTAGCTACGAGATGGGCTGGCTCCTGATTCAAGAATCCCTTAATAAAGCCAATTAGATATTCAAATTTACTCAGTTGAATTTTTTTTTTTTTTAACAGGAAACAGATTAGAAAGTGGGTAAGGATTTGCCGGGAAGGCACGGACCAGGGACACCCCCTAGCCTCCCTGCTCTCCCAAACACCTGGGGTCAGAAGTGGCTTCTGCAGCCGGCTGGGAGTGGGCGGGTGCTGAGCGGCAGCTGGGCCTCCTCGCCGCTCTCCCCGCCTCCTCGCTGCTCTAGAAGCCGCAACAGGCACTGCCCGACGCCTGCCGGCCGCGTCCTCCCCGGAGCTCCCGCGTCAAGATGCCTCCCCCGGTCCTGGCGCTGGTCAGCGGCCAGGTGCTCCCGGCCTTCCTGCTCTGCAGCACACTGCTCATCATCAAGATGTACGTGGTGGCGGTCATCACCGGCCAAGTGCGGCTGCGGAAGAAGGTACGTGCCGCCCTCGGGGATCCCTGCCCTGGCCGCGCGCGCGCGCTTCCCCTCTCGCTGCCACGGTGGTTTCCGCGCCAGGATGTGAGGGTCCGGGGCTGGGGGGCCCGGGGCCTCGCCCAGTCCTGAGGGATGGCGCCTCCGTGGCCCTGGGTTTCAGCAGGGCCCGCACCGCCCTGTCTTCTGTTTGAAGAGATTTACTCACTCCCTGTGCCACCAGCTAAGTTGTAGGCACGACCAGACTCGACGAGAACGTCTGAGCTCTTGAGACTCGGGCCCCCGGGGTGGAGTGAGAGAGCAGGAACGCTCCCCTGACCTGGCAGCCTCCCAGCACAGGAGATCCGAGGTTTGGGTGGAGTGGGAACCGGCGAAACAGGACCCAAGAGCTTCCAGTGGAAATTCCCCGCTCGCTGGCCGGGTCACTTACAAGCCCACCGCAGCCTCTGGAGGCCAGGCTGGCTCTCAGCTGAGCTCTGCCAGAGCTTTTAGGGAAGAATCTTGCCCTCCAGTCCCAGCCCCAGAGCCCCCAAGTCCCCGAGCCAAAACAACAATAATGTGGCCGAGCTCTGAGCCAGGGCGAGTGAGTGTGAGCGGGGAAGCCACCCACAGTGGACGGAGGGAGGGAGTGGAGAAGCTGGGAGCCAAGCTTGTTAGAAGCAGAGAGGCCCAGGGAGCACCCGCTGATATTTCAGTGGAGGCGTCATTCCCGGAAAGTGCCCCCCTTTGTCGAGTTCAAAGGCAAGGTGGGGCTGGCTCTGGCATCCTGCAGAGGGTCAGGGTTGGCACTGTGGAGCGGGACTCAGCCCTGGCGGAAGGCAGGGCAGCTCACCAGGTGCAGTTACTCCTGGAGGTGCTGGTGCGCTGATGACCTGGCCTCCTCCTTGCCATGGCCCATCCAGGGCTGCCGGATACAGGCCCCTACCAGGGACAGCTGCGCCCACCCACCGAGTCCCTTCTAAGAGCTGAGCAGTCATAACCCCCACCAGGGCCCTGGGATGGGAGGGCGGAGCTGTAGTCACCTGTGTTCCAGGTAAGGAATCAGGGCTGGAGAGGAGACACTCATTACTTTGAAGGTCGAACAGCTGGGTTTGAACCCAGGTGTCCAGTTGCAGGGTTCGCACCCTGCCGCAGGGGTTGGGGTCCCGACAGTGAGGTGCTGGGGCCCAGAGTTTTTCCTTTGCCGCTGAATTCAGGGAAGTGAGGAGACAGGCCTGTCTGAGCACCTGTCAGCCTGGCCAGAGGGGAGCGACAGAAGGCAATCTCCCCTCAGACTGACCTAGTCCACCCATTTCTCTCTCATTTCTGCTTGGGGAGGTTACAGGGAGGTGACAGATGCAGGCAGGCGCTGGCTCCTCCACCCAAATGAGAGTCCAAGGTCAAGCCCCTGGCAGACTCTGGGTCTAGTGCGGGCCCGCTTTCTTGTTCTTAGACAGCCATCTTCTCGCTGTGTTCTCACCTGGCAGGAGGGGCTAGGGAGCAGTCCGGGGTCTTTTTTTATAAGGACACATGTTAGGTTTCAACGTTTGAATCTGCTGCAGGGGACACAGTCATTCGGTCCATGGCAGCCATGTTCACCGTGAGTCCCCAGCACTTAGCACGCCGTGGGAGTTCACGGGTGCCCGTCGCACGAACAGTAATTCTCAGCTGATGTGTTTCAGGCTTTCGCCAACCCCGAGGACGCCCTGAGACACGGAGGCCTCCAGTACTGCCGCAGTGACCCGGATGTGGACCGCTGCCTCAGGCAAGTACCGCTGGGCCTGAGCCTGGCCCTCTTCTGTGCACTGGGGCGCGGAGGGCTCCCGGGCCGAGGTCTTCTGCCTTCCTGGCCCCCTCAGTTCACTTGTTCACTGGTCTGGTTTCTAACCACCGTGGAAGGGCACTACGTGCTGATGACCCAGGATTACAAAGTTAGCAAAGGCTGTCCCGTTCTGACCACCGCGTCCCAGCCGGTTCCACTCTCGGGGCAGACGCTGCCCCAGGATCCTCTGCCCTTACAAACACAGGTGCTGAGCTCTGTCCTGTGGACCCTCGAAGGACCGGCCTCTGCTTCCTGGTCTGCCCTGTGCACTTCCTCACAGCAGAGGTTGTCTCCCGTCCTAGAGCGTTGTCCTTCAGTGTCGTGGCTGCAGTGTTTCTGTCCTCGCCGTGCCGGATGGGTGACCTGACTTACCTACGTACGTCCCCTCCGACAGGCACCGAGGCCATTCTTTCTGTTAGGGACAGAGTGCACAAAACCTCTCACTGGCCTCTGTACATGTGCACAAAACTGCAGGATGCAGTCAGATGGCAGAAAACACCGCCAAATGGGCCACAAGCCTCCGCCCGGCCCCGGCGCGGGCTGTTGGTCTGCGGCCGGCCACCTCGGTGCCCCGCTTCTGGACGGACGCACTGCCGATGTGACAGGTGGAAATTTGCGTCGCATCCTGGTTTATTTTGCATTTCTTTTACTCCGAGAGAAGCTGAACATCTTTTCCTGTGCTTAGCATCCCCCTGGTCAATCAGAAACAAGGGTTCTCACATAAAAACCAGAACCGCTCACCGCAGACGGTGTGAGTGACGTGGGCAGTGCAGCGACCGAGAGAGGGAAGCCACTCACCATTCTGGTCCCTATTCACACTTTCTTCCATCTCTTCTTTGTCTTCCAGCTCTAACTATTTTTTATATTTTTTATCAGCGTAAGCAGGCATTGTATGTCCAGTTTGGGGGATCCTGGGGTTTTTTTCAGTCAGCATTATCTCATGAGCTTTTTCCATGTCAGTAAATATTACTCAAAAATGATTCTTTAAAAACAGGCGTGTAAAAATTCCATCAGAGACTAAGGGTTAATTTTGTGTCGCCAGTCCCAGTGTGGGACTTCTGGGCAATTTGCTCTCTGCTCTTTTACACCAGGGAGGGTGGGGGCTGGCACTCCCAGGGGGCGGTGGCTGTCCTCCGGGTTGTGGAGAGGTGGGGGGGGGGCAGCTGGACAGGAGTGAGACCGGAGACAGACCCTCACGTGGGGTTCCTGCATCACAGGCAGAAATGGGTGGGACACCGCAATCTAAGTAATAGAGAGTGTTTTCTTAAAAGAAAGCCTGTTTTTTAAATTTTTGTCTTTATTTTCTGGGCCGCTACAAAAAACAGACACGCGTGTGGCTTTTACCTATCATGGAAGAAGTGAAATGCTTTGCTATTTCACCTTTTCTAGTATAACTACAGTATTTGGTCCTTCAGATGAGGCCCATCCATTTATCCATCATCCAGTTAGCATTTAATGAACACCTACGATGTGCAAGGCACTTTACTAAGACCTAGCTGTGCTTCAGTGAACGAAAGCCTTACCCACGCTCGAATCCATACTGGGGACCCTTCTCCCACCCCTGTGCTGGGTCGGCTTGACCCCCTGGGCAGTGGTGGGCGTGAGCTGCCCAGACCGGGCGGCCTGAGCCAGCTCACAGCAGCCACCAGCAGCGTGTTTGGCTTCTCCCAGGACCTAGGGGCTCTACGTAGCCAAGCCTGGTTGAGGCACAGGAATGATTACAGGAGCTTATGAACACTTTATTTTTTCTGGCTGTATCCGTGCCAGCGAGAGACATTTCCACCCACCCAACTCAGTTTTTTAAAAAATTTATATGAGAGAGACACACACATTATTTGTTGTTGTTGTTGATACTTGTCCTTCTTATTGATGCATTCACTGTTTGGTTCATTGTGTGTGCCCTCACCGGGGATCGAACCCGCAACCGTGGTGCACTGGGACGACGTTCTAACCAACTGAGCCACTGGGCAGGGTCTGTTTTTTCTTCTGATCACAGTTACCCGCCATCTGTAATAGCAGTGATGTTGAAATGCTTGAGATTCAGTTCAGCACTTTTTGAGGGCCTCTTATCTATGAATGTCTTATATCTATTTGGGGAGTACTTACTGGGGACCTACCAGGCCAGACCTGGGGTTCCTGGTCCCCTGACTGGCTCCTCCTCCTGACTCCACATAACGTCACGAACCTTGAGGGCACAGAGCTCAGAAGCACACAGCCTAGCACCAGCTCCTCAAGAACTGGCTGGAACCCGGTTCCGGAGGGAAAGATGCCCTGGAAATGAAAGCTGGTTAAATATTAGACCAGCGTTTACTGGGCGGTCCGGTCCCCCTTCTGCAAAAACAGGAAAGCCCTCAGGTCTTGGTCTTGGAGGGTAAATCTGCCTTGCAGATGAGCACCTGCCGGAGCCCAAATGTAAACCAGCTCAGCAAGTCAGGAGCCAGCTCTCAAGGAGAAGGATGAAACCCACCTTCCTTTTAGGCTGCCCACCCAAGTCCCTGGCATTGTATATTTTGGCCAAATCTGAGTCTGTGTGTGTGAACCTGCAGCGAGGGTGAAACCGGGAAAGCCGGCGTCCATCCTGCCTGTCACTGCCAGAACCAATAAGCAGAGACAGGGATTGAATCTCTGTGGGCGCTTTATTCAGATGGCTGGCCACCTGGGAAGACGGCGGGTTTGTGCCCTGACAGACTGTCTTCCACTTCCTTTCAAGCCAGCCTTTTTCTTAAGGAGGAAGAAGTGTAGGTGAGGGATTTGGGATTCAGGAAAGGGGTTAATCAGATAAAGCTGCAGTCCATCAATTTCCTTCTCTCTGGGTCCTGTGTCCTGTGTCCTGGGTAATTTTCTTTATCTGTGTCCTGGGTGGTGGGATATCTCTCCCTGGAACACAAAGGCTCAGATACCATCTTTTCTTAAAATATTTTATTTATTTTTAGAGAAAGGGGAAGGGAGGGAGAGAGGGAGAGAAACAGCGATTCGTTGTCTTTCTCACACCCCCAACTGGGGACCTGGCCCGTAACCCAGGCGTGTGCCCTGAGTGGGAATCGAACTGGGGACCTTTCAGTCCATCACTCAGCCCACAGAACCACACCAGCAGGGCTAGATTCCAAGTGAGATCATATGATATTTGTCTTTCACTGACTGACGGAGTTCCTTTAGCATAATAGTCTCAGGTCCCTCTAAGCGCTTCATGGGCACCAAGCCCCTGGGCTCTCCCAGCAGCCTTTCCAGGAGGGAAGTCTTATCTATAGACTAGAAACAGGTTTGCTGAGGCCAGGTGGCCATCCTCCGCCTGAAGGCGACTTTACAACTGAGCAGCCTTGGTGGGGTCTCCAGCCCGAGTTCCAGGAAATCGCCAACGTTAAGGAGATCAGGGCACGAGAAGAGGAGACACCTGCCCTGGCCCCCAGCTTTGTCTCTGGGCTAACCAGGCCTCCCTCTCCCACCTCACCTGATGTGGTGAAGTGTAGCTGGCCTTGCACTCTGTCTGAGGGGGGCGGGGCAGGCCTGACGCTACAGGAAGCCTAGTGGGGATGGCTTTGGATGGCTTCTTCGTTAAAAAAGCGGTGGTTATTGGGATGACACATTTTGCCCAGGCGTCTCTCGGGTCTGTGACTCTGTCCTGTCTCTCCATCCACATCCTGGGGTGAGGGGGAAGGGAATGCGTTTCCTTGCATCAACCCTAATTTCCCTCCCCCCGTCTCCCTGTCTGGGGCAGCACTGTGGTTTGGCACACAGCAGAAGGCGGACGGAGGGCCTGGTCAGAGCTCCAGGCATTTCTCAGGTCCCAGCCCCCTCTCCTTCCGCATTGGGGGCCTCTGAGTCTTCCAGTCCCAAGGGCTGACGCCAGGAGACAGGGCTCAGCTCCCCAGCTTGGTTTCCTGCAAGGGCCCCTCTCCACCTCCCAGGGCCCACGCCTGCCACCCGGGCTCCTCCCTTGTCTTCTTCCCCTCACCTGCTCTTTGGGGTTTGGCCAGCTAGTCTCTTAACTCTTTCTAAAAAGAGACTCACTCTTAAAATACAAATAGATACTTTGAGAAAAAGTAAATGAATGGGTTTCATAGGCTAGTTATGGTTTTCCTGAAGCTTTTAGATAAAACTATGTAACTATGACAAAAAATTACCTATTTACCTAAAAGTTTCAGGACAAGTGTAACCAGCCTGTGAAACCCATTCATTCATTCATTCATTCATTCACTTTTCGTAAAGAATGTGGGTCCAACATCGCTGGAGGCAAAAATGGCGAATCTGAAGCTGCCCTGTCTCGGGCACATCCCGAGGGGGCAGGGGTCCTTGGAAAAGATGATCGTGCGGGAAAACCAGCAGGTAGCAGGAGAAGAGGGAGACCGACTCTATAAAAGAAGCGCTAGGCAGGAGTCTGCGGGTGCTGACCAGGGCTGTGAGTTCGGGGCACTGGGGCGCTGCTCATTCACGCACGTAGCACACGCGGAAAACCAGGCTTTCCAAACGTGTCCCTCTAAGAGCGAGCTGGTGGGGGTCTGGTGGGGCGACTTTAGAGGGATCCTTTCCGCCTGCTCCCTGTAACTCACAGGTGAAGCGAGCGACTTGCTTGGTTGGAGAACTGGAGTGGACCCTGTCCTCAGTTTCCCTCTCTCTCTCTTCCATGTCCAGGACCCAGCCAGGGCCTCCTGTCTCTGGTCTGGGAGGCAGCAGCCCCCACACCTAATGGGGGACACCTACCTAGCTGGCAACTCCCTTTTCATGTGGGAGGGTCCCCAAGGTCGAGATTCCAGAGAAAAGGAGAAGGAAGCTCTCCTGGGCTCCAAGATAAAGGGGCAGAGACACCAACCGCTACGTCCTGACTTTGACCTAAGAAAGACCCAGGCCCCGCGGGAATCACGGGAGCTTTTGTGCTCTTGGGGAGAACTCCAGACCCCCCTCCCCACTCTTCTCCGGCCTCGCTTTCCCTCCCGCACCCCACTCCAGCCACGCGGGTCACCTTTCTAGGCCTCGAACACACTGTGCTCCGCCCCACCTCAGAGCCTGTGCACGTGCCAAGCCTTCCCCGTGGGAAGGTTCTTCCCTGCATGGATGCCGGCACTGCACCGTTCAGGCTGCGGTACAAACCTCTCCACCCTGCCACACCCACCCTGCGGAGACCCCTCCAGCACTGGACTGCCTGGGGCTTCTGTCCTCTTCCTGCCCCGCCCAGCCCCTTTCTGTCAGGCCACATACCACAGCCCTTGCCTAAGACTCTGCAGCAGGTCACCACCCAGGGGCGCGGGGCAGGGCTGCGGTGAACTGCATTCCAGCCGGAGGGAAGGCCTGGAGAAGGGGCTTCTGCTCCAGCCGAGTCCCTGCGCTTCACACGTGTGGCCTCTCCCGAGGGGAGGTCATGGCCCCAGCACCGGGCTCCTGTTTACGTGAGCCTCCAACGTGCCATCTATGGCTCCAGTCACTTGCTCAGTGTCTAATTTATGGGGCTCGACCTGTCCACCTCCCCACAAAGAAAGCTGCCCATCAGCAGGAGTCGTGGAAAATGTGAACCAACCCTTAGCTGAAGTGGGTGACTTTTCCTTCTTGGTCATTTATTTACAGCAGGGTTATACACAGGCCTCCCCACACCCCCCTCTCCCCAATCAAGCTTGGTTATTTTAAACAGAAAAGCAGGACAGTGAGGATGGAAGGAAGAATGTCGCCAGGGTCCGGCAGCTGGTCGGTTCCAGCGACGGGAAGCTGTTCTGTTGGTTTTACCCCTGGAAGGGGAGGGGACTTGCTTCTGTTTAGGGCAGAACTAGCCACAGGAGTGGATTTCAGAGGCAGGCTCCTGGGCTCTAGCCCATTCCACCCGGGAAGGCTCAGGAACCTGCGTTTAGAAAGAGGGCAGCCTCGGAGAAGCCTGGCCTTGCTGGTGAAGAGCACGAACTTGAGTCGGACCCAACCCTCACTCAGGCCCTGGAGCCCCACTTTGCCCACTTGGGGTCCAAGGCCAGAGGACAAGGTGGGGGAGACTGTCAGGGACCAGTCCTGGTGAGCCCTAGGCCTTGGTAAGATGACCCCAACCAGCCGCCCGCGGCTCTTAGCCTGGTAACAGGACTGTTTCCACAGCTGATGGCAGGGCCGGCTTGGGAGCGGCCGCCCCCCACCTCTGGGTACCTCTTGTTCTGGCCACAAAGGGACTCAGTAGCAGAGGGCCCCAGCTTCTGTGACATTCTTAAAGCTGCCACCTGGCTGACCATCCGCCCTTGCCTTCCCAGAGCCCACCGGAACGACATGGAGAACATCTACCCCTTCCTGTTCCTGGGCTTTGTCTACTCCTTCCTGGAGCCCAACCCTTTCATGGCCCGGATGCACTTCCTCCTCGTCTTCCTGGGCCGCATGGTGCACACCGTGGCCTACCTGGGGAAGCTGCGGGCACCGGCCCGCTCCCTGGCCTACACAGTGGCCCAGGTCCCCTGCATCTCCATGGCCCTGCAGATCGCCTGGGAAGCAGCCTGCCACCTGTGACTGGCCACTGACACCTCGGCCGCCAGACCGCTGGCCACCAGCCTCCGGGGCCGGGCCGTACTTGGGGAACTGGGTGTCCTTTCAGGATTGGGGTAGGCCCCAGAGCCTGGTTTCCTAGAAACCTGCTGAGTGTGGGCTCCTGGCCCTGCTGGCCGGTGTGTTGCATGCGTGCCCCTTGGATGCCTGGGTGAAGCGGCCGATAGGAGCCATTTAGAGACGGGTTGTCAGGGTTGAGAGACAGTCCCTGCACTCGGATGACAGCACCGAAGACATCACCCCGTCTCTCCCTGCCTCAGAACAGGGTGCGCATGTGTGCAGGACTCAGCCCAGGCGCCTGCAGCTGACGGTGTCTGGGTCCAGAGCTGTAATAAATGCAAACTTCCCAGACTGCCCCCGAGGTTCTGGTTTGGCCAGTCTGGAGGGGAACCTGGGTGTCTGCGTGTTGAGGAAGCTGCCCCGGGAGTCCCAGTTGTGCTCAGGCCTGGGAGCCCCTGGTGGTTCCCTGGAGAGGCCCAGGGTCAGCCAGGGTGTGGTTTTCTGGTTTCTCTGGAGGTGGGAGTTTGGTGAGGTGAGGTGGGGTGGGGTGGGGTTGGGGTTCACTCCTTTGGGTCCTGGTGACACCTCCCTGTGCTCCCATTTCTT
This sequence comes from Macrotus californicus, assembly GCA_007922815.1. Taxonomy (NCBI): domain Eukaryota; kingdom Metazoa; phylum Chordata; class Mammalia; order Chiroptera; family Phyllostomidae; genus Macrotus; species Macrotus californicus. Next base: position 133,049 of record VMDR010000481.1, on the reverse strand, counting down.
TGCCACATCCTGCTCTCCTCGGAGCGGGTGCCGATGGGAAGGGCCAAGGTGAGGTTGGCCTTCTCTCCCTGGTCACTCCTGAGGGCTGTTAGTGGACGACCATGGGCTTTGAATGACCGACCACTTGAGAAGGAGCTTCTGGCTCCTTCCATCTCTGCCAGTTTTGAAAATCGCTAGCGTGCACCCCCATGGGAAATTGGGGCTCTCCTAGACGATTGTCCCAGGACTTGTGTGGCCCTTTTCTAACCACTGCAGGCCACTGCCTCACTCTCCCTAAACCACCTCCCAGCCCTGCCCCGAACTCCAGGATCTGGGAAGCCCCCTCTCCTAGCACCTGGGCGTCTGGGCCTCTCACCACTCTGCAGCCTCTGAACTCCTGCCCCTCCGGACTGATGGAGCGGCAGGAGGGTTCACTGGAAATCCGGGTTAGCCCCTACCCTGCGGTGCTCCGACATCTGAGCGGGAGTGGGTAGCACTGCCCCCTGGTGGTCCGAGGAGCTTCCATTCTTAGGCCACACGAGCCCAGGAAGCGCTTGGCAGCGCATCTAGTGCCTGCTGTCTGCTGAACACCCGCTGGGAATGGCACTTAGAATTTCCCCCCTTGCTCCTTAAGCCGGTCCTGGGAGGGAGGGGATGTAGATATGGAAGTGAGGCTCAGAGAAGCAGGCCTCGCGTGTTTTTATATTTCTATCGTTTTCCTCCTGGGGAAAGGGGCTGAGAGGGCAACGTGCCCACCTGGGACTCAGATGAAGAGGGCATCTGATGCCACTAGGACCATGTGAAGCTGGGACCCGGGTGAAGGGGGCGGAGCCACAGGGATGCTGAGCCCCTTGTGCACTGCGCCATCATTCATGAATGAGGTCAAAGGATCCTCAGTGGGGCATGCTTGGGGCTTGGGGCTTGGGGCTTGTTGGGAGTTCAGAGCCTGGGAGAAGGGTCGAGAGATGGGATTGGGAAAGCCCAGAGCCCAGGGTCAGGGTGCTGGGCTGTGAGTGGGGTCCCTTTCCTTGACATGCTGCCAGTCGGGTCTAATGCTATGGACCCTTTGGTGCCCTCCCCAGTACATATACCTAAGGAGGAGGCCCAAGACAGGCACTGGCTGATGCACCTTGCCCACCCTGCCTCCCCAGGCTCCCATAAGGGCCCCTCCAAGGAACCCCTGGGGCTCCCTCCTTTCATGAATTTCTTGGCTTGAGGCTTCTAAGAGCTTCCCTCCTGTGAGAGGGACTTAGAGGCACAGACAGAAGTGAGGGGACAAAGGGACCTGGTTTGCACAGTCCTGGGGGCAGGGACGGAACCTGGGGATGGCCCAGGGAGGCAGAGCCCATTTCCCACATAAAATCCAGGGACCCTGAGGCTGCCGTGTGTGTGTCCCCAGGAGGCCCCTGCTCTTGGGAATAGCCTTGCAGACTGGTCAGGGCAGTCATAGAAGAGGGAGTGTCTGTCGGAGCTGGTGGCACTCCAGGTAGGCTTCCCAGGAGAGGTGCATTGGAGTTGGAACCTGAAAGGTGGGTGGGCTTTTCAAAAACTGTTAATTACTTGCACTCACAGGTCATGGTCAATGTCAAGCAAAGGTTTAAGAACCACAGAAAAGCTCAAAGAAGAAAATACAAACTTCCCATACTCTCACCATGCAGAGGCTGTCCTGTGTCAGCCTCTGGGGCTCTGGGACACTTGTTCACACTCGGTGCCATGAGGGCCTGTGTCATTGCAACAGCCTCCCAATCAGATGTCCACGTCCATCCCTCCCCCCTACCCCCCCCTCACCGAGGCAGCCCTCCGGCAGCTTCTCCCCTCAGAGGGAGGACCCACACTCTCCTTCATTCAATTCACTACCCGTCTCTCCCTCTAGCATGTGCACTCCTGGGGGACAGGGGTATGGGTCTGTGTTGTTCCCTGTGGTGCCATGTCCCTGAGTCTGGGGAGAGCACCTGGCTCCAAGGACATTTCCACCCAGTGATTGAATGGCATGTAAAGTGAACGTGCGTGTGTGTGTGTGTGTGTGTGCACACGTGTGTGTGTACTACCGAGATGGGGGTTCAGGACTGTTTTTACCCTGGATGGAAGTTCACAGCAAAAAACACCAATTGAGGGTTTCTTGGTGCTGGGAGGCACCAGCATGTCACAGGTGGGGAGGCATCTGTGCTCGGGGACTCCGTCTCCCCTTTTGTCATCAGTTGAGACTTTCCTTAGTAATTATCCGCCTGCCCTTTTTCCCAGGGCTTCCCACAGCCAACATCATGAATTCTACCAGCTCCCCAGCGTCCGGTCGTCCCCATACCCTCCCCGTTTACTTGCTGTGCCCTTGCGGTTGGGTGACTGATTTTCCAGGCTGCCGTCAGCACAGGCAAGTCTCTCTCAGGTTCTTCAAACGTCGATCTCCGGGCACACCCTCTTCTTGGAGGCACATTTCCGGAAGGAAACCCGCCGGGCCGAAAGGCATGCCTGTCCTTGAGGTTTGTGGTGCACACTGACCTCCAGAAAAGAGGGTTCTGATTTGGATATGGCTTTTCAAACAATATGGGGTGGGGGCGGGGCGCTCACAAGTAGGTTTACAGTTGTTCGTGTGGAAAATAATATAGTAATTAAATAATAATACAAGAGTGAACTCTGTTTCATGTACTCACAACTGAAAACCTACTTTTTCCCAGCCCTGTGTTGTCAATTTTCAGGTCAAGCGGGGAAATTTACAAGGGGTATATATTGAGAATAGAGACCGCCCACAACCCCACATCCCTGAGAAAATCACTGTTCACGTTAGGGTTTATCGCTTCCCAGACGTTTCCCTAGGCATAGTAAAAATACACGCATGTTATGTGTGCGTGATAGATTCTATACATGCATATTAAATATATATTATACTCACTATATTATAGGTATGTATACACCCACAGTGTCTGTGTGTCCCCAGGGACGGAGAGGCTTAGGCAGGCCATGTTTCTCTACCTCTGCTCCCAGGGGACCCTGCCACACAGCTACCTGCATGACCATCATCACTCCTCATGACATCGGCACCAACCAAGACTTTGAGTAGCTTCACCTTTTAAAGTTCAAATTAGCAAAAGAATGGAATTCTTCTTTCCATTGTCCAGCTATAAAATTATAACACGGAATTTGTCTCTTTCACCTGCACGCATCTCCCCAGACGCGCTGCTGTATCTGCTGGCAGCCCGGAAGTTAACTTGGTTTGTTCGAAAGTCCACACCATCGTGTCCCTTGTTGGAATGGATTTTCACTGGCAGGGGGGCTGGGTGGGGACTGCAGGGGGACCATGGAAGGAGGGAGTGTGATGGGGAGAGGGGACTGAGATGTCGGGCTTGTCTGGAGAAGTGGGGGTTGGGGACAGGGGGTTTGAGACCAGGCAGGGAGAGCAGGGTTGGGTGGTGGAGCCTTGACACCTGGCCTGGGTGCTGGAGCTGCACTGGGAGGGCCCTGGGGAGCCATGGGAGGCTCTAGATGGGGCGGGACATGATCAAGGCTGTGATTAGGGCAGCTCATCTGTCAGCTTGTGCAGAATGGCCTGGAAGGTGTTAAGACAGTAGGCCGTTGCTGTGGCCTACCATCTGGGGTTCTGGGGCACCATGGACAGAGCGAGGCCAAGCTCAAGGTGAGATTTCCAAGCTCCGTGTCCACCTGCGTTAGTTTTCTATGCTGTGTAGCAAGTTGCCACAAACAGAGCTTAAAACAACCATTTATATGACCTTGTGGTTTCTGTGGTCAGAAGTCTGGGCACAGCTTCCCTGGGTCCTCTGCTCGGGGTCTCACAAGGCGGCCATCAAGGGCTCCTCCAGGCCGAGACCCCCTTGGATCTCAGTGTCCCCTTCCACACTGGTCAACTGCAGTCAGACTTCGCTTCCGTGTGCTGTAAGACCGAGGCCCTCACCACTGCGGGCAAGTCACAGCACGGCCATCGGGCAGCATCCCTCTGCTTTGAATCTCTTCTTTCGGGAAACACCCGGGCCCTCTTTAAAGGGCTCACCTGGTTAGGTCAGGCCCACCCAGGGCAACCTCCCTTTTGATAAACTCCAAGTCCACCGATTAGGGACCTTAATTACATCTGCTCAGTCCTTTGATCTTCTCCCTATTCTCTTGGTGAGAAGCAAGTCAGAGGCTGCATCTGCACTCAGGGACCGGGGCGACACAGAGGTGGGGCCGCCTGAGTTGGGGACCACAGGGCTGTCCTAGCTTCAGGTCACACCACCTCTCCTTTCAGTTCTTCCCATTTCCAGGTGCCCCCCTGCTCCCCCTCACACCCCAAGCTCAATCCCTTCCCACTTCTTCTACGATGCCAGCTGAGAGTTAAGAAGCTCTCAAGCCCGTTCTCTCCAGCACTTGCAGCGTAAAAGGGGGTCGGGACCACAAAGCTGACTGATAGTGCGTCACGGCTGAGCCTCGGACCCGCCGCTCACTCACCAACCGGTATGGGAAAGACCAGCCCGGCTCTGGCTGAGGCACCGAAGGGGACCAAGAAGGGAAGCAAGCGTGGATTTTCATCTGCAAAGGGCTCCTTCTGTAGCTGACACTTACACTGGCCTGCGTGCTGTAAGTTTGCCTCTCAGGCTGTGAGTCCCATGGCAGACCATGCCGAGACCAGTGTGTTGTGAGCCTCTATAAGACTTAAACGATTGCTGATTTGGTGCGCGTCTTCCCAGATTTCTGGCGTTGCCCGTGTGATAAACATCTTGGCACACGCTGCCCCCCACCCCCACCCGGATTTGGGTTATTTCTCCACATGGGCCTAGACCTGAAATTACTGAGCGAGAGCGCGCACACATTTTCGTGGCGGTTGGTGCATTTTCCGGAAGGCTTGTGCTGGTTTTCTCGCTGCGTCCCCTGCTGGTGGTTGGGGATTTGCTGCTTTCTTTGTCTCCCGAGAGAGGGAAGGCTAGGTCCGAGCCCACTGCAGGCCCCGCCGTCTGTGTGGGGAGAGGGCGGTGTTCTCCCTGCTCTGTGCCTGGCAGTGACCCCACAGTGCCCTCTACGGGCAGGTGGCGGGGGTGCAGGAGCTGGGGACATTGTTTTGGTTTGGTCCCCAGTTGGCGCTCCAAGGTTCCGGGGCCCCTGCACCACGTGTGCCGGGTTCCTTGGGCAGGGACAGTGCCAGTTCGCCCAGGACGGGGAGGGTTTTGACTTCCTCGGACTCCACTGCTCACTGTGCTCCTTCACCATAGACACCCAAGCACCCATTTATGGAGGGTGACGCGCCAACAACCCCGGGAAGTGGCTTTCGTGATTATTCCCATTTACGGATGAGGAAACGGAGGACCAGAGAGGTGCCTCACCCGACGTAAAGCTCTGGGCTTCATTTCTCAGGTTTGGGGGTTCCCAAGAGCCAGGCTGCCTTTCTTTCCATTTCTCTCTCAATTGAAGTTTCTTTATTCCACCCCCCTCCCCCCAAAAGGCAGATACAAAGGGAGACGGAGAAGCTTTGAATTCCCCTGGGATGAGGCTTTGGGTACCCTCCCCTCGTGAAAAATTATATCCCGGGCCTGGTGCCCAGGAGGCTCCCACACAGCCCTGTAATTGGGGCTGCAATGCGACAGCGGTGTTTGAATGTATTTTCTTTTACAGGGAGGGCTCCTGCGCCCCCTCCCGCAGCGCCCCGGAGCAACATGTGTCAACAATTAAGCCGGTTTGTTTTTTCTAGAGCGCTGGGGAGGAAGTGACACTGACATACTTGTGCCCCACCGCAGGGCCCGCGCCTCTGTGGGAACCAGGCCCCAGCTTCGGCTGAAGCTGGTATTCTTGGGACCTGCCTTCCAGGCCCTCAGCTGGAGCCCCGCCTCCCCACCCCCACCGCGCTGCGCCGCCCCGCCCCGCCCCACTCCACCCCTATTCCCCGAGACCCCATCTCTGCTGCAGACCGCCCCAACCTGGCCAGCTTCGGGGCACCCACCCCCACTTTGGATGGCCCATAGCAGGCCCGGGGGGCCTGCATCTGCGCGAGCGCTCCAGCGTCGGCAGTGCCTGGGTGCTGGGCGCTCAGCCACTCCCTTGCTCTCTCCCGGTTCAGGGCTTCTGGGGAGGAAAGAGACACTCTTTGGCTGCCTAGGAGCTACCTGCTCTGGGCCCCCTGCCAGGCTGCCAGCCCTTGGCTGGTGCAAACCCCCTGCCAGGGGGGAGGGCTCAGCTCCTTGTGAGGGAGGACTCAGACCAGGATGGTCCCACTTTTTTCTGGGTGGAAGGGCAGGCCAGCATCTTCCAGAGACTTCTAGCAGGCAGGTCTCCTTTCCAGGGTTTCTTCACCCCCACCCCCGCTCGCCCCCACCCCCGCACTTCTAGGTATCTAAGCCAGATCCTGGCCCCTGGCCTCTGCCTTCTCCCCAGCCCATCATCTAATCATCAACCCCCCACCCTGCTGTGTCCAGTCCCCAGCTGGTCCAGGATGCTGTCACTCCTGCCTGGACACCTGCCCCAGCCTCCACAGGAATCTCCCTCCACACAGGGCCCAAGGCGCAGGCTCCTCCCCCAAGCAAATCTCCTCCGTGACTCCCCAATGCCAGGATGACATCTAAACTTTTAGATCTGGCCACACCAGTCCCACTCGAGCTGGCTCCCGCATCTCTTCATTCCACACCAGGAGATCCAGCCCTGGAACTGCCCCAAAGAGACAGCTTCTGGCTTTTCCCAGGGCCTTCACATTTGCTGTTTCTTAGCCAGAAACACTGCTCTCCCTCTCCTCTCTGTTTGGTGAACTTGTCATCCTTCTTGGACTCCTCCTCCAGGAAGTCTGCCTAGATGCCTTAAACTAAGTCTGGGGCCTCATGTGCTGGGTGTGGCGTCTGCAGCCAGGGACCCTATGTCAGTTCTCTGCTCTCTCCTCAGGGCCTGGTGCAGAGTGACTGCTTCACAATATTTGTTCCGTGATAAATGGCAAATGAAGGTACAAAAAGCACTTGCCTGAGGTGGAGGCCAAACTGAGTGAGGAAACACAGCTCTGGCTGCTCCCACCGGCTCTGTCAGGGTGCGGGTCTCTCCCTTGATCCAGCCTTCCCCTCTCAGTCAGGTGGCCCTGAGCCAGGTCAAGACATCAGCAGCATGGCCCCTCCCACGGCTTCGGCCCAAGCCTGTGCCTCCCTGGTCCCCCTCCGTGCCTCCTTGGTGCTGACAGAGTCCCAACCATCCAGCCACCGGGAAGTCACGCAGCGAGCATCCCCACGCACGTCTGCACATCATACAAGGGCCAAGCTCCGCCCACAAGGACCATTTTCACTGTGGGATTCCAGGGAGAGTACAAGGAAGGCCATCAGGGGATGAATTGGGGGAGGCTGGGGAGGGGTTCTCACCTCACTCACGGGTATAGTCACCATACTTCCTAAACAAAAATGGGGACCCTCTCTCAAGCAAGGCTTTGACACGTGGCTTTGACATGTTTGAGGTCATCTAGATGTGGCATGTAGGTGGGAATGCTGGCCCTTCGGGGGCACTCTGAGGCTGTGTGGGCTGGCAGATTATAAAATATCGACCCCATCCGGGTGTGACTGCTTTGTCACTGTGAGGGCCATCGAAGGGGCTGGTCTTCTTTGCACCCTTAGGGGTCAGGAAGTGCTGTGCTACTTCCTGGGAGCTGGTTGAAGTTCCAGAAATGACCTTTACCTTCCCTGGAGGGTGTGCCCCTTAGAAGGGGTGGCAGAGGGCCAGGCGGAGGGGCTGGCTTCAGATCACTGCCCTCACCCCACAGTTTTCTGCAGCTCCTCATCATTGGTGTCATTGGCTGGTGGCACAGGTGTCCTCTGTCATCCCCAGTTACCACCTACAAAAAGGTGGCTTGGGGGGCTTGGGCAAAGGCCTTCTGGTGACCTTGACCGTTGGGACCACTCCTCTGTCCTATGAGCCTGCCTGGGACCTCCACTCTGTGCCCCTACTTCATGGGCCATTTGCCCAGGCCCCTCCACAATCAAATGCTCAAAAGGGTCCCCCACTTTTTATTTGCGCAAAAGCAGGGAATTTAATTTCAGTGTCTGCCTCATACGCCCTCTGGCCAGCCCATGGTCACCCACCCTGCACCCTGCCACAGGGCCGAGGGGTCTCCCCCTAACCAGATAGCAGAGGTGTCCTCCAGCTGAGAGTCACTTAGACACCTGCGTGTCCATGGGGTCTGGGGCAGCTCTCTGTCCTCCTGTCTCTCTCCCCACCCCACCCCGGGGCTCTGTGGGGTGAGGAAGGACCTCATCCAGAAGGAGACGGACATGCAGGCAGCTGGCCAGAGCCAGGCCCGGGCAGTCTCTGTGGGCCCTGGACGGCTGGCCCTCAATTGGTTTGCCACCTGTACCTGCCCTCCCACAACCTTTTTGGGCTTAAACAACTTTTTATTTCTTAAAGACAAAAGCTATTTGGTTTTAATACACAAAGTAAATGAGGTCCTTGGCTAGTTCCTGCTCCACCTTCCAGTCCAGCCCCTCCGAGGGTCATGGGCTGGAGTCTCCCGCCGGGCTTCGGGTGCCTTAGCAGTCTCTCCACCCCAGGGGTCTGGGCTGGAGAGAGGGGCCAGGAGAGCCCTGGCCCCCGCCCCAGCCCCTCCTGGGGACAGGGACAGGAGAAGGTCACTTTCCTGTGTGTCTGCCCCCTTTTCTGTCGTCGACCGGGGAGGCAGCTGGGTCCCGACGGGGCAGGCTGTCAGTTCACGGTGGGCACCTGGCTGTGGTGCAGGCTGAACTCCTTGGCCTTGAGACGAAGGCTGGCGATGCTGTTGGCCATGTTGACCCCTGGGGTTGCAGGGCTTGAGCCTCCAGGGCTGTAAGGTGGCACCGTACTGGGGGTGACATAAGACACAGGGCATATTTGGTGTGTCTGGCATGCTGCCCGGAGCACTTCTGGCTGTCAGAGCTGGACCCCAGCCTCTGGCCCTCCTGCTTCCCCTCTTCAGCTCGCTCCCCCAGGAAGCCTTCCCCTGGAGGTGGGGGTGACGAGGGGCTGCAGCATTTTCGGAGGAGTCAGAAGCACCCACAGCCAGCACAGGGACATGGGGACAAACCCTGTGGGTCTGTGGGCATTCCTTGGCGGACCAGGAGCTTCCTGAGAGCTGAGCCTGGGTCCTGTTCACCCCAGTGCCTATGCAGGGTGCAGGTGAGTGAACACACACCTGTATTTAAGGGTGCCTCCACGTGATTCTCCTGCCCCAGGTAAGGACGGGGCAGGAGTAGTTGGGAGAGATGTCAATCATCTCCAGAACTCTGATCCCACAAGCTGACCTGCTGGATCTCACCTTCGATGAGACTAGGGCTCCGGCAGAGCTGCTCACAGACTAAGGGGCACCCCCTGGAGTTGTGGGGAACAGAGACCCAGCTCCCTAGCACCCCGTCCCTCTTCTGCCTTGCCCTGCCATCTTGGGCAGAGCCTTTTTCCACCTTTGACCAGGGGAAACTGCCCCAGACCTTGGCTCTGGACCCCTCCAGGTCCCCAGGACAGGGAGGCCATTCTTTCAACCCTCTTGGCCTGTTTCTGGCTGGGAGGGCGGGGCTCTCGCGCCAGCTATCCTACAGGGCGCCTGAGAGTGGCACCTTGTCTTCTGGCCCTTCTGCACATTCACATGCATGTGCACACACACACTCCTGTGCACTCACATGTGTACACACTCATGCAACACCCTCACACACACACTCATGAGCACACATTCACACACTTGCCCACATACCACCTGGCGGGCCCTAGGTCCAAGGGGCTCATGGGCACCCTTCACAGGTCTCTTCAAATGCTCAGAGGAGCCTGGGCCCTAACATGCCACTGGGGTCCCCTGGCTGCGGCCCCTCCTTACCCGAGAGGGTCCTGGCTCTCACCTGTAGGGGGACGAGGCTGTCCAGGAGAGATAATCTGGGCTCAGGGCGGTGGGCCGGGGAGCCACGGGCTGCTCGATGGCGGCCTCCTGGCTGTAGGACTTGAGCAGCGAGGCAGAGCGGTTGGCCAGCATGGCCCGCTCGTTGCGGCGGAACTTGGCCCGGCGATTCTGAAACCAGACCTGGGGGCGGGGGGCATGGTGAGCAGGGTGCAGCCAGCCGCAAAGGGGGCCCAAGTCCCTTGGAACCCAGCGTGTGCCTGCTCTGCTCCCAGCCCTGGACTGGCAGCTTACCTCTCTGAGCCTCATTTTTTGCATCTGTAAAGTGGAGGTGAGAGTGTGCCAGAGAATGGGGGCGTGGATGGGTGAAACAGCCCATAAATGACACTTCGCTGTTGTGAGGTTATCGTGGGAGAGCTGCATGCTAAGTTCTCACTCAGCTCAGAGCTGGCACACAGCGAACACGACACTTCACTACGACTTTTATGGATCAAAACCCTTTGTGGCAGGTACGGCTCTAACCACTTTACAAATGTATTAACTCCTGTAATTCTCAGAAGAACCCTATAAAATAGACCCACGTGATCCTCATTTTACAGGGAAGCACCTAAGACACAGGGAGGTTAAGTAACTTGCTCCAGGTCACACAGCTAATAAGTGGCAGGGCTGGGATTTGAACCTCAGCCCTCCTGGCCTCAGATGTCCGTGCTCTTAAACACCTCACCTGGGTAACTCCCTAAGCCGGAGCCTACGGTGGCTGCACGGCCCCACGGGTGGCCCACGGATGGGCCGCCCTCACCTGGACGCGCGCCTCGCTGAGGTTGACGCGCCGGGCCAGCTCCTCGCGCACGAAGGCGTCGGGGTAGTGCGTGCGCTCGAACACCCGCTCCAGCGCTTGCAGTTGGCTGCTGTTGAACGTGGTGCGGTTCCGCCGCTGCTTCTTCTTCCGCTTGGTGGCGCTACCGCGCCCAGGACTGGGACACTCACCTGTGGGGAAGGCACCCGAGGGTCAGTAGGGCGGAGGCCAGGGCGCACAGGTGGGTGCCTGTGGTGCACCCAGACCAGCCAGGCCACCCCTGCACCCGGAGGCGCCGGCAAAAGCACTCAGGCATCTGCCTGCTCTGCAGTTTGCACCGAGCTCTCTACTTGGGTCCCCCTCCACAGAGGGATGGTGCAGCCCCAAGAGCAGGAGCGCCTCCCTTTGATTCACTCCTTCGTTCATTCGTCCATTCATTTATTCTTCAACACATTCTCACCGAGCACCTACTACGTGGCAGGCTCAGTGCCAGGGCCCTGGGATATATAAAGGTGAACAAAAGCCGGAGGTCAGGCACCTGCTGCCATGAGGGACAGCCAACCTGAACAGGGAGGGTCCAGGAGACCCAAGGGTGTCCTTAGCACCTGGTCTGGGCTCTAGGGCGTGGTAATCCCTCCATCGATATTTGTTGTTTAATTAAAATGATACAGAATAAAGAGCAGTAAGAGTCACAGTTCAAAGGGTCCTCTGCACCCAGGCTCCTTAGCACCCACAGGTCATTGGGTGCTCCTGGGAATCCTATAGACAGGTGCTGTCATCCCCATCACTCCCCATTTACATGGGGAGAGAAGGAAGATGTTCAGCCACTATTTCCACATTTAAATTTTATCCGGGGACAGAAATGCTGACCCTTCATCCCCCAGGGCCCGGCTCACTGCCCCGTCCTCCACGGAGCCCTCCCTGACCACCAGAGTCCACATGAAATTTCCTCTTCACTGTGCTCACCTGCTTCTAAGAACCAACACTGCCCTGTTCAGCACTTCCTTGTGTAGCTAATTTTCTTACTAAAAATATACACATTTTAATAACAAGTAATGCCATTGCTTGTCACAGTAACAGCTTCAAACAACACAGAAGGGTATAAAGTAAAACCAGACTTCCCTCTCCCCAGCTCCACTCTCTGCACTTTGTAAAACTGCACATGTGCACTTAAAAAAATGTACAAACAAGCCTGACCCACGTGGCTCAGTGGGTTGGGCGCTGTCCCACAAATGAAAGGTCTCAGGTTCGATTTCTGGTCAGGACACATGCCTGAGGTGTGGACCAGGTCCTCGGCTGGGGACATGAGACAGAGAGAGAGAGAGAGAGGCAACTGATCAATGTTTCTCTCCCTCTCTTTCTCTCTCCCTTCCCCTCTCTAAAAATAAAAAAATAAAATCTTTTAAAAATTATTTTCAAGAAAACATACAAGCATGGGATCACGCTGAACACATTGGTGCTTCAACAAGCCTATTTTTATTTAATATTCCAGATACCATTCCATTCAGGACCATAATACCCTTTTTTAAAAATCACATCTTCAATTATATATCATTGATTATGTTATTACAGTTGTTCCAATTTTTCCCCCTTTGCCCCCCTCCACCCAGCACCCCCCACTCCTTCAGGCAATCCCCACCCCATTTTCATGTCCATGGATCATGCATATATGGTCTTTGGCTACTCCATTTCCTATACTGTACTTTACCTCCCCAGGGCTATTCTGTAACTACCTGTTTGTACTTCTTAATCCCCTCACCTCTTCACCCGTCTCTCACATCCCCTCCCATCTGACAACCATCAAAACCCTCTCCGTATCCATGATTCTGTCTCTATTCTTGTTTGCTTAGTTTATTTTTAAGATTTAATTGTTGATAGATATATATTTATTGCCATTTTATTGTTCATAGTTTTGATCTTCTTTATCTTAAATAAGTCTCTTTAACTTTTCATATAGTAATGGTTTGGTGGTGATAAATCCCTTTAATTTTTTTTCTTATCTGGGAAGCTCTTTATCTGCCCTTTGATTCTAAATGATCGCTTTGCTGGGTAGAGCAATCTTGGCTGTAGGTTCTTGCTTTTCATGACTTTGAATATTTCTTGCCAACCCCTTCTTGCCTGCAAACTTTCTTTTGAGAAATCAGCTGACAGTCTTATGGGAGCTCCCCTGAAGGTAACTATCTGCTTTTCTCTTGCTACTTTTAAGATTCTCTCTTTATCTTTAACCTTTGGCATTTTAACTATGATGTGTGTTGGGGTGGGCCTGTTTGTATCCATCTTGTTTGGGATTCTCTGTGCTTCCTGGACTTGCATGTCTATTTCCTTCATCAAATTAGGGAAGTTTTCTTTCATTATTTTTTCAAATAAATTTCCAATTTCTTGCCCTTTCTCTTCTCCTGGCACCCTATGATGCAAAAATTGGAATGCTTGAAGTTGTCCCAGAGGCTGCTTACACTATCTTCATTTGTTTTTTAATTCCTTTTTCTTCTTGTTCTGATTGGTCATTTTTTTGCTTCCTTATGTTCTAAATCACTGACTTGATTACCAGGTTCATCCACTCTCCTGTTCTTCCCTGTAAATTGTTCTCTATTTCAATCAGTGTGCCCTTCCTTTCTGACTGGATCATTTTTACGCTGCCGAGGGCCTCACTAAGTTCCCTGAGCATCCTGATAACCAGCGTTTTGAACTCTGCATCTGATAGATTTCTTATCTTCATTTTATTTAGCTTTTTTTCCTGGAGTTTTTATCTATTTTTTCATTTGGGCCACATTTGTCTCCTCATTTTGGCAGCCTCCCTGTGTTTGTTTCTATGTATTAGGTAGAGCTGCTCTGACTCCATGTCTTGGCAGTGTGGCCTGATGTATTAGGTGTCCCGTAGAGTCCAGTGGCACTGCCTCCTCTCTCTCCCACACAGTCACCCTTTTCTTTGGATTGTTTTCCATACTCACTGTCTCCTCTTGTTCTCTCCCTCCATGTGCAGGGACCCAGTTTTAAGTCAGTTCGGCTTCATTTCAGCATTGCTTTTCGCAAATACAATAAACTATGTAGGATGTTTTCTTCCCATCTTCTATCAAATGGCAGCATTCCGCGTGCTGTTCTGCACTCACTGTTTCCTCCTTAACGATCTGTCCCAGGGACCCCTCCATCCAGTGCACAGAGAACTTTCTGGTTCCTCTTCACAGCCCCGGAGCACTGGGGTGTGTGACTCACTGCGGATTATTCACCGGAGCCCTGGGGACAGGCACTCCTGTGTATTCCGATCTTTTGTAACCAAAAGAACACTGCAGGGCACCTCTGTGCAAACATAATTTTCTGTTTTCAACGGTGCCTATTTGGGACGGAGTCCTGGAGGTAAGAGTGTCGGGCCAGCGAGCTCGATGCTAGATGTGGCCCAAACGTGGCAGCGGGACAGGAAGGCCTGTTCTGCCCAGTGTGGCCAACAGAGCTTGGGTCAGCCTTTTGGATTTTAGTCCTTCTTTGTATTCTTGCTTCTCCAGTGACGCATTCCCTTTGTGTGTCCTATGTTCTTCGCACAGTGCTGTCTATTTGTTCAGCTGAGTATCTAGAACATTCCAGCCCCTGTAATGGACACCACTCACTCTCTGCTTTCAAACAATCTCCGAGGTTAGCCAGGTTCACTGACTGCTGAGCAACCAGCTGATTCAGGCCAAGGCTAAGTTGTTCCATGAGCCTAGTTCCTGCCTGTGGGAGAGAGGCTGGGGGGTGGGGAGGGGTAGGGAGGGGTGGGCAGGGTGACCTGACAGCAGGGTCTGGACCAATGGGCAACTGAGGGCAATTTTGCCTTCCAGAGCCATCTGGCAGTGTCTGGAGACATTTTTTAAAAATCTTTTTTTTTTTAAGCTTTTATTTATTTATTTTTAGAGACAAAGGAAGGGAGGGAGAAAGAGAGGGGAGAAACATCGATGTGAGAGAGATACATTGATCGGTTGACTCTCATATGGCAACCAAGCCCACAACCCAGGTATGTGCCCTGACCGGGAATCGAACCAGCAACCTTCTGCTTGGTGGAATGACGCCCGACCCACTGAGCCACGCCTGTGAGGGTGAGACGTTTTTGATTGCCAGGGTTAGGACAGAGTGGGTACAAGATGAGATGCTGCTAAATACCCTTCAATACACAGGACAGGCCCCCACATCAAAGAATTATCTGGTTCCCAATGTCCACAGTGCTGAGGGTGAGAAACCCTTGTGGAGTTTCCACTCAGAGCCTTTTCCCTTGTGGGAGCACATACTTGCAAACACGTGGACACACGTGGGGGTGGGTAGGCATGGCAGGGAGCACAGAGTGGCCCCTGTGAGCCAGCCTCTTCTCCTGGGCTGTCTCCGTCTTCACTCCTCAGCCCTCTCCTCCAAGAAAAGGCGAAGATGGATGGGAATGTCTGGTGCCTGTGAATGTCTCTCCGCCCTGCACCCCCCACCCCCCTGAGCGGGAAGAAACCTTAAACCAAAACAACAAGGGCCCGTGTGCTGAAAACTGGGTGGTGATCAATAGCCCCAGCCCGACAGAAGCTTCTGGAACACCCGCCATTGCAGACGCAACGTCCGCCCTGCTTCAGGCAATGCTGCTTGGGCACACACCCAACGCAGGAGGCATTTCAGCCAAAAAAGGAGACTTTTTCGGGAAGTTTCCAAGCAATTCAAAACGGAGGGTGTTTAAATGAAAACCGTTTTGCAGCTCTCGCCCCGCCAAGTGGGCGCCGGAAGAAACAGCTCTGCTCTTTCGCCAAACTGTGTGGGAACTTGGAGCAGAAGCATTCCCCCCAAATCATGGACTGCACCCCTCCCCAGAGCCTCCCACCCTTGACACTAGCTGGCCCCACAGTGGTGGACTCGGCCCTCCCAGGGTTCCCACCAAGGCGGCGAGGATGGGGTGCACTCAACAGAAGTCGGGTTGGGCAGGAATGGGGCCCAGAGCTCGTAAGCTGGCGTCTGCTGAGGCCTCGCACCCACTCATTTCACACATGGGGAGACTGAGGCTCTGAGTGGCACACCCGAGATCCTGCAGTTGTGATTGGCTCACTCTCAGGCCCAGCTGAGAGACACCCTGGGGAGGGGTCTCCAGGTTCACCTCATCTCGCTGCAATGCCCCGAGTCTCCATCTCAGCCCCGGGGAGGTTGGGGCCCTGGGCACCTCTTTCCTGGGAGCTGGGAGGGAGGGACAGTGGTTTGCCCAAGGTCACACAAAGTCCCCGAGGAGCAGAGTCCTGCTCAGTGTCAGGAGCATGGTAATGGCCAGATAAGTGCCCGCTGCCCATAGCATTATCGCTTGTGTGCGAGGCGCTTGGTGCGTAAAGACAGGCTCTTCCTCCGGCACCCCAGCCTGCAGTAGAAAGAGGGTGTCTGTCCCTGAGGTGGGCAGAGAAGAGGCAGCCGGGGGTGAGGAAGATCCAGGCAGCATCTGGGAGGTGACCCAGGAGTCGAACCCTGCGCTCGGGACTCAGCCAGGGCTCCCGGCAGCCTCCACTTCCCAGAGGATGTGCTGTTACCGTAAGTTCCTGAATCACCTCCCGAGAAATGCGCTGCGGTGGGCGCGCATGTCCCTCTGGGGCTGGAAGACAGACACACACTCTCTAAGCCCTGGGGCCGCTCCAGCCCAGTTGGGCTGTGCCCAAAGTTTCCTTTTGTTCAGTAAAAGTTCTGCTTTTCTCTAGAATTAAAAACAAAGCCCGAAACCACCTCCTTTTACCCTGGCTGTTTAGATTCGGTTGTGAGGGGCTGGATCTGGGAAGGGAAGGGCGCGTTCGGATGAGGGAGGCCTGCCACGCTCTCTCTGCCCTAAAACCAAAATTACTCCGTCCCCGATTATATTACAATGGAAAAAAAATGACTGGTGCACAGTTCTCTGCCATTAAATTATTTCACACATACCATTTATTTGGCTGACTGTGGGCCAAAGACATTTAAAAACTCTGCTCTCAGCCAAATGATCAAGTGTTCCTGGCTCCTCTCCCCGGCACCCCTGGTTTTTCTTATCCTGTGTAATTTAAGGGCCTAAATAGTCTGGAGGGAATTAACTGCAAATTCTTCCCAAGACAAATAAACCCAGCCTCTTCGTTTCTGCCTTTCTCAAGCTGTCGGGAGACACTATTTGTTTTTGCTTCAAATAGTTCGCGCCTGACCCCAGGGCCACAGCGAGCTCCAACCCAAATAAATAACTTTTATTAATTAGCATTTATTCTGACCAAAGCAGCAGCCTCCCCGCCCCCCCCCATGTGATCTCTGCCAACACACTCACAAAAATAAACAAGGGGTCCTCAGGACCTTGATGTGGATTTAACAAATTAACACCGGGCCCTGGTCAAAGGAGCTTCGGGGCTGCAGAACCTTTACAGACAGGGAGGTCTTAGGAAGGAAGTGGAGGTGGGAGGCGCAGAGAGGCCTTCGAAGGCGTTGCCTCTCCCCACGCCCCAAGGTCTCTTGGGAGAGATTTGGGTTTCTTTGCAGGACCCCGGGGAGAGGAGCTCACACAGGAATTCTGGGAACTGCCTGAGCATCTCTGAGGACTCGGTGAGGGGGACTCTCTCACCTCTGCACATGGGAAGTAAGAGGTGGAGTGGCCTCGTGGGTACGGATTTGGGCAGGCCTGGCTCAGGCAGGTGGCGGTGGGGGTGCCCTTTAACCTCGTCCAGCCTCAGGAATCTCATTGAAAAGATGGGAATAACATGAACCACCTCATTTAACCCTCTTACCAACCCTGTATCGGGGGGTCTTAGTTCGATTTTATAGATGAGGAAACTGAGGCACAGGGATCAGGCAACACACCAAGGCCACGTGGCTAGTGGAGGCCAGAGTGGGACCTTGCTTGGCAGATCGGCACGGTGCCCAGGCTCTGGACAACTGCGGTGCCCCACCCTGGTCCTCCTGCATGAACTTCTGAGCGCCTCTCCAGGGTCTCGGGGGGTGTGGAACAGCCACGAGGAGGGACGCTGAGGGCCACTGAAGCATTTCTGGAGCTGGGGTACGTGTTGGAGTTCCCAGGCACTCAGGCCAGGGGGGCTTCCAGGAGGGGGAGGCATGCGGGCCGCCCAGCCTGTGAGACCTGCGAGGGCAGGACCAAGGTCAGGCCTGTGACTGAGTTGGGTCAACAATATTGAAAGAAAGAAAGGAAGGACTGGCAGAAGGGAGGGGAAGGAAAAGATTCACCGTTCCTAGAGGCCTCTGGAGAAGGGAGCCTGGGCTTCTAAGGGGCTTCCCCGGGAGGCCAGCCCCACACCAGCCAGGATCCCATGAAGGGGGCTCAAGGGCTGGTTTCATCTCTGGCCAAGCCAGCCTCAGTCCCGGACATGCAGGGACTGGGGACGAGGCACAGAGGAGGACTGGGTGCCTCTGGTGACAGAGCACATGCTGGCTTTCCAGCCTCGCCCCCCAGGAGGCCCCCAACAGGCCCCAGAGGAGCAGGCAGGGCTGTCTCTCCTTACAGGGAGGAGGCAGAAGGAGGCCCAGAGAGGGGCCAGGGCCTACCCGGGTCACTCAGTGAGAGGGGGCCCTTCAGTCTGCAATCCCCAGGCCCTTTCTTCTCCCGCCATACCCCTGGGAGCCACTTTGCCAGGGATGACAGAGGGAGGAGGCTGCCCCAGCCCACAGCCCAACCCTGGGCCAATCATCGGTGAGCATGCAGAACGGAAGGATGGAGCCCTTCTCCCAAGGGTCTCTCTGGCTCTATTCACACCCAGGTCACCCCAGTGGCAGAGCCAAGCTGGGGTCCTTGAGCCGTCTCAGGGCTGCTGTCTGGGTTCCCGGCCTCCCTGAAATCAGTGCCCTCACTGAACATGCCCACCCTCGCCCTGTGGACCCCTGCTCAAACTGTTCCTGGGCTGGCAACTTCTCTCCCTCCCCAGCTCACCTTCTGGTCTCAGCAGCTATGCCTCCTCCTCCAGGAAGCCTTCCCAGACAAGTGTCGGGTCATTTGTCAAGCAGGAACTGGAACTTACTGTTTTCCGTCTCTCTGGGACCCATCACAGGGCCTGGCCCACGGTAAGCTCTTCACAACTATATTTCAGGTATTAAGTGAATGAATGAACGAATGAATGAACGAATGAACAAATGAATAAACAAGCAAGGAGGCACCAGAAGGGTGTAGAGGGACTGCAGAGGCTGCCCTCTCTTCTGGGCTGTCTCCAGGGTCCAGGGTCCTCCTTACAGAGCCCCGAAGGCCTGGCCAGTGCTGAGTCACGTGAGATCACCTTCACAGGGCAGGGGGCGGGGCCAGCCGCTGCCCCTCCTCCTCCCAAGGATGTTTCACCTCATTAATTTTGAACAAAGCCCAAGGTGCTGACACGTTTTTATAGCTACCAGTCTGGAGAAGGAGCAAACATTTCAGGGAGGAAGGTGAGGAGGGATGATGCAGTGGGGCTCGAGGACTCAGAGAGTCACCGGGGCCCCATCCACGCCCCATGGCCTCACAGGCCTCTGTGCAGCACATGAGAAGCTGGGGTCATGGCCACCCCAGCCTGGGATGGCCGCACCCTCTCCCCCTCCCAGCCCAAGGCCAGTGACCATTGTGGCTACAGGAAGGTCCCAGGAGGCTTGATGCTGGCAAGGCTCCCACGCGGCCCCTAGAAACCTTGGCAGCACCCTGGAGGCAGCTACAACAGCTCTGGGTCTCTTTAGGGGCTGCAGCTGCCCTGATGAAGGACATGGCATACTGCCCACGCTTCCACAGGGCCACTGCACCCTCCAGCAGGGGGACCATGGGCCAACGGGGTCTGTCTTGCCAGACAGCATGAGTTCCTACCCGCCTCAGGGCCTTTGCACATGCTGTTCCCACCGCCTGGAGCAAGGTACCCTTTTTGTCTCGCAAATGCTTACCCCGCCTTTAGTCTGAGCCTGACTTTTCTGCCCTGAGATTCCTTTCCAGCCCCCAGACCAGGATGGGTCTTCTTGTTGCCGGCTCCTGAGCCCTGTTGTGGTTATCTGCTTCCACCCGTTTGAGTCTAAACTCTAGAAAGGTGGGGACTGGCTTTGCCTCGTCACTGCTGTATCCCCCAGACTAAACAAGGCGTTTCGTTTCACATACATTTCTGGAGGGATGACTATATAAATGGAGGAATGCCTCATCCCAGAAAAAGACTTGAAATCTCCACTTCCCCTCCAAAGGGCCAGACGATGGTTCCTTTGGATGTGACACTCAGCGCACAAGAGCCACCGAAGGGAAGAGATACGTCCGACCTCATCGAAATCAAAAGCTTTTGTGAACACCATCAAGAAAGTGAAGAAACAGCCTACAGAACGGGAAAAAATAGTTACTAATCATATATTTGATCATTGTATATAGAAAGCGAAGAACTCTTAGAATTCTACAATAAAAAGTTAAATAATGTCATTTAAAAATGGGCAAAGGATCAGAATAGACCTTTCTGCAACGAAAGTACATGAATGACTGATAAGTGCATGAGAAGATGCTCAGTGCCACTAGCCGTCAGGGAAACACAAATCAAAACCACAATGAGATCCCACTTCACACCACCAGGGTGGCTAGAATCAAAAGCCAGACAATAACAAGTGTCGGCAAGAACGTGAGACACTGGAGCCCTGCTGAGAGGTGGGGGATGGAAAGTGGTAAAGCCGCTTTGGAGAACAGTCTGGCAGCTCCTCAAACATCAAACATAGAGTTACCCGACGATCCAGCAATTCCACTTGTAGGTATCTGCCCAAGAGAAACGCAAACATGCGTCCACACAGAAGCTGGTACACAAGTGTTCACGGCAGCATCGTTCACGAGAGCCGGAAAGTGGAAACAACCCACGTGCCCGTCGAGTGATGAACAGATAAACCAAAGGCAGTGTGTCCATACAAGGGAAAACTATTCGACTCCACACAGGAGGAGAGCACTGGTCCACGGTACCACACGGATGGACGTGAGGACATGATGCTGGGTGGAAGAAGCCGGTGCCCCTCACAGAAGGCTGCGTACTGTGTGACCCCGCTTACATGCCGTGTCCAGAGCAGGCAAACCCACGGAAACGGACAGCAGCTGTGTGGTTGCCAGGGGCTGGGGAGGGGCAGGAGGGGCTCGAGGGTGATGGCTGAAGGGTGCAGGGCTTGTCTTTGGGGCGATACAAATGCTCTAGAACTGATTGTGGCGCTGGCCGTACAACCAAATACACTAAAACTCACTGGCTTGCACACTTTAAGTGGGTGAACTGTACAGTGTGTGAATTATAGCTCAATAAAGCTGTTAAAAAACAGAAAAGGGGGAGAGGTCAGAGAGGGACTGGCAGAGACTGGCAAGAAAGGGGACATGGGGAGGGGAGTGACAGGGAGCAGGAGAGGAGTGGCTAAGGCCCAGATGGTGGTGGCTCAGTACTGCTAGGGACCCCAAAGCTGTTCTGCGTGGGAGTATTGGGAAACCCTCCGTGTGAGAGGTGGGGGTGGGGGACTGCCACAGCAGGCTCCCTTGGGGAAGTCAGGGGGCGGGCAAGGGCGAGGCTAAAGCTTCTGAGCCCAAGGAGCTGGTGGGGGGCGCAGGGGAGAAGCCACTGAGCAGAGAGTACGTGTGTCCTACTGTCAGGCACAGAAAAGGGCCAGGAGGGCCAAGGCCAGGGACAACCGTCCAGGTCAAAGTCAGGGGTCTCTAGAAGCTTCCAGCTCCCTGGCTTGACAGCTTTCTGCCTCTAAGCTCCTCGAGCCAAGGGCTCCAACCTCCCGGTTCCCCTGGTCACCTCAGTGGTCAGCCCAAACGTCTCTGCTCCCGAGACCCCAAAACCACATTCCGGAGGGTGGGTCGCCTGGAGGAGTCGGGGTGCAGGGCGAGGGGGCCGGGAGCCACCGAGGAGGATGACAGCAGCTCTCTGCTCAAAACTTGATCTAGGGAGGGGGTCAGCGTCTGGTTTTAATTTAGGGTTGGTGGCCACAGGCCAAATGCATTGTAAAACCTGCATCGTAATAAGGGGCTGGTATCTGGAGGAAAGCTGCCCTCATTAACCATTTCCAGACCAGGGCGAGGCCGCCGCTCAGGGCTCAGTGTGGGGTTTCCTCTTCCAGTTAAGAGCCGCCGGGCCCCGCAAAGCCCACGGCCAGCACCTGCAAGCCCGGGAGCGGCCTAGTGGCCGGGGACAGAGATGTTCCGATCTTGTGGCTCGGTTCTGACCCAAACCTGTAAACAGCTCTGGGGTTTCAAGCCCCTTATCATCTTCTCGAGGACTCAGACCTGAAAGGAACTTACACGTCATCTGTCAAAGCCGATCATTTTTGCAGGCGGGGAAACCGAGGCATGGTGGGGGCGGTGAGTGGGCCAAGGGCTCACCGCAGATAGCAGCCGCCCCCCCGCCCCCGCCCCGCAACAGCCCCATCCACTGAGATTCGAGCCCTGAGAACACCCATTTTCCTCCTTCCTGCTCCCTCTCTGTTCTTGGGTTCTGTGGGGAGGAGGCGGGGGTGGGAGTAGAGAAGCCAACCCCTGACCCAGCAACTGGGCATGGTTTGGGGGGGCAACTAGCTGCCAACCCAGAGGGTAAGTAGTTGCCCCCTCAAGCCTCTGAGAATGAGGAAAGCACCTTCCCCGCCACCCCACCGTGTGACATTAGTCAGGAGAGTCTCCGTCCTGGCCCTGGGTTTCTCCCTCTGTGCCCGGGCATAAGAACAGAGCCAATGCCCACAGAGAGGGTGGGACAGCCCAGAGCAGCCATCAGAGCCTGGGCACCACGGCGGGGCTACACAGATGGCTGTGAGCCCTGTCACTGTCGTGCCCACGTAAGATCGAGGCCCTGGCTCGCTGGCTCCTCCCCTGTTTTGATTGTGAACCCCTTAAGTGATCCGACAGGTTCTGTGGACCCTCCCCAGAAAAACACAGGTGCACACAGAAGCTGGCATACGTCTCTGGGCGGCGGGGCCGGTATAGACTGAATCCTGTCCACAGACCCCACCCAGAAAAGTCAGCTGGATGAAGAGTCAGGCTTTTTAGCCCCAGAAAAATCTGCCTCTCTGCCCTTTTCCACCTTGAAGTTTCACCTAGGGGTTCCACCTTGGGGTCCCCCGCCCAGGAAGCAGCCAAGAGAAAGGCAGTGCCCAGTGGCTCCTCTTCCGAGGTTGGCAGGACCCTGTGCCCCCAGCTCTGCACTCCCAGAGCGCCCGACCTTCCAGGCATCGCTGGAGGTTTCCATGACCTATCTGCGAGCCCAGGCAGGCTGGAAAATGTGAGCCGCAGGCTCGGCTCCGCGCGGCCCCCAGGGCTGTCTGGAGTGTCCCCCCACTCTCCTGACCGCAGCTCGGGCCTGTGGGCAGGGGACAAGGGCTCCTCCTTCCCCACCTCCTTTTTTATTTTTTGGCTTAATTTACTATAAGCCAGTGCCTGGCAGGATTATAAAGCCCTGCTTTCTAAAATGGGAAATGCACTGCTGTGAAGCTTTGGCCTCAGCTGGGGGCTGGGATGTTCACCTGAAGTAGTGAACCTAGGTCACACAGCCAGGCAGCAATGACACCGGATTCATGTCCAGTCTGTCTGTCCCCAAAGTGGCTGATGTCTGCAGGAAAGTGGCCCTTGTTAACCATTTCCAGGACAAGGTGAGGTTGCAGCTCAGGAAGCGGGGGGGGGGGATTGGGGGGAGGCGAGGGGATGGGGGGCAGGCTCCCCCCACCACTGCAGAGCTCCAGGGCCTCTCCAAGCCCTCAGCTGACCCCTACAGGAGTCAGGGCAAGCTCCGGCGCTGGGCGCAGACAGCCCGCTCCCATTTCGTGCAGCTTCACTGACCACTCCTCTCTCCTCAAAGCAATCTGACAGCTCTGCCCTCCCCCACATGCCGGGCTCCTGGGAGTCTGCCGGCCCCTCGCGATGTCCCAGCCTCCCCAGCGAGGTGCTCACTCAGAGCCTGGGCCCGGAGCCATCTACGGTATCCCTGCCGGCTTCCCAGTCACACCCTGGAGCAATAGCCAGCCCTGACTCTAAAAAATTCTCCACTGCAGAGGGCCATATCCCTCTCGCCGCGGGTGTCCCCGCTTGTCCCGGGGTCGTACGTGGAGGGGCAGCCCGCAGAGACTCTTCCCAGGACCACCTTGCTAACATTTGAAAGCAGTTTTCCAGCACCGTCAGCCATGACTCTGGGAACCCGCCCTGTCCCCCTCGCCACCCTGTGACCCCTGGGGAGGGGCTGACAGGTCTTCCAGATCCCTCACAGGGGTGTCCCCTGACAATTCGCTTTGGAACTCCCTGGGAAGCTTGCTTAAAAGAGATGCTCTGAGCCCTGGCTGGTGTGGTTCAGTGGGTTGCACGTTGGCCTGCGAACCGAAAGGTTGCCTGTTGAGTCTTACCGTAGAATGAGCGGCTGGAGGGGAAATACAGGCAGGGCCCTCACCACTGCAGTCCAACAAAGAACTTCACACAGGAGGCGGAAAGCAAAGGGAGACAGGTCTCTCCCGTTGACCCATCAGTTCTGAGCCTGTTTCGATAAGGCTACCAGGCACTCGGAACAACACAAGTAAACTATGACAGGGCACGGGGCAGGGGGTCCGGGCGCCCCTGAAAGGCTGCGTGACTCATCTCCACTAGCGGGGAAAAGGAAAACCTAGAGGCCGTGTATCCGTCCCAAGGCCTGGCAGGGAGGAGGGAAGGGGACCACAGTGCCCAGAGGCAAACCCATGAAACATCTTTGGTTGACTACCTGCCCCTGTCACCTGTGCAACATGAACAAACGAAGTCTGAACAAGGTAAGTATTCGAGCTAACAGACTCTCGCCCCGACCTACATGTGAGTGGTCACCTCCCTCTGGGAGAGCGGGCTGGCACCCCCTTTACCCATCCATCAATGTGTAACTCCCTCACCCCCATCCCGCCAACTATAGAAGTCCTCAGAACAAAGGACTTTCTCTGTCCTCTCGGCCCTGTTTTGGCCACCTGGCCTCTGGCCACCCTGCTTTTGCTCTACCATTAGAATCAGCACTAATGAACTTGGCTTGCCTGCTAGTCGGCTCGCTGACCTGTCACTCTTGACTGCGTTCGCAAGAAGAGCCAGGGTTTCTCCGGTAACAAGGGCACACGTCTGTGTTTCGGGCCAGGTCCCCGGCTGGGGGTGCAGAGAGCCACCGATACATGTTTCTCTCTCACATCGATGTTTCTCTCCCTCTGTTTCTCCTTCCCTTCCCCTCTCTCTAAAACAATAAATAAAATCTTTAAAAAGAGAGAGAGAGAGGGATGCTTTGGTACCTGGAGTGTGCCCGAGGGGGGATGTGTGTTGGGGGGTGGTGCCTGTCCTTTACAGATGCTTCAGGAGAACCTAGGAAGCCACAGTCACAGACTAAACTCGCCTCTTTATTCTCGGCGCCCGGCACGGTGCCTGACACATAGTGGGCGCTCCGTAAATACTGGGTGACTAACTATCTGAATGAATGGTTGGAATTTGGGGCCCAAAGGGGAGGTGTTCCCAATTACCTGTCTATCCAAACCTGTGAAGTCTTTGATGTTAAAAGCTGCCCACTTTCCTGACCCTCCCATCTGCTGGAACGAATTTCTCTATTGGTTTTTTAAACTGAGGGGTGGAGGCAAGAGCCAGAGAAGTCCCCTCCCAAAAGAAGAGGCTTTGCTCCAGGCCAGAGGGCCTGGGGACATTGGGGACATCCTTCTTCCTGTAGGGAAGGGGGGACAGAAGGAGGCCCTGGGGTGGGTCTGCTGAGCCTGCCCTGGGGGGCAGGGATGTCCAGACTGGCCTTGGGGTCAGGCGACTGGCTACCTGACACCTTCTCAACTGGACCCTCCCTCTACCTCTCAAAGGTTTGGAACCAAGGGCCTTGTTGAGCCTCCAAATGCAAAGCGGATTTGATCTCAGTCCCAAGGCTGGGTCTCGGCAGCTGGGCTGGAATCTGTCCTCTCCCTTGAGCCTGTCACGGCTCCTCACTGGCCCTCTGTTTTTTCATGAAGCGGGCATGCCAAGGTTCCAACAAGATGACACTGGAGCAGAGGCAGCAGCCACCGCAGCACTGACACAGGGCCAAAGCTCCCAGCCAGGTCCCCACCCTCCCCACCCCGACTCCCTGGACTGAGCCCTGGAGAGGGTGCAGACTTTTCCCCCCACCCCCACCCCACAGGCACCTAAGAGAGGGTTCATCTTTCAGTGTTGATGCTTATGGAGCGGGCACCACCTGCCCCCCACTCAGCATCCCAGCTCCCCCCATTTCCAGAACAAGGAAGGCTGCAAGGTCGGGAAATCCACATGGGTTCCAACGTTTTCCAGGAAACGCTCTCAGAGAGCATGGCGGAAGGGCCGCCAGCCAAGAGATGCCCCAAACCCAAAGGCCTCAGTGCGGCCTCCTCGGCGCAGCCCTGTGCCATGTCCTACCCTCCTCCCTCCTCTCTGCGTTTAATGCCGCCTCCATCTAGGTGGGACCAAAGTGTCTCCTCCCCACCCCCCTCTCCTTGCCGTCCTAACCTCCCCTGCTGAGACGGTGAGACCTGGGAGCTTTGGAGGCCCAGCCCCCTCACTTCACAGGACCCCAGAGGAGGTCCAGAGAGGAAAGCAGCTGGTCCTGAAGAGCGGAGCACCCCAAGGCAACCGTGGGGGTGGGGATGGGGCAAGCTGCTGACCAGTAGCCAGGGCTGGGGACCACCCTGCGGTTGAAGCAGATTCGGTGCCAAGCTGGGACAGTCGTCAATGCAATCCTTGTATTTCCCGGGTGGGCGAAAAGTCCCCTTCAAAATCTGCGTTTCAAAGCCGTCCACTCCTACATTTCCTTCGCCCAATTTCCTGCTCCCCTCCCCCGCTTTTGGCATTTCTCAGTGTGGACCAAACTCTTCATCTTTGGGGAAGCTCTGACTCAGAACTTTAAAAAATCTTAGACACAAATTTAAGAAAACAAACTTGGAGCAGGGGATTGCGGGAACAGTCCCTAGCCCTTGTAAGGGGGTGTTGGAGAGGTTGGGCTTTCTGAGAGGCCACCCTTCTCTCCCGCGGGACAGGGCCGGCGGGCGGGCGGGGCAGACACCACCCGGGGATCCCAGCTTGCGAGGGGGGAGGGCGTGGGGGGGTTACTCTTCCATCTGGGCGGGACTCTATCGGCGTACGGCTGATGGGTGGGGGTCTCTTTAACGCATATACAGGTCTAGGGTCGACCCCGAAACCCAGGGGGTGCCCGGCCGGACGCGCCAGCCGCCGCCCACCCCGCCTGGCCATGTGCGCGCCAGCCCGTGCGTGCGAGCGCGCCGCGCCGGTGGCGGCCAGAGCGGCGCCGCGGCACATCTGGTTCCAGGCGAGCCCCTGGCGCCTGCCTCGCCGCAGACCCGAGGCCCAGACACACAGACGTTAATAGATCGGCGCGCCCAGCCCCGCGCGGCCCGCGCCCGCCGCCGCCCAGTGTGAGTGCGGAGTGGGAGAGGCGCGCAGGGTTGAGAGCGCGCGGAGGAGGGGCGCAAGGCGCGACGCCCACCCTCCCCCTCTTCCTGCTGCCTGGCTGCCCTCCCGCTCGGACATCTCTTTCCCCACCCCTGCTCCCCACTCTCCGCTAGGTCCGGGGTTGTAGCTAGGACTGCCCCCTTCTCATCCTGGGAAACCAAATTCCCGGAAATCCAACCGCAGTTACTAACAGGCGGTTCCCACGTGCCTGGCGCATCCCGCGGGCCAAGGGCTGGGCTGGGCGCGTCACGCGCGCTTCTCCGCAAAGAATCACCCTAGGAATCAGGTACGCTGCTACCCTCGCCCATCCTCATTTCATAGCCAGGGAAACTGAGGCTGGAGGGGGCCACTGGCCCAAGTCCACACAGAGAGAAGGCCATAGAGCTGGGCTGTTGGACTCCAGCCCCCAGGCAGAGGAGCCCCCGAGACTCCTAACGCTCGCACCTGAAACGCAGCGTCTCCTAAAGTTGGCCCTAACGCGTGCCTTCACCTGGGGCGGCCCTCCTCTCCCCTCCCCTCCCCTTTTCAGAGAACCTCTCCTCAGCTGCACCCTAACCCCTAGGCTGAGGCCCTCCCACCCAAGCACCTGGGAGCAGTGAGGCTCCGTGCGGACCCTGTGGCGGGGGGACTCCTTGCCTTTGGCAAGGTTCCCACATGGCTGCTCACGCAGGACTGCTCCCCATGCCAACCTGGAACCTGCAGGGTGTATGCTGGGCCCACTGTGGCTCCCAGAGAAATGTTCTGCTGTAGCAGCTCCCTGTGACTATTCAAGGGCACGGGATGCGTTTTGCCTTGGAAAGGCGGCCGTGAACTTTAGGAAGAGCCCTCATACTGGAATTAAAGTTTCATCAGTCCAAGTGGGCCCAAGTGGGTCCATTTTGGCTTCCTCCCTCCTACCCTCTGTCCCTCCTGCCCTCCCTGTAACTCTCTCTCTCGCTGTCTGCCCCCACTTTATGTATGTATGTATGCATTCATTCATTCATTCCCATTCCGGCCTTTAGTCCCTATGGGCAGAGTATGTGTACTTGCAAATTGCAAGTAATTTGTTGGCTCCGGGTTAAGTACGCCCCCCAAGATTTCGCCTTCCCCCTCCTCCAAGGGGACTTTGGAGGAAATGGGCCCCCATCAAAATGCCGCACTCACCCTTAAACTGGGGAAGAGCATTTTTTTCTGAGCTGCTTACACGATGGGGAAGGGATTCGTTTAGAACCTTCCCTTTAATACCCTCTGAACTCACGTGGGGGGCTGTCCGAAACGCTGCGTTTCAGAGCAAAACCACACTTTAAACAGCTCCAGGCCTGAAGGCAATACACTCGGTAACGGCCTCGGAGAACGTGCTGGGCACTGGAAACCAGCCGGCAGAATCTCTTTTCCTTTCCAGCCAAGTCCCACATGAAAGGTTCCCTGCTGGTGCAGCCCCTGCCCTCCCCCGCCCCCAGCATGTGGGGTCTAGGGAGGAGCAGAATGGAGCGGGAGAGGGAGGCCCCAGCAAACTGGGGGCTCCTGACCTAGCTCTCAGCCCCTCCCCCAGGGTAAGACTGGCCCCTTCCCCAGCAGGCTCTGGGGAGTGAAGGCCAGGCCACAGACCGGGAGCAGCCGACACTGGCTCGGACTGTAATGACCAAACCACACGAGCAAGACGGTCAAGTGGAGCCTGGAGCAAGTGACAGTGCCTGTCCCTACGGAGGCGTCTGCCACCTCTGCCTCCAGTCCTTCCACAGAGGCAGTTTCTCCAGGTGCTAGAGACAGCTTGTGGCAGCTTCTGGTCCCCTTGCCTTTCCTTGTTCCCAGTGGTCTCCCCTCACTCCCTCTTAGCCAGAAAGCTCTGAAGGGGTGCTGATTGCAGGGCGGGGGTGCCCTAGACCAGCCAGAACGGCCCTGATCTCTGTGAGGCCCTGGCTCGGCGAGGCCCAGCCACTGTGGGGTGCCGAGTTTCTCCCTAGCTGGCTGAGTAACACCAAAAGATTAGCCATGGGTGCCGTGGCCCTGCCCCTAGCCCTCTGACCGGCCTGCAGCATGCTCCATTCCTCTGTATGGTGGTCCCCTTTCATCTGGATCCTGCAGATGGGGGCGGGGCACTCCTGAGGGGAGGGACACTGAACTTCCCAGGCCAGAGGCCTGGCCCTGCCAGGAGGCCTTTGCTAGCCCTGCCAGGGCCACGTGCAGATGCCACCATGATTCTGAAAGGGGTGCCCCCAGCTGCCCTCCAGGGAGCCTTCAGTGTGCCAGGCGCTTTGCACACGGAACCTGCACACCTGCAACCTTAGAAGGAGGGTGTCATTATCACCCATCAAACAGACGAGGAAAGAGGATCTGGGAGGTCTAGTCACTTCTCTGAGGTCACAGAGCCTATGAGTGGGAGAACTGGGACTCACTCCCCTCCCCCCCTTTGACACTCCTATCCACTGAACTACACTGCCTTCCTACTGAGTTAGGTGAGTCAGTGCTCAGCTCCTGCCCAGGCAGCCACCTGCAGGGACAGTCCGAGTTGCAGGGGGTTTTCGGTGTGCTCATGCTGGCACCCCACCTGGTGGTAGCAGCTACCTGGAATACTGGTAAAGTGGATGCTGAGGAGCCCTGGCTGATTAGTTTGAGGTGCCCTGGGCTCGGATGAGGGTTCTGACAAGGAAGCAAGTATTTTCCGACCCTGAGCCTGGTTCTGTAGGTGCAGAGAGGAGGGTGGCTTGCTCAAGGGCACAGGGACAGGTGCGGACACAGCCAGATAGGGGACATGGGCGTCACTGCCCGCTCTCTCCATCTCACCACGCCTCGGCGGGGACACGCTCATCGGGAGGCTCCCCAGAGGTCCCAGAAGTCCATTTGAAGACATCCATGTTCAGTTCTGGCTCCTTTAAGCAAATACATGAACAGCGGTTGGGTGTTACCAGGGGGCAGACCCTTGTCCAGGGCCACGGTGGGGGTCGGAGAAATGATCTGACCTCTGTATTTGAAACAGGGACAGCTTCCACATCCCGTGCAGAACCACCACATTGCCAGGTCATGTCGGCAAGCTGGGTCCCGAGTGAACAATTGTTTTTAAGAATCTTTGCTGTGAGAAAACATTTTTACAAAATTTAATTATAAACAACCCAATTTTAAAAATGGGTCAAAGACCCTAACAGTCACGTCACCCAAGAAGATCCACAGATGGTAAGTAAGCCCACAAAAAGGCACTCCGCATCATATGTTACAAAAGAAACTCGAACTGGACCCCCGAGAGATGCCACCATGCACCTGTCGGGATGGCCGAGCTGAGGATGCTGCCACCGCCAAATGCCGGTGAGGACACGGAGGAGCAATGGGCCCTTTCTCCGTCACTGCCAGCGGGATGGCTAAGTGGCCCTACCGCTTCCAAGGACGGTTTGGAGATTTCCTGCAAAACTAAACCAGCTCTTCCCAGGAATCCCACTTCTTGGTATGTACCTGAGGGGGCTGAAACCTGACGTCCACCCAAAAAGCTGCTCACGGGTGTTTGCAGCAGCTTTGTTCGGTGCAGCTCGAGCCCAGAAGCAGCCTGCCTGGCCTTCGGCAGGTAAATGGACAAGTAAGCTGTGGCCCATCCAGACAAAGGAATATTTTTCAACAGTAAGAAATAAGCTAAAAAGCCACGAGAAGACACAGAGGAGCTTGACGTGGAAGGAGCCAGTCCGAAGAGGCCTCACGCCGACCGATTCCACTACGTGAGGTTCTGGGAAAGGCCAGACTACGCAGACAGTAACAAGATAAGTGGGCGCCGGGGTGGGGGCCGGGGAGGGACAAATAGGTGGAGCACAGAGGGTCCTTCGGGCCGAGGCACTACTCTGTGTGACACTATCATGGTGAACACCTGGCATTAAGTATTTGCCCAAACCCTGTGGACTTCAGGTGACAATGATGTGTCCGTTTAGGTTCCTGGACTGTGATGTTCGTGTGGCTCTGGGCAGGGGGCGGAGAGCAGCGCGGGCCGTGTGAGTAGAGGGTGAAGGGAGCGTGCAACTCTCCGTGCTTCCTGCTCAGGGCTGCTGTGAACCTGAGACTTCTCTAAAAATAACGTCTATTGGAAAAGGAAAAATATTAAGTCATAGTCTGTGGTGTGCTGGCAAATGCCAAACAGCTAGTTCTCTGGAAGGAGGGGCCCTTAATTCATCATGTTTGCCGGTGTCTGGGGTGCCAACATCTCCACCGGGGCCAGTTTCTAGCTACAATGTCACAGCGACGAAGGCAAAATTGGGAAGAGCTGGGAAGCATGCCAGGTGCCTCAGACACCCCCCAAGAACATAAATACTGAGAGTAACAGTAAGACGTTATCAGATGACGGGAAAGAGGTAAGTTTTGAGAATATATGGTCCTTCTTTTAAGTATAATTTTGAATGTAGTTACAATGACCATTTACATGCAATGGTAAGTTTGTATCACACTAACTTTTGGTAGCATCTGTATTTGATAGCCAGATCTCGAAATTCTGACAACCTGACAGTTGCCTGTCTTGAGCCACGTGAGCCGGCGCGAAGGCACCGCTACAATTTCCGGCCCATCTAAGGGAGGCGGGCTTAGTGTCTCCTGTTTCTTCTCGTCCTTCTCCATGGGCAGGTGCACTCAGCCAGAGCTGGCTTCACAGCATGCGGCCCATTTTGGGTTTGGAAGCAAGGTATGGCCGTGACGGTGACAGCAGTGTCCGTCCCGGGACCAGCCACCCCCTGCCCTCGGGAGGGCTTGTCAGGTGCCCAGGTCCCGCTCACCTTGTCGTCAGGGTTCAGATCCTTCCCAGCAACTTGATGTAACATGGGTGTCTAAAATGCCCTGAGCACTGGGGGCCTTTCTAAAGTGAGGTGTCCCCTGAAAAGTCCCACTAGAGAAAACAGGTCTGCAGGCTTCATGCCAAGTATCAGGAAAAGGCAATGCACCCCCCAAGCCAGAGGCCAAGGGCAAGGGAGGACAGGCTGAGGAAGGGGCGAGGGATGGAGGCAGCAAGGTGGAACTGGGGCCCTCAGCTCGAACTGCTGGATGCAGTCACTGAGCTGGGGCCGGGGGGGCGGAGGTGAAGCTTTTAAAAATAAGATGCCAAGCCCCAGCGCCCCTCCACTCCCAGTCTGACTCAGCAGGTTTGGGGTGGGGTCTGGCCATCAGCATCCACTGAGTACTTTCCAGGCGGTGCTACTGTGTAGCCAGGGTGCAGAACCACACTCACTGACAAGGCCAAGTGCATGATCTTTGGGGTCAGACCAGCCTAGAGCCCTGACCATAGGCCACTTACCCCAAACGAGCCTCCGTTTCTTCCTCTGCAAATGGAGATCTCTCCACGGGGCTGTCTCAGGCCACAAGGCGGGTAAGCAAGCACAGTGCCGGGACGTGGCAGGAGAACAGGGAGTGATTCCTGTGCGCAGGGCCCTGAGCTGAGTGCACCGCCCGGGGATAAACGCTGTCACTTACACCCTTTTCCAGATGAGGAAGCCAGGGCTCAGAGGGACTGAGGATTTCCCCAAGGTCACCCAGCTGGCCAGTGGCAGTGTCAGGGACCAGACAGAAGTGAGCGGGCGTGTTACTGGAGACAAGAAAGCTTCGGGTGGACAGGGCAGGGAAGCTTGAAAGAGGAGAGATGGGAGAGGAGGTGGGAGTGTGCTGAGGGGCACAGACAGCAGTGTCTCCCTGTGCCAGGGACCTTCTGGAAACCAACAACATGGAACGTCCCTAGCGTTGAGTGTGCTTGGCCTTCTTCCGGTGAGACCGTCAGTGCTCATAATTTCTGGAGTCTCATCAGAGCAAGCCCTTCCCATTCCATCGTATGGATGAGAAGCGGGGTGAGCATGTAAGCTGAGAGCCACAGGCAGACGGTGGTACAGCAGGACCTGGTGAACAGTGAGCTCCTCCTCATCCTACAAGACCCCACTTGAAAAGCCCCACCCCATGCCCAGAACTTGTGCACATGTGTGCTTCAGCCTTATCACCCTGGCTTCCAGGCCTGATCCCCTGTCTCAAGCCTACTAGGTGCCCCTTTGGACTCAGTGTAGTTGAGGGGTTGGAGACAGAGCAACAGAAATGTGGACCCAGGGAGCCCCTCCTGGTCTTTCTCCTTCCCAGTCAACTCGAACTTGTCCTGCCATTGACAGTGCATCTTGGAAAAATGTGAGATTGATGTGCTCTTGTATGTGTTTGGGGTGGTGGGGTGGGCGGCACAGACTGAGGGGGCAGCTCCCGGTCAGTGCCCACACCATGGAGCCTGGGTTCAGGGTGGCTCTTCAAACAACCCATCTTCACGTGGTCGGGGACCCTCCCCAATCCTCACAGCCATTTCTCACCTGCACTCAGTAACCGTGCCGGGGGTACTGTTACTTCTTACAAGAGGGGATGTGGGCTCAGGGCGCTGCTGGGGTTCACCCAGGCATGAGCTGGAGTCAGGCCACCTGCCCTCACCTCCGGGCCACGCCCCCTGTCTGCTCCCCACAGCGGGAGGGTGTATGGGGGACCCACGCCCAGCACGTTGCTGTAACAATTCTTGGGACTCGGGTACAGTAACCAAAAGGGTCTGTGAGTCCGGCTGCTGGTTCTGTGGCCTTGGCAAGTCATTTGACCACTCCGTGCCTCAGTTTCCCTGTCAGGGCAGCACATCACTCGTGGATTGCTGTGAGAATTCCGTGGGGTGATGTCTGGAAGGAGGTCAAGACACGGGACCCACAGTGTCGCCATGGCTGACAAGCCTGAGTGTGGCTCTCTGGACACCTCCCCGGAGGAGGTGACCCAGACAGGCCAAGCCACAGGCTCTGTCTTTGCCCCTTCCCTCCCACAACACATCCCCGAGGGCCCAGTGCCACCCCAATCTTGCAGGCTCCAGGGATGAAGAAGCAACCTGCCCTGTCCCCGTCACCCCTAGTCCCCCTTGCAGGAGGCCGCACCCCAGGGGCTGCCCCTCAGCCAGCACCAATCTAATATGGAAAAGAGTCAGCCATTGGGTTGGGTGGCTTCACTTGATCCTCCCCTCATGGGTGTCTGGCCCCCACACGGGCACCCCTCATTTTATTAGCATTTGCCAAGGCCCCCCACTCAAAATATCAGGACCTTGAAGATTTGTTCATAGAGAAGGAGGGACAGCTGACAAATCCAAGCAGAGAAAGGAAACGTTAGGGAGGTGCTGTCTCAGCGTCCCCAGCCTGTGCAGGGCCCTGACTGTGGCCAGGGGTTCCCGCTTACATCACGCATCCCCGCTGCCCCACTCTCCTCCCCTGGTCCCGACCCTGCCAGAGAGGAACTGACCCAGAGAGGAATTGACATGCCAGACCAGAGCCTGGATCCCAGCTTCAGGAGGGACCTGTCCCTGCAGCCTCATCTTATTCCCCTGCCTCCCACGAGCCTCCCACCAGCCACACTCAGTCACTTCCTGTCTTTGCACACGCTATTCCCTCTGGCTGGAATACTTTTCCCACCTCATCAGGAAGCCCAACCCAGTCTTCACATCTTACCATTTCCTTTAGGAACCCTATCCTCACCACCCCAGAAAGGCTTGGGGACCCGTCTGTCCTCACCCCCCGCCACTTCACCATCATTGGTGAAACTTGCTTGGTCTGTTTTCCTCTTTCTCCAGGATTGTCTGTGTTGATAGTAAAGACTGGCACAATATAGGTGCTCAGTAAACACTGGATGATGGATGGATGATGGATGAATGATGGATGGATGGAGGGATAGATGATGGATGGATGGATGGGTGATGGGTGGATAATGGATGATGGATAGATGGACGGAGGGTGGATGGATGATGGATGGATGTGTGGACAAATGGATGGGTGGATGGATGGACAGATGGATGATGGATGGATAGTGGACGGATATGGGTGGATGGGTGGACAAATGGATGATGGACGGATGGAGGGATGGATGGTAGATGGATTGATGGTAGATGGATGGATGGGTGGGTGGTGGTCAGATGGATAATGGATGGATGGATGGACGGACGGATGGATGGATGGTGGATAGTGGATGGATATGGGTGGATGGGTGGATGGTGGATGGATATGGGTGGATGGGTGGATGATGGATGGATATGGGTGGATGGGTGGATGAATGGATGGTGGACGGATGGAGGGATGGATGGTGTATGATGGATGGTGGACAGCTGGATGATGGATGGATGGAGGGAAAGATGAATGATGGATGGATGGGTGATGGGTGGATAATGGATGATGGATGGATGGATGGATGGTGGATGGATATGGGTGGATGGGTGGATGGTGGATGAATATGGGTGGACGGGTAGATGAATGGATGGGTGGATGGATGGACAGATGGATGATGGATGGTGGATAGATGGATGGTGGACAGATGGATGATGGATAGATGATGGATGGTGGACAGATGGATGATGGATGGATGGAGGGATGGTGGATGGCTGGCTCACAGCCCAGTTTTGTTCACCCTTTAGGCCCACAATGCCAAAGGCCCAGGAACTTTATCAAAGACCCAGAAAAATGGGAGCCCTGAAGTACAGTTTTTTATTGGTTCCAAAATACAGTGCATTCCTCCTTTAAAACAATTGATGCATAGCTATCTCTGTCTAGCACATTTCCATAGCAAGACAGAGACGCTTGGTCTCAAACATTTGTTAAAAAAACCCAGAATACAGTGCAGAAGGGTGGTTCACAGATGGCCGATTTCACATACTGCCTGTCTCCTCTTAGCTGGAAGCCCCTAAGGGCTGATGGGTGGATGGATCCCCAGTGCCTGCACATAGTAGGGGCTCAAGAAATGTGTGTGGAGCGGAGGGGCCTCTGCTCCTCTCCTGTAAAATGGGAATGTTGAGAGCCTGTGAAGATGAGGGGGGGCACGAGGCTTAGGCTGCAATGGGGGCCTCTTCAGGAGGGACAGTCGGTCACTGTTTTGAGGGGGTTTCCAGCAGGGGCTCCCTGTGGACAGTGACTTCTCCCAAGGAAGTTACTTTGATAATGGCATGGCAGGCACTGGCACAGCGGGGAGGAGGACAAGATGGGGACAACAGTCTGAGGTGGCCACGGTGGAGCTGGAAGCCAGGGCCCCTCCCTGGGAGGTCCTAATCCTGCTCTGGTGGCCCAGGCTTTTGTTTGTCTGCTGTGCCCAAGGCTGAGTAGCACTGAAGACACCCAGGCAGTCCCCCGGGGTGGACACAGCCCTGCTAAGAGAGGGGTGGGGACACTGCCTGCACCCCCCCACACCATTCTCACCCAGATGTGCCAACAGACAGGAAATAAACAAGCCCCAACTCACACTGCCCTGCTCCAGGGTGGCACTGGGGTGGAGGGAGACTCTTAACCTGGAGCTAGTTTGGGTTGGAACACTCCCCATCGCCATGCTGGGGTGAGGAGGGACCCTGGGGACCAGCAGCTGCCAGGGGTGGGGCAGGGTCTTCCGCCCACCCACCCTCTCAGGGACTTGCCTGCCAAGTGCTACTCATGGGGACAGTGGCAATAACACTAGCGGCAGCAGCTTCCTCACGACCCATGTGCCGCAATCCCCACATCACAGATGAAGGAACTGAGGCTTGGAAAGGTGAGCCCCTTGCCCCAGAGAGCAAACTGGGCTCAGTCGGACTTGCTGGCCCAGCTCTGGGTCTCCTCTCCCTGAGGTCCTTCTGGTACATGAGGGGGCTCCAGCCCTCGGCCACCACTCCCCAGAGCTGCTGCCCTTCTGACCAGGGCCCTGCCTCCTCCTCAGGGACTGGCCTGTACCTGCAGTCCCCCACAGGGCATCCTTGCTCTCCCAACCTCAGTCATTGATCCCGGTTTGAAGCAAGCAGCAGATATCTGCCACGATGCCCCCAGAGCCCGAGAAGCTACCATGGGGCCCTGTAGAGTACCGGGTTCCCCTGCAGGGCTCTGAGCTGGCCCCTGGGTGCTGGACGGGGCACACCCCATCTTTGGCCTCTCTGGACCAGAGCAATGGCTTTCCTCCCTCCTCCCTGACCGGGCTTCATCCCACACAGTCCACAGACTGACATTTCCAGCGGGTTCTGGTTCTGGGCGGGCAGGGGGCGGGGAGGGGGGAGAGGTTTGGGGAGAAGCTGAGCTGGCACCAGTGGAGGTAAACCCAGTAGGCTTGCTTGATTCCCTGGCACCCCAAGCTCTGTGCACTTCCCTGCCATCTGCCTCCACACACCCTGGGCGACCTGATCATCACGAAACCTGCTTTTGGTGGCCACTTGGACACGCGGGTCCTGGGCAGAGAAAGAAGCCAGTGTGGGGGGAGGGGGCAGCCAGCAGAGATCAGCTTTCCCTCGAGTGCAAACCCCACGCTGAACCGGCTTTGCCGGAGCCCAGGGATCAGCTGAGTTCCAGAGTGTGCACACATGTGCATGTGTGTGCTGGTGCATCGGCACAGGCGTGATGCATGTGTGTGCACATGCATGTACATGTGTGTGGGCATGTGTGTTTACACACGTGCACATGTTGTGGGCAGGTGGCGAGAACCCGTTGGTCATCACTGAGGGAGCACACTGAATATCTCAGGCTCCCTCCCCAAGCCATCTTATCCACAGACCTGCAATTAGCCGCTAATTTGAATTTTTAACCTCAAGCACCACATTATAAAAATAATTGTGTTGTGTTTTACAGGCAGTATTTGTCATGAGATTATGCGCGGTTACTATTTGTGCCACGGAAAATAAAGCAAGATGCTCCTTCCGCACCAGAGGAACTGTCGGTTCCCACCAGGCTGGGCTGCAGCGAACCACCGCTGTCCTGCCGGCAAGGGGCCCTGGGTCTCCAGACAGGGCTGGGTGGGGCGCCAGGCTGGGTCCTGTGCATGTGTTGGGGACACCCGGGGCTGGAGAAGCTGTCTCCTTTTTGGAG
Source organism: Macrotus californicus (assembly GCA_007922815.1). Lineage (NCBI taxonomy): Eukaryota > Metazoa > Chordata > Mammalia > Chiroptera > Phyllostomidae > Macrotus > Macrotus californicus. The sequence goes on along the minus strand of VMDR010000481.1, from coordinate 95,358 downwards.
TGCATAGGTATCAGCAAAGGCCACTAGGGCCAGCTCCCAGAACCCACACCTTGGTCCCCATCTCAGCTCCACCCCCTGGGGGGCCTCAGGAAACTCTCTTGCCTCAGTTTCCCCATCTGTGAAGGGGGCTTGGCAGTCCTAAGCTGTGCACCTGCCTCCCCCTCCCAAGTGTCAAGGAGAGGGAAAGAGAGAACACCCTGGTGCTGACTGAGCACCTCCCGGGCCAGGCTGGCAGAGAGTGGGACCCCTGCGCGATGCCAGCGGCCCTCTCCGGAACAACCTGAGACCCAGGCACTCTCGCTGTGCCCATTTTGCAGATGAGGAATCTGAGGCTCAGAAAAGTGAGACACTTTCCAAAGACCACCCATTAAGTGGAGGTGAGGTTGGGACCAGGATCCCACAGCTAAGCCAGGTCCCTCCCCGCCACGTGACCTGCCCCTGGGATGGCTGGGGACCCCCTGGAACTCTCCAGGCTGACTCTCTGCTTCCATGCCTGTGCTCTCATCGAGCTACATCGGGGACATAGGGGCTATCCGTGTCCCAGGACCCTGGCCTGTCCACCTGGGTTGAGTGAGGAGCCACCCTGGTTTCTGTCCAGCACCTCTGCTCCAATGCTAGCAAATCTCTCACCCGTGCCCTGAATACACAGCCCATCTTTCTGGACCCCTGCTTCCCCACCTGGCAAACGGGGCCACAAGACTGCCGGCCCCAGAGTTTCTGGGAACAATTCCTGAGATGATCCCCACGGAGGGGTTAGCACGTAGTGGGCACATAATAGATGGTCCTGACAGTTGGGGTCTCGGTGACGATGACAGCAATGAAGATGAGCACACTCGAAAGCCACCCCCACCAGTCACCCAGCTCCACTTCCCCAACTCAGCCACAAGCAGCCCGAACTCCTTCCATCCATCCAGGGAAGCCTGCTTTGCAGCCAGGCAGCCTGAGTGACCTTCCTCGAGGTGCCATGGGCCTGCTAGTGACACTCCCATCTCGGGGCTGCTGTGCACCCATGGCCTGAAGCGCTGGTGTTGGGTTCAGGGCTCCGGCACTGCCGTGCTGCACATGGATCGGCAAGCCTGACACTGGGCACGGATCTGCCCTGCCTCGAGTTCTGAATGGCCCCCAGGAGGCTCCTCACCTGGACTTGGGATCTGTAGACCTCAGAGTGGCCTGGCCGGGGGCAGCCAGTTGGGGGCTGGTGATAAGCTCCTTTGCAGAGGAAGGGACCCTCCCCAGGCGGCTCTGGGCAGTCGGGACACAGCTGCTGTCCCCAAGTTAGCCATTCACTTCCCACATGACAGGGAACACTTGCTCACCAAGGGAGCTCCTGGGGAGAGCCTGGGTGCCCCGGACACCCCAGACACCCACAGGTGCACCAGATGCATTCCCACTGTTCTCAGCAGAACAACTGCGCACCTTGAACCAGCCCTTCGTCCTCTGGCCTCTCCCACCGTGCACCCTCCCAGCCTGGCTCCTGGAACAGCCAAGTTCTTTCCCCCTCTGAGCCTCTGTAGCTACCGTTCCTCCACCTGGAACACACTTCCCAACCTCTTCCTCTGGCTAACACCACTTATCCTTCTGGTCACTCCTGAAAGTCCGCTTCCTCCAGGAAGCCTTCCCTGAAGCCCAGACTAGGGCTTCATGATCTGTTCTCATAGTAGCCAGGACAGTTTCTTAGCAGGGACCACATCTCCCTTATTCCCTGCCGGGCTCCCAGTAACCAGTCCTCAGCCTGGAGCTCAGGAGGTCCTCAACAAATGCTCATGCAAGGAAGCAGGGAAGGGCTCCTGGGATGCCGCCCGCATTGTTCCCCCCTCGAGGGAGACACCGGTCCTTGAAAAGACGGCCTCCCTCCCCGGCTCTGTTTGGCCTCAGATTTGAAGTCACCGCAACATCAACAGTTGCCTTTAAACAATGACCCTGCTTTCGGCCACAGGAGGTCTTTGCCTTGTCATTTTTCCTTCCCAGAGAAGCCAGAGCAGCCGGTTTTACTTCTTGTCTCCAGCAATTTCCCGCTTGTAGTCCTGACACTCCCCTCGTCGGGTGTGGTGGCCGGGCAGCGGGCTCTGCGGGAGAGACTGGCCTTCCCATTAAAACACGAGGTCTCTCGGAAACACGAGATTCCCAAAGGCCCTGGTCCCTCCCTGGCCGCCAGCCCCAGCCTCACTGTCACGTCCCAGCCCTCCTGCCCGATGACTCCAGGTCAGGCTTTGCACAGGGCGTCCCCGGAAAAGTGGCACCTTCCTCAGAGGTTTCCAGGTGAGAACCGGGGAGACAGGAGGCAGCACCCTGGCTCTTCCAGCAAGAGGACACTGAGCAGCTCCTTGAGCGTCTGGGGACCCTGCACACGGTGGCTGGTGCTGTACCTGGGCTCTGGGGATCACTGCATATTTCCTGGGTGGCCTTGGACAAGTCATTTTGCCTTTCTGAGCCTCAGCATTCTCATCTGTAAGATGGGGGTAATACTCTTCTGCCCTGCTGCCTGATTAGGGACCAGGCCTCACCTGCCCATAGCTGGGCACTGAACAAATGAATGAATGAACGGGTGAATGGATGAATCCCATGCAGTTTTCTTGAAACCAAAAAACGAGGCATATCCTGGAGGGGGAGGAGCAGGCAGTTTCACAGGCTGTCTCTCTGGGGACGACAAAAGGTCTGTTTCCTGCAGCTTTATCTCAAGCGAGAAACAGGGAGTGCAGTGCCAACTGGTCCTTCTCCCCGACCTTTGGGACATTCCTCCCTGGCCTGGGAGGCCCTTCCCCCTCCAGCCCAGACCCCCTGAGCAGCGGCAGGGTGGCGCCTCGGGCCCTTCCAACTCCCAAGACCAGAGGGCAGTGGTGGGGGCTTTGGGGGCTCCTGGCCTCAGTGCGGGGCAGGGACAATCCGCTGTCCCTTGAAAGTGAGCTCACGCTTTGCAGTCGGCTGAGGGCCGCGGCTGTGCAGAACAGTTTCCGTGCCCACTGCTCTGGGCACAGCGTGGCTCTTCGCTCTGTTCTTCTCGGGATCAGGAAAGGGGGTGACTCCGGAGCCTCTCCACCTGCTGTGTCCCCTTGGGCAAGTCACTTCACCACTGTGAGCCTCAGCGTCCCCAACTCTAATCGTAACGGCAGAAACCCCTTCTGAGCGCTTCTCACGTGTTCAGCTACTCTGCTCCCGATACCTCTTACAATCCTTAAAGCCACCCTTCAAGCAGGCATGAAATGTTCTCAGTGACAAACAGCGCTCAGGGAGAAGAAACTTGCCAAGGTCCCACAGCTGGGCAAGTGGCGGCTGGAACGGCACCATCCAGGGCACGGCCCTCATACACACAGATGCTCAGCGACTGGCTCTCATCAGTGAGAAGAGAGGCCGAGTGGCTTAGTCGGAGGAAGGAGACTCGAAGGTCCCACAGGGTGCGGGGGGTTAGGGGGGGTGCCAGGAGAGGAGGGAGGGGTTCTCCTGAGGGCCCTGCACCCCCTGGGGTGGGGGCAGGCAAAACCTGAGCCCTGCTCGGCCGGGCCGCCCGCTGGCTGGACCAGCTGCCCACGGCACCATCTTGAGAGCATTAGGGGCTGCCGTGAGCAGCTGTTTTCTGTTACGTGTTATTTGTTAGTCTAATGAAAGGAGGTGCACTCGCTTTCAGGACCTCTGTGTTCTGCGGGCTTTTATACGGGAGGCCGGCGCGGAGCTCTGGCGGCCAGAGGAGGCCTGCAGCCCCTGCCAGGCGCGCCCGGCGGCTCAGCTTTGATTCCGAGGTTTGCAGCCATCCGCGTGGTAATTCCAGCTCTGGTTAAATGTCATTTTTAATAACGCCATCTCTGGTGTGTAAACGTCTGTGCCCACGGCAAGAGGGAAGGCCAGGAGGGGAGGCCCGCAGTGGGGGAGGACAGGCAGGGAGGTGGGGGCCAGGCGCTGTGGACAATACCTGGGTGAGGTAACCACCCTCCTGGGGGCAGTGGATGCCCTACCCCAGGGAGGCGCTTCGAGGGGAGCCTGCAGGGCTGTGAGGGAAAGGGAGAGTGGGGGTGCAGAAAAGGAGCAGGCAGGCAGGATGCTAGGAGGCGGCTTTTCCAGTGACAGGAGTGACAGAGACCCCCAACTCCATAGTGAGGGGTCTTCTGACCACCCCACCCCCAGCACCCTGGCAGCTAGAGGATGCCAGGATGCTTGACAGGGACAGAGAGAGCTCTTCTCCTAACGCAAAACTCCCTTTGTTCCAGCTCTCTGGGCTGCCTTGGTATGGTGGGTACTTGGTAGGTGCTCAGAGAATGCTGGCGGATGGTCAGCAGCCACTGCTCTCTCTCCTGGACCCGGGGGTGAAGCTTTCTACACAAAGGCAGCCTCTGGGAACACTGGCCGGGGCACTGAGGCTCGGACCAGTGACTGAGCGGTAGGGCAGGCGCGTCCAAGTTCCCTGACCCCTGGGCCCGGGCCCCTCCCACCGCCTCCCGGGCAGCAGCATCACCGGAGGTGGCATACCCCGCACCTTGTCAGCTTTTAAGCAGCCAAGGCTCTAGCTCCGCTCTGGGATGGAGGGGCCCTCTGTGGAAGCTTCCAGGTCTCCAATCACTAGGCCTCCTGCTTTGTCACTGCCCCACACCCAGGACCTTCTCCAGAGGTTGCCATCTGCCAGGCAGCCCCTGTCCACCTCTCAGGCCTCGGGGTCCCAGCTTCTTGGCTTCTCTTAACTCATCGCCCCCACACACTCCCAGTCCCTTCCACTGTCCCCCAAGCCGGCAGGTCCCACCTGGGTGCCCGTCCCACACACAGAAAAGCAGAGCGATCACTGAGAGGGACCAAAAATAATGTCTTCCAGAGCCTGCTTCATTTTTAGGATGCAATAAAAGTTATCATTAGCCCTAAAAGGCCCCATGTGGACAGTGTCCTGTTGTCATGGTGGCCCCTCGGAGCCATGCCAGGAACAGAGCTTCCCAGATGTGGAAGGAACACAGGGCAAAGGGGCAGCAAGAGCATTTGGGTCTTTTTAACGACTTTCATTCCCAGGACATCTTGAGATCCCACTCCGGGTTCTGGCTGGGCAGCTCTGCCCGGACCTCTGGGAAGGCCCGCCCCTTCCTGACAGCTGCTCTCTCCCTGCTCCTCCCTGGACCCTGCCCCAGGCCCCTGCCCTGTGTCCCCTCGCCTGGCTTCTGGAGGCTGCCGGGCACCCTGTCTCCTGGCCTGCGCTCGGCATGGGAGCTGGCTGAGACAACTTTCCCCAGCTCCCTGTCTAAACAGGAAGCTCCCACGGTGCTCTCCGACTCACCACCTCGCCAAAGACACTTGACCCTTGGCCCCGGCCACCGTGATGTGGCCGCTCATCCAGTCATTAGCTGCCTGCGGCCACCCTGGCCATTAAAAAGCTTGGCCTTGATTTGGGGGCCAGGCGGGAGCCCTCTTGATGCGGTGTGTGTGTTGGGGGGTGTCGTGTGTGCCTGTGAGTCTGGGAAAGCCAGTCCACCATGTGGTCCCCAAATGCCAGCCGAGGGCAAGCTTTCACCGACCTCCCACAAAATGAGAAAAATCGGGGCGACGTGTGGGTTTGGTTTTGTTAAGCTAAACCAAGTCAGTGCCCAGCACCATTCTTGACTCCAAGATGAAGATGCTAAAAGGTTCTTTCCTGGGTTAACAGAGGAGGGGCCGCAAGACGGCAGCTGCTGCGAGCGGGTGCTGTTCTCGGCAGCTTTGTGACTGCCCGCTCGCTGCCGGTTCCTCTAAGTGCCGGGAAGTCTCGACGGGGCCTGAAATCTGGACGTCTGGGAGGTGGTGGGAGCTCAAGGCCTGAGCAGTCTGCTTAAAAAACGATTGTTGGATGAATGAATGAATGAATGAAGTGGGAGGGGGCTGGGGGTAGACCGGGAAAGGGGCCTGTCCTTCAGAGTCAGGGACCCTCCACAGTTCTCCCATGTCAGCGTGCAGGGGGTGAGGGAGGCCATTCGGATGTTTCTGGGTGGAAGGGGTTCAGAATCCCCCTCACAATCATACCTTCTCACACCCCCAAAGCCTGGCAGTCCCCACACCACCAGGCCTGGCCTGTCTCCCACAGGCCTGTGACCTAGGCCAGGACCTCAAGGAGACCCCTCCCCAGCTGCCTCATGGTACCCCGACGCAGCCCACATCTGGGAGTGGGTCCCCCTGGCCAGGCCACCCAGCATTCGGGCGGGGCTTGCAGGGTGGCCTCAGACAGTGCTGGAGCACGGGGGCCACAGAATGGGACAGGCCTGGGAACGTGTGACCTTGGCAAGGGGTTCGTTCCACTCTGACTCTCGCTTTCCCTCTTCAGAAAACAGGGACAATAAGAGGACCAGCTCCCAGGGCCAGTTGGGGGACAAGGAGGGGTGAGGCCTGGGGCGCCCCAGCCCGTGTGAGTCCTGTGGTCACTGTCACCCTAACCCCTTTGGTTCCCCAAACAAACCTTGGCTCAAGTCCAGTCTCCCAGCAAACTGGGCGGCTTCCCCTCCCCCACTCCTCCAGCCTAAATGCAGAGCTGTGCAGGAGAAAGGCCTGGACTTGGGACCCTCCCCTCCTTGCCAGCTGGTGGGACCTTGGGCAAGTTGCTTTGCTTCTCTGGACTTCTAAAAAGTAGGGGTGTCCATCACTAACCCTGCTGGACTCACAGGGCTGCTGTCAGTATCTCTGTCCATGAGCTGTCAAGGAGACCCTTTATGAACACCTACGATGTGCTGGGCACGGTCTCCCACCCGTTCAAGGCTCACCACGCCTGTAGGAGACTCCACTGCCCAGCAGTCCCATTTCGTAGAGAGCAACACTGAGCCCCAGGGTGTTTTTCAGGTCTCAAGGGTGGTGCGTAAGCAGGCATGACTACTGCTGCTCCAAAGCTACTTCTCCAGAGTCTCCTGGGAGGGACAATGACAGCTTCAGAGGGAAGGGCCCTTGTCGGAGCACTAGCTGGTCCCAGGCTCCTGTGCCAGGCCCCGAGCCCCACCCAAACGATCTCTCAGCTGGAGGTGCAGGATCACCCTGAACTACAAACAAAGGGCAGACAGGCAGACCAGTGGCCCCTCTCCCACCAGAGCCCATGGAAGAGCCAGCCGTTCTCCGGCTGGGTTCCTCTGGGTTCTCAGCCTCCAGGGCTGCTTCCTCAGCCTCTCACTCACACCTCTTCTTCCTCTCCTTGTTCCTGCACACCTGCTGAGGGACACCCCATCACCTGTCTGAGGGTCCACGCTCCCGGGGTCCCATCACTGGGCATTTTCTGAACCTGGATCAGATGATGATGAGGGACAAGAGGCACCTCACAAACATCTGTGCGCTGTCTGGCATTGTTCGGGTGGGAAGCTGAGAAGCAATGTGACATGCCCAAGGTCACACGTGGAGAGGACAGCAAAAGCCAGGACCCAAACCTGGGTGTCCTGATCCCTCACTCAGGGCTCTGTCCACCCCTACCCCCACCCCACCCCCTGGAAATGGATGAAGGGGAAAGAAGGTGCAGGAGAGGAAAGCAGGCATGTCATTAAAAGGCTCGGTTCTGGAGAAACTCTTTTGTCTTCCCCCCGCCTCCTCCCCCCCAACTGCAGCTCTGCTCCTGTCTGGCCTGCCATCTCCCTCCCGTCTCCCGCCTCCGCAGCCCCAGAGGCCGCCGCCACTGCCTCCGCCTTTCAGAGCATGTTAGATGGAGGCCCGTTAACTCTGAGGTCCGCTACAGAAAACAGTACGGAGGCTCCTTTAGAAAGTGAGCAACAGGACAACCACGCGACCCGACGCCCCCACCTCTGGGTATGTATGTACCCGAAGCACTGACAGCAGGGATGGAACAGCCACCCGCACACCCACGGCCACAGCATCATCGTTCACAACAGCCAATGGTGGGCACAACCCAGGTGCGCCCCGACGGGGGAGGGATGAACAGCAGGCAGCCCGTCCACCCAACAGTGTCATTCGGTCTCAGGGAGGAAATCCTGCCACCTGCCACCCCACGGACGACCCCTGAGGATGTGACGCTGGGAAATAAGCCAGAAGAACAGATACTGTGAGAGTCCAGGTATAAGAGGTCCCCAGAGTGTCAAGTTCAAAAGGACAGAAAGGAAAATGGTGGGTGCCAGGGGCTGGGGGAGTGGGGTTACTGTTTAATGGGGACAGAGTTTCAGTTTGGGAAAATGAAAATTTTCTGGAGATGGATGGCAGTGACGGTGGCCCAACAATGTGAATGCACTAAAATGTCCCCGAACTGCAGGTTTAAAAATGGTAACTCTTGATTCAACTGTATTTTACCACTATAAGCAATTTAAAAATTAAAAGCAAGTCTCTTAGTCTCTGGAACTCCATGGTCCCTTCAGGTCCACCACTTGGCCTGGCCCACCCTTCCCTGGCGGGGGTTGGGGGGGGTGGGAGGAGAAGGTCTCTCCCCCAAAGTGACACACCCTTGGCTTCCTGTCATCAGGTAGCAGCTGTGCTCAGGGAGCAGGTCCTCCAAGGGATGCCAACCAGCCTCCCTCCCCCGACTGGGGCCCAGCCCACCCCCTGCTCAGGCACCCCCCCAGAGGGCAGGCACCCCACCATCCCGAATCTCAGGCAGGCGGACCTGCTAGGTCCCAAGGTTTTCCTAAACAGGTACCAGCCCTGCTCTGGGGCAGCCTCCTCCAGGGCTGAGGGTCTCTCCCCGCTGGCTCCCCGGCTTTGTTTATTTTCTCAGTGTGTCTGCATCTCTGTTTCTGCCCTGCCCACAGGAGGGAATGCTTTCAAGAAAATCTCAGTTATTAATGTGGTTTCTTTTGTTGTAAGTCATTGCAAAGGCAGCGAATGAGGGTTTATTTTCCTAACGTGCTTGGCATAGCTCAGAGCCCGGCGCAAAACCTCAGCGTTTGATTTGGGAGGAACCCGAGACCCCGGTTTGCTCTGAGTCACCGGTGAAGCCACAGCCTTCCCGGCCAGTTCTGCGGGAGCCTGGTCTGGGAAAATCATTGGTAAGAATACGCCATATCTACTGTGGGCTTTGTGAAAACAGAAGAGTAAAAAATTTGTTTAAAAAACGTCTGCTATCCTGGCAGGTTGAAAATATATCAATTTTCTAACTCATTAGCTTCCCTGCTAATCCTTATTTTTCTAATAGGAGACATCCCATCTCTTAGGTGGCAGTCCCTTTCTTTGGACTGGAAACATCTCCAGAAGCCACAAGACAACCCACTTGCAGGTTTGTCTGAATCCTCGGAGAGGTACCGGGACTCCTGGAGGGCCCAGGACTGGGGGACAAAGTCACAGCCCAGGGCCCACGCCTGCTGGCCTGGGGCCCAGGGCCCCGGCAGGTGCGCCAAAGGTTGGCTGCCACCTTGGGAGACATCTTGCCTGGAGAATTCACAGTCAGTGGCAGGAGAGGGGATGGAGGGCCTCTGACAGGGAAGGAGAAGGGAGGACCACAGGAAGCTGGCTTCTACTGGGCCACCTTCTGTCTCCAGGCCCAGACCCAGAGAGCCAGCCAGGGACTCTCACGGGCCTGGGGCAGCCACAGGGCACCTTGCCCCTGCCCCAGGGTCTCTCTCCTGGCAGTGGGCACCCCTGGAACGCACCCAGCTGGCCTCGGGAGGTGCTTGACTCTACATCAAACATTTGGATTTCATGGGCTAGTGATTTGTTTTCAATCTGATGCATGAGTATAGAATTACCTGCTTTTAATTTTGCCAAGTAAAGGCGTTAACATAAAACAATCTCCAGTTATTACTCCCATTTCATAAAAAAGTATTTTAACACCAAAAACTGAGTAGGAAAGATGTAACCCCACACACAAAAGTAGCCTTTAAACTGGAACGTTTAGCTTCCCGATCAAGTTCTACTAACGCCCAGGCCGCTCCAGTGCCCAGAGGCCTGGAGAAACACCCTGTGGTCCAGGAGAGCCCCACAGAGCTGGGCGGGGCTTACAAGGGCCAAGACTGGATGTGAGCACCTTGTTGACCCAACTCTGCCTGTGGCCCCCGCCGCTCTCCCTGGGAGTGGCCTGGCTCCAGGGGCTGCTGAGGAGGCCCATGACCCAACCTGATACCTGGGGGCTGCTGTGGCCGTGTCCACGCACCTGTATCCCCAGCTAACATCAGGCGTTCCCCTCAGGAAAACCCTCCATTGGAGACCTCCTATGATGTGTCCAGGAGAAGCAAAGCCTTCCAGAGGCCTGGGTGGACCTGGGCTCCATCTCCTGGCCAGGCCTCCTTCCTTCCCTCTGACCACTCCTGAGCCGCCCCCTCTCCTCTCCTCCCTTCTCTCCCTTCCTTCTTGGCTTTACCTTCAATTTGCTCTTCTTCACTCCCCTGGGGCCCCCCATTCATCAGGGTGAGATCAGAGACCAGCTGCTCCTCCCATGAGACTTGAGATCCTGGGACAAACTGAGGATGGCAGGGCTCCCCTTTCCATGCCAGAGGGCACCCCACTTTACCCCTGGCCCAAACCAGACACTGCCTTCCACTTTTCCATCAGGTACTCCCCAGCTCCCAGGGGCGGGTCTGCCCACTTCACGTTCACTCCAGAGGATAAAGAGAGATGTCAGCCCGCTGTGGCTGGTGGGTGGCGAATGCCACTGAGAGGGAGCCAGTGGCCACAGCTGGCACCAGCTGGGCACTCCCTGAGCCGCAGGCACATGTCAGGTGCTCCCCCCCTCCAATACACACATGCTTCTGAGGAAGTTTCAGAGAAAGCTGCAGGCCCCACCGGGGAGCCCTGCACCTCCTGACATCTGAGAAGGAGGGCATGCCGCCAGGAGGGCTCCCTGGAGACCTGGAGGCTGGTGCAGGAAGTGGGGGTCCTGGGGGGGCGGGGGTGGGGGCAGGTGGGAAATCTGCTGGAGTCTGGTGGTGGGTGACTCTTAAAGGGCCCAGAACATCCAGCAGGCCAGCCTGTGCTCCAGAGCTAGGGGACAGGACAGGGGTCTCAGACTACCCCACCTCCTCCTCAGGGTGTGGGTGAGTGGTGGGGACTTGGGTCCACCCCTTCATGAAACTGCCCAGGGCTGGACCTTGGCTTTACCTTCCTTTCCTGTCCTTGCTGCCCCTCCCACTTCTTACCAAGGGCTCAGGACCCTTCCAGCCAGTGTGACTTTTTTTTGAAAAAAGCCACTTGGGTGGGTTGTTTGTTTTTAAAGCCCCTTCCTGATGACCTTTAACCTTATCAGGAAAAGCGAGGCCTAGCTGGCTCTTTAGGGCTGGGACATTCCACCCCGGAGACTGCTAGCGCGGACTGGAGCGGGCAGGCCTCCGGAGCACAGCCTACAACCCGAGTCTTCAGAAGACCTAGTGTGGCTGGGGAGGCGCCACGGAGGGAGGGGGCAGAGTTTGAAAGCCAGCTCTGTGGCTTGGTCTGCGTGCCCCTCGGAAGCCTCAGTTGCCCAGCTGTACAATCGCACCCACTCTCCCAGGCCGCTGGGCGCAGGGACCGAGAGGGCTGCTCCGGGGCTGGCCCCAAAGGCAGTCGGCCTCCTCCCCGACCCCGCTACTTCTCGAGGTGGCTAAGGCCACAAGGCGGCCCCTCCCCGGTGGAGAGCTGGGGTCACCGCCCCCCACCCCACCCCTCCACGAAAGACAACCTCCACTGTGGCCGCGGGGCAGTGGGACCCACGGCGCACGCGGGGCGCCCGCAGCCCGGGAGGTCCCGCCACACGCAGCGTCTCCGCCCGCGCTCGTTTCCTTCGCAGCCTCGGAGCCGGCAGCCCGTGCGCCCCGCGTCTTTGCCTGCCGCGTGCGCGTTCCTTGGGCCCCGCGAGCCCCCAGCCTCGGCCCCCGCGAGCCCGGGACCCCGCGTTCCGCTCCCACGCCCCCGGGCCGCGCCCGCCAGGCCCGCACTCACCGTCCTGCGGCGCCGCCTCGCTGCCGCTGCTGCCCCCGGACGGCTCCCGCGCCGCGCCCTCCCGCGCCTCGGCCCCCGCGGGACGCGCCGCCAGCCGCCCGGCCGCGGCCACCTCCTCCAGGTCCAGGAGGTGGCTCACCGTGAAGTTCTTGCGCGCCTGGGCGCAGTCGCCGGGCCCCAGGGCGGAGGGCGGCGGCGGTCCCGGGCCCAGCGCCGGCTTGTCCACTGCGAAGGCGGCGGCCGCGCTGTCCATGCCCGCGAGCCGCCCCGGGGTCGCCGGCCGGGTCGCCGGCGGGGTCGCAGCCAGCGCGCCCCGCCGCCCCGCGCTCTGCCCGGCTCCGGCCGCCTCCTGGCTCCGTGGCCACCCGGCCCGCCCGGCGCTGACGTCGGGGGAGCCAACTTTCCTCCCTCCCCTCCTCTGCCTCCTCGCTCTCTCCCAAGTTGCTAGAACACGAGCCGCTCCGGCCACACGCCCCTTCTTGAAGCGAACCTCGCCCGGCCTCTCCTCCTGCCCCTCCTCCCGCCCCTCGGGCTGCGGGCGGGGAGGGGGTCGCGCGCGGAGTCCGGCTGGCGGCGGGGGGCGGGGAGAGGGGGCAGAAGAGAGGGTGCAGCCTTCCCACCCACATTTTCAGGAGCGGGAAACTTCAGTGTTTTGTTGTCAATCCCCGAGCAAGTGTGTGGGGAGGAGATGGTGGAGGGGTTAGCAGCCTCCCCGCTCCACGTACAAATTCCTCCGCGGGGGTCCGGGGAGCGACTCTGAGACAGGTGACCCCCCAGGTCCACCCTCGCTCCCCCTACTCCCCAACACGGTCCCTGTCTTGACCGAAAGACTCAGAGGCTGCTCCACCTGGCTGGACGTTCTCTTCCCCGGGAAGCCCCACATTCTCGAGCTTCTCGGGTGCATGCACCAACCCCCACAACACCCCTCAGAGCCCACCTCCAGGATGCTCCAGGCAAGAGTACCCCTCCAGAATTCCTAGAGGATAGACAGCCAGACGACAGCCAGACTGACAGATGGGTGACAGGGAAAGAGAGGGGCAGGCTGGGGTCTCCACTCCTGTTTTTGTTTTTAAAGGGAAGCACAGGAAAGTGGCTCCCGTTGGCGGAGCTGACTCCGAGCCCTCCAGATGCCACGGTATTTCCCGGGGAGGGTGCTGGCTGGCCTGGCCCTGTCCATCCTGCCATGGCCACAGAGCCCTAACATCATAGCAACAAAAATAAGGCCACCAGGAGGACTTCAGAATGTCCCTTCTGGGCTCCTGCGCAGAAAACCCGCCCTGAATGCACCCTTAAAATCCTGCAGGCCAGCAGCATAGGTTCTGTGCAACTTGGTTTTTCCCACAAAAGAATCACTCCCCAAGGAAGGCTGAGTGTATCCCCACAAGTGACTTGGGCTACAGCCATCCGTGGGGGCACGCAGGTGGGTTGGTTAAAGGTCCGGGGGTGACACAGTTCTTCAGTGGAAAGCTGCCCCGAAGAGCCCGGTCTGGGCACCGGGGTCCCCAGTGCTGCCCACGGTGTGTGATTGAACAGCCTTCTGAAGGACCAAGCAGGGTGGGCCCAACATGCAGCCCCCGGGACCACCTGGGAGGGCCTTGCCCCTGGCAGGGCACCCAGCAAACCCAGAGCAGGGGCTTTTCCAGGGAAAGGGCAGCCCAGTGTTTGGGACAGTCTGGTGCCAGAGACGAGGTTCCAGGCCCAGCTCTGTCATGCTCTGCTGGGGGACCTCAAACACATCACCTTCCCCTTCTGACCCCAGCTTCTCCCTTATAGAACAGGCCAATAAAGTCCTATCTCCTGCACCCGTGGGGTTCTGTCCCTGGGAAACTCCTGGGTCCTGGGCCAGGAACACAGACAGGGCACTGTCTGCATAGGCCTGCGGAGCTGGGAAGGGCCTGAGAGATCAGGTGTGTCCCATTCCCTCGGATGACAGATGGAGAGACTGAGGCCAAAAGGAAGAGGCTCCTTCCAGAGCCGGAGAACTGCCGACATCATTCGGTCCGGGTCCCTTCGCTGTGCAAGTCGGCAAAGTGAGGCCCAGAGCGGAAAAGTGAGGTGCCGAGGTCGCTCAGTGCGACTGGTGGTCATGGCGGCTTCCTGCAGCCACTCATGCATTCATTTGTCTTTGTAGTTGAAGAGGGAACATCCTACCTCTGTGTGGGAGGATGGGCTCTGGCACCAGCCCCTGGGTTCAAATCCAGACCTGGCACTTCCTAGCTGCGGGCCTTAGCAATCTACTCAGCTTCCGTTTTTCTCGGTGTCTCCTCTGCAAAATGAACAGTTAGGAGGGCTAAGTAAGTTTGTTTTTTAAAGATTTTATTTTATTTTTAATAAGAGAGGAGAAGGGAGGGAGAAAGGGAAGAAACATCGATGTGTGGTTGCCTCTTGCACACCCCCTACTGGGAACCTGGCCCAAAAACCAGGCATGTGCCCAGGCTGGGAATTGAACCAGCCACCCTTTGGTTTAGAGGCTGGTGCTCAATCCACTGAGCCACACCAGCCAGGGCTTAAGTGAGTTGATAAATGTGGGCCCTTGGTACTTAGCACTCCATAAGTGTTAATAATTATTTTCTAAATATCTGTTTCCAAGAAACAGTGCAGGGCAGTGCTGGCAAACTTGGACTTCAGAGCTGGTGAGATGGGTTTGAATGAGTTTGTCGCCATTTACTAGCTGTGTGGCCTTGGGGCTGGGGGTCACTTGGGGGAGAATCGCTCGCTGGTCGTCTCTGAGTCTGATCTGTCATCTGTGCAAAGGATTAACAAAGAGCCAGCCCGAAAGGGCTCTTGTGAATTTGGCATTATTATGATTGTTGTTGTTATTGAGTTGTTACTACCCTTGCCAGTCCCGGGCTGGGGGCTGAGGGCTGGGGTGGTACTCGGATGACAGATGGGGACACGGGGCTGTGACTGCTATACCAAACCTCAGCCCTTGAGGAAGAGCCAGGCCTGTCACAGCCTGCAAATGCACCCAGGACAAGTCCAGTTAACCCAAGGATGAGAAGACTCATTACCCCCAAAGGGAGACAGCTAAAAGTGAAATAATTTGTTCTGTGATTTAGAGAACCCCTACGATGCTAACCCCACGTGGGGGGTGGAGGGAAAATGGGATCCCAGTTTGCAACCTCTCAGTTCAACAAATGTTCATAGAACCAAGTTCTTGTCTAGGTGGTGGTGGGGGGGGACAGAGCGCACAGAGGGTCCCTGTTCTCCAGACAGCAGTCCATGGATGGGTAGCTCCACCGGAGATTGGGTCCTGGGTCTGACCACGAGCAAAAATGCATATGTGCCCCCGTCTCAAAAGACCACATGCTAAACAATGAAAGAAAACAAGTAAAATACACGAGCTTTTCTTATGACAGAAGCAATATGCTTATTGTGGAGATTTTAGAAAACATAGCGTAAAAAAAATTATGAAAATAAAACCCACTTATCCCACTCCCGGAGATCTCGGACACACGGTAGGTATTCTGTGCATTTTAAAAACTTAGTTTAATGACAGAGATTGAAGATAATCATCTATTTATTCAGTGTTGAATTGAAGACCTAGAAAAAGCAGTAACAGGAGAAAGGGGACTTTTAGGACATCTCTCTCAATTTTAGAGTATGTCTTCCTAGCTCATACCTGTACTCTAGATGGATGGAGACACAACCACAAGCATTGCGAAAGCTGAATCACGTTGTGCCAACTTTTAAATAATTGCTTACTGTGTCGTTAGTCTTGTCCACCACTGTTTTTAATGACACCTAGAGAGACGCCACTCACTATTGCTATACAGCCATAGTTATTTTCTTGATAATAAACATCTAGCAATAGGATATCTGGATGCAGCAGGCAGATGAAAGCCTCCCAAAGACGTCCATCCCGTAAGCCCCGGGATCTGTGAATACGGCAAAGCAGAAGTTCGGTAGCAGATGGAATTAAGGCTGCCTATCAGGTGACAGTTAAGAATGGGAGATCACGCCCTGGCTGGTGTGGCTCAGTGGGTTGAGTGTTGTCCTGTAAACCAAAGGTTCGCCAGGGCGCGTGCCTGGGCTGCGGGCCAGGGCCCTGGTTGGGGGCGTGCGGGAGGCAACCAGCTGATGCTTGGTTCCCTGTCTTTCTCCCTCCCTTCCCATCTCTCTAAAAATCAAATAAAGCAGAAATAGAGGACCAGTGGGTCTGGCCAACAGGTAGGTTAGAAAGTTAAAAAAAAAAAAAGAATAGGAGATCATTTTAGATGACCCGGGTGGGCCCAGTGTAATCACGAGGGTCCTTAAAAGTGGAAGAGAGAGAGAGAGGCAGGGACCTCGCGGTGAGGAATACGGGCCCTTGCTGGCTTTGCCGGTGGAGAAAGGCAGCAGGAAGGCAGCCGCCACCTAAGGAACAGAGGCAACCTCTAGAAACTGGGAAAGGCAAGAAAACAGATTCTTCCCTAGAGCCTCCGACTGAAAGGCAGGCAGCCTGACACCTTGACTGTGGCCTGGAGCTTCTGATCTCCAGAACCTTGAGATAATACATTTGTATTGTTTTGAAACACTAGCTTTGCGCTAATTTGTTACAGGAGCGAAAACACAACAAACACACTGGGTCAGAGATTCTGCAAAAGATTTAAGACTTTTGATGACATTGCCACAGAGCCTCCAGAAATGTATCCATTTCTACCTCTGGCAGGGTCTCTGCATGCTTGCTGGCAGGAGCCCGTTTGTTTATGTGTTTATATCTGCCAGCGTCTTTATGGTTTTATTTAGCACAAATAGGAGAGTGCTTGAAAGTGCTCGTGAGCGTCTATTCGCTTTCGTCACCAGCCTGGCGTTGGGACTGTGGCTGCTGGCGGGCGGGCCGCCCTTTCCACACAGCTTTGCCGCTCTGAGAGGGAACGTGGTGGCAACACCAGAAGCCATCTCAGAGTAGGATCTGTCGCACATCAGCGACTTTGTTACTTCCTGCTCCTTGACCTTGTGCACCGGGAACTTCCGGAAGTCAACGGGTAGCGCGCGTTTGGTTTTCTTGCTGCTCCCATCACCAATGTGCGGCATGGAGAACACGCCCCTGAGTCCTCCCTGCGTCCTGCTTCAGTGCCTCTGGGTGTCTGCCAGTCGGGCTTAATTTTGATCTTGGTTCTCTCTGTGACGACCTCAGGCTGCACGAGGGCTCTGAGGGCGGCGTGACACCAAGTAGGACTGGCTGCCGTCTCTGCAGGCAGTGCCGAGGAAGAGCAGTAATAACGATTGATTTTTAATTTCAAATGTTTTAATCTGCATACCTTGAATTATTTCTGAAGGGTTTTCTTGCTGGTATTTAATAGACACTTGCATTTCTCATTTGTAAAAGTCTATATATATTCACTATACATTTTTGTACTAGAAAGGTCCTCTCCTCTCTATTTCTTATGGGGTTACATTAGTGTCATTGTTTTCTTCTGTTTTCGTTTTTAGAAAGAGGGGAAGGGAGGGAGAAAAAGAGGGAGCGAGACATTGATTGGTTGCCTCCCAAACGCACCCCGGCCAGGGAGTGAACGTGCAACCCACGCACATGCCCTGCCCGGGAATTGAACCAGCGACCTTCAGCTTTGCAGGGCGATGCCCAACCCACTGAGCCACACACCTGTCAGGGCTGGACTGGTGTCATTCTTTAGCTATGACAACCTCTGCAAGACACTCGACTCTCAATCCCTCAAGGACCAGGCCCATTTCACAGATGCGGAAACGGAGACCAAGCACACCGTGGAACCCTGCAGGTCCGCGGGTCCCCTGCCCAGCCTCCGTGGTCACACACCCAGGAGCCCCTTTGGAAGGAGCCAGTTTAGCAGGGGCGGCACACGGAGGCACAGAGGCCGAATCCGTTCTCTACCGCACGTCTGGGGAATTATAAACATCAAGGCTGAGGTGACTCAGACGTGACCAGGCGTGACCGTGACAGATCACAAGGCTCTGTAAATATTGTGTCAGGCGGCAATCACAGTGGGGCACCCGGCTCATCCCAGACCCCGGTCCGTCCTGTGGGAAGCGGAGACGAGCCCAACAGGGCAGGACATCTGGCTCTTTCCCTTAGCTCGCTGCCCCGACATCTCCTGGCTTCGGTTTCCTTCCTGAGCATCTCCTGTCGAAGTGACTGGTTCCCAGCTCTTGGCAAGAGGTGAAATATCACACCCCTTTGAAAAACGCTTAATAGCAGGGGCTCATATTTAATGAGCCTTGCTGTAAGCCAGGCAATGCATGGAACCACATCATCTCGCAGCTTCCTCACAACTTCCATGCAAGGAGGGGAAGCTGAGACTCAGAAAGCTTAAGCTCTGTGTCCTGTAAGTTTGCCAGGCTCCTAGCCGTCACACCAAGTTGTTCCATGAGAGTTTAGGGCCGGGAACTTATTTGTTTCTCTTGAAGAATTATAGTCCCCCCCCCAAAAAAAATAAAATAAAATAAAGAATAAAATCATAAGACTTGGGCAACTTGTTGCATTTCCCTTTTTGCCTTGCCCACCAGGAAACCCATAGCTAATGTTAAGACATAATCACAGTAACCCTAACTGTC
This sequence comes from Macrotus californicus, assembly GCA_007922815.1. NCBI lineage: Eukaryota > Metazoa > Chordata > Mammalia > Chiroptera > Phyllostomidae > Macrotus > Macrotus californicus. The sequence continues at coordinate 77,085 of VMDR010000481.1, read as the reverse complement.
AAGGTGGCAAGTCTGTATATTAGTCTCTCGTTTCTTCTCCTAGCATGTGACTTTTTGTTTTCCTTGGTTTTGTTTTAAATCTTTTTGATGCAGTGCTTCTGCATTTGACACTTTCCAGCAGCATGACATCACTGGGTCACTTAACCTCTCTGGGTTTCTCCACCTGTCAATTGGAGGTAACAATGGTGCCTGCCTCTCGGGGCTGTTGTGAGACTCACACGAAGTGACTGTGAGAACGAAAAGCCTGGCACAAGCTCAGCACGTAGGAAATAGTCAATACACATCATCTACGGGTGTGAAAAAGTCTTTGATAAAGCCAGAGCAGAGAGAGCCTGTCCTCAATGGGAAGACTTGGCTGGATTTGAAGCTGGCCCTGCTGTGGACCTACTGTGTGACGTGGAGCCATGAGTTTCCCTGTCTGAGCCTCGGCTTCCCACCTGTAAGTGGCTGCTCTATCCCTTCCCCTCTGTGTCCCAGAGCCTGTACAGGAGAAGAAAGGAGCAGTGACACAGACCCTGATGCTGCACATAGTAGGGCTCTCCGTACATGTTGAATGGCTGTGATGAGATTCCCCTCTGCTCAGGAAATGCCTAGCCAGTGTGGTGACCTATGCCTGGGCCGGTGCCAGGGTGGCATGAAGGCAAATCTGGGGTCCTGAGGAGCCGAAGGACTGGGACAGGCCTGGGTCTGAGCCTGGGCCACAGGACAAGCCCCTGTGGATACCTACTATGTGCAGTGCCCTGGCAGGCAGAGCTTATTGACCATGTATGTAACATTCTAGACACATGCTACCCCCTTGCTGTCCTCAGGGGGCTCAGGCTTCACAGGAAGGTGGTCCTGAACAGCTCATTCCACAGCTATTTATTGAGTACTCACTGTGCACTGAGGCATTGTGGGTGAGCACCAGGCCGTGAACCCTGAGAGGACTGTCCGAGGAGAGGCTGTGGTCCAGCCAGGGCAGCCTGGGCCCCAAAGATTAACCTCGAAAGGGCTGGTCCCTCTGGTACATCAGTGACATCGTCCAACCTGTGGTCTTTGGGTTCCTGGGACTGACGTGACTCCCCGGACGACCCTGGTTGAAGAACTCCCTCCTGTGACAGGTAGAGAAACGGAGGCTCAAAGGGAAAAGGGCCAAGCCCCCTGTAGCTCTCCAGAATTTTCTCCCAGGAACCTGCCCTACCCCCTCTTGCTCTGCCTTCCCTGGGAGTCAGAGGAAAGGTGCTGGGGCCGGGGGGTGCTGGTCAGACACAGGGGAGCTGCACCCCCACCAGGCCTGCAATGTCTTCCTGCGGTTCGTCTGCAGTGAATGGAAGGGAGCCACGTGCTCTCCGAGGTTCTCACTGCGCCCAGCACGGTGGGGGGCACATGCTGACGGGGCGCAAAGGTGGCTGAGGACAAGGCAGGGCTGAGGGCGGGGACGAGGCTTTCAGCTCACCGGCCTAATTGGGGGCGTAATCGTTATTATTATCTGTAACTTGCTCTTGAACCCACGCCAGAGACTGTGTTCACAGCCTGCGCAATCCAGGCAGGCGTTAAATAATTAAACCAAGGTCCTAATCGGCGGTGAAACTCCCCCTGGGCTCCCACTTCCTTAGTTCGCTGATTGCTGATATTTTGGGGGTGAAATATGACCATTTTTACGATCAAAGAGATCAGAGCTCCAAAGGAAAGAAACGGAAAAAAGAGGGGGTGGGGAGTGGCGGGCTCTTCCAGGTTGCTTTCCCTCCGACTTAGTGGTCTGGTAAAGTTTCTTTAGACATGCAAAGATTTACACACCGATCTGTAGGGAGCCTTAAATTACTCCCGATTCCTCGCACGTTCCCTGAGCCCGGGAACAGTAAGTCATTGAGAAACGAGCAGGCCGCCTAGTAATCGCTCCGGCAGCCTTTGAGAGGGAGAATGTCTAATGACTTTTTTTTGAAGTGGAGGTCAAGGTTTTTTAAATAAAACAATCTGTGTTAATGCAATTTCCTTTTTAGCTGCAGCCTTGGGTTTCGTTTTATTTTATTTTTTTGGAAACGGGAGGCAGAGGTGGGGAGGCGCATCGCATCGTTTCTCTCCCGCCAGACAATGCGTCCCTAATGAGATACATTTATTTGAAACTCTGTATATCATCACCCTGTCAGGGCCTCCGAGTGAGACCCCGCGTCTCCCTCTTGGTTTGTTTCGGATTAGCCGGCGTGCGGACGGCCCTGCAGTCTGGCTGGCTCTTGCTGCCACCGGTCTTCCCGCCGCCGCTGCCCTCGCTGCAGCCTGGGCCGTGGCATTTCGTGCCCCATCCGAACACCCAGACATTAGCAAGCCCTTTGGCTTCCGTCCTCACCTTCTCGCCCCGCCTTACCTGGCTCCCTGCATTCCTAGAATCTGCCTGGTCCCAGCCACAGCACACGCCCAGGTACAGCAGTGGCCACGCTCACCGTCATTACTGCCTCCCCAGACCTAGAGCAGAAGGGCAGAACCCCTGCTGTTTCCCCTCCTTTCCTCAGCTCACAAGCTGGCTGCCCTCAAATGCAAGCTTCCTGGTGCTGGGTCCCGGCTGGGGCCCTGGGGATAGAGGGGTGACTCAGACAGCCCCGTCCTGCAGAGAAGTCTGCGAGATCAGGGGACCATGGGGGAGTGAGCCAGGGGAGGCGTATCAAGGAGGGCTTCCCTAAGGAAGGGGCGTTAAGCCATTCTTGAAGCTGAGCAGGATTTAGCAGGGGACAGAGGGCAGGGTCTCGGGGTGGCCAGGCAGGAGACGCTGCAGTGTTTGAAGGACCCAGAGAACCTCCAATCCTTACCTGTTCCAAGGGGTGGGCCCTGCAGTAACCCCCTTGTTGGTCTCTGAGCCTCCCTTCCCCTCCACGCCAAGGGCTTGAACTGCATTTTAAAACTGCTCTGAGTGCCCCAAGGCCATGAGACACCCAAACCACAAATATGTACCTTCCTCCTTCCTGGGCTGGCTCTGGCTGGGCCCGGGGCCACCCTGGGCACCTAGCTGGAGCTGGCTCCTGCCCTTGGGGCTCACTCAGGAAGAATAAAGATGGCGGTGACCTCGGGCCCAGACTGTAGGTGCAGTCGTTCCGGGCAGGAGTGGTCAAGGAAGGGCCCCCAGGTTGTGCAGACTGCAGGGCAGGGGCTGGGGTTTGGGGAGGAACAGAATTACCCCAGAGGTTGTCTGCCCAGAGTAGAACCATGCTCTTCCCCTGGCTGGTGGACTCTTGGGAGCCCTGCTGCGGCCTGGGGGCTCTGGGTCCTCAGGGGTGGTGAGCCCGGAGACCAGGGACAAGGTTCCTAATGAGCAGTGATGATGCAGCCTTGGGGGTCAAGGCTGGGAAGCTGGCTACCCATTCCCATGACCTTGAGCACCTGCGGCCTGCAGGGCCCTGCACTGCAGGGTAAGAGAGACCCCAGTGCCTCTGTCCCCACTTGGGCAGGGGGAGGACCCACTTTAACCACTGCTGACCTCCTGGTCGAGGTTGACCTGTCCAGCTCCAGACTCGCTGGGAACTACCTGCCGGCCTTCCACACCGATGCCCCGAGAGCCTAGCCTGGTGCCTGGCACACGCGAGCATGAAGTAAATAGCTGCCACATGCAGTAACGGCAATGACAGTGACCCAGGGAGCACATCTAGATGGGGTCTGGGCAGGCCTGGGGTCGACCCCTGGCACTATCACCCGAGGGCTCTGTGACCTTGGGCAAGTTATTTTGCCTCTCAACTGTAATGGGGATCATAACAGTGTCTGCACCTCGGGGTGTCAGAAGGAGTCACCCCATGACGAGCTGGGGAGTAATACATGCTGGCACCCTGCGGGACTCTTGGCCAGGGGTGTCTGTTTCTGGAACCCTCTGACGCGTGCTCTCTCAGTCTGTGAAGTGGGCCTTTCCCGCTTGTCACTGTGAAAACCTCCACAGCCAATCCCCAGTGCACAGCCGGCCACACCCCTCCTCTTCCTGGGCGTTCTGTCCGCCCAGTTCTCAGTGTTCGCCGGGCCCCGCTCTCCCGCCTCTGCCTCCAGCAGGGTGTCCCTGCCTTTGGCTCTCCTCCGTCTCTGTCTGCCAGGGGTCCTGTCCCAGAGGAGCCAATTCTCCAGGGTCTCCCTCGCCCCCTCTCACAGCAGCGAGATGGGAAGAGGGAGGGAGGGAGGGAAGAAGGGAGGGAGGAGGGAAAAAAATCAAAGCCCACACATTGGTTCCAGATGTGGTCCTCTCTCACAGCCCTCTCCAGCAATTTAATTAAATTCCCCCAGACAGCCAGGAGGGTTTCTTAATGATCAAATTTCCCGGCTCCCCTCCTCGAACGGCTCACTCTGTCTCCCTGACGGATGGCCGGCGGGGTTCTTCCTGCCGTCAGCTTTGTCAGCTTTGCCAAGCAGGGCCAGTGGGGGTGGGGTGGGGGGGCTTCCCGGGGAGCACAAAGGACCCTGCGCTGCACCCGCCTGCCCTCCCTCCTTCCCCAGGGGATGTAAGTTCTCCCGAGCCCTCCCTTGCCAGGGCAGACTGGGCCTAGCTGCAGCGGCTGGAGGGGGCCCAGTGGCCCCCTCCCCTGAGCTCTGCCTCAAGGCTGGCCTGCCAGGGACCCATGCCAGCAGGGGCCAGCGGGGGCTTTGGTGGGAAGGACTCTGGGCTCACAGACCAGCCAGAGATGAGGCAGGCTCAGACCTCCTGAGCACCACCCCCCCACCCACTTGGCAGCCAGATAGACCAAGGCTCAGAGAGGGCAAGACACGGGCCAAGACCACACAGAGCAACTTGCCAGGATGGGCCACGTGAGCACGCAGGCTGAGGGGGCGGACCAGCACTGAGGAGGAGAGGGTCTGCGAGGGAGGGGTTGGGCCTTATTTCTGGGCGCAGTTCTCCCGTGTGAAGCTAAGGATCACTATCGTTAGACCTCTGGCTTCTGGAGTGGGAAGGAATCTAGGGGAGCCTTGAAACCACCATCTTCTCTTGTAGATGGTGCAGTGAGGCTGGGCTAGCCCCACCTCCCTCCCATCATGGTGTGAGGGGTCAGAGGGTCTCTGCATGGACTGAACGTTTGTGTCCCCCCAAGTTCACATATTGAAGCCCTAACCCCCAATGTGATGGTATTAGGAGGTGGGCCTTTGGGAGATGGTTACGTTAGATGGGGTCACAAGGGTGGTGGCCCCAGGGTGGGATTCGTGCCCTCATAAGAAGAGGGAGTGTCACCAGAGTTTGCCTTCTCTGCGCATGTGCATAAGGATGAGGTCACGTGAGCACACAGCGAGGGCCGCTGCCTATAAGCCAAGAAAAGAGGCCTCAGAAGGAAACCTGCCTCATAGCACCGTGTCCTTGCCTTTCCCAGCCTTTAGAACTGCGGGGAACAAATGCCTGCCGCGTAAGCCGCCCAGCCCACAATTTGTGATGGTAACTGGAGCTGACTAAGAAGGCTCTCCGCACCTTCTCGCCCTGTTCTCCTGGGCTTCTGGGGGTCTTGAGGACTCACCTCCTCTGGGAGAGGTTGGGAGTCGGGCAGGGCCCCTGATGTGGGCACACAGGGATGGTGGAGAAAGAGAGGTCCCTCAGCAACCCATCAGAAGTTCCAGGCAGCCCACCTGGGGCTTTCGCCACAGCCCAGCCCAGCTCATAGCTGGCTCTTCCGGGCCCCACACCATGGCCAAGCACGGGGACCAGCCAGCAAGGCCTGGGTGTGGAGGGGGGTGGGCATGTCGGGGAGGAGCTGGCCCTCAGAGTAAGGGGCTCTGGCCAGCAGGGGCAGTTTTTCTGGAGGGAGCAGATGGTGCTCACTTGAGAGAGGAGTAGGGCAGGCCACTGGGAACACAGAGGGCCTGGGGATTGTCCCATAGGAGCGGGAATTCCCCAAATGGTGCTGGGAGCTTCCCAGGAGTGCAAATGGGATGAGGAAGGAGACAGGAAAATCTGTCCCTGGCCCAGCCGATATCCCACCACTGCTCCTGCCCCCAGCCTCCTGGCCCCTCAGCTCCCCACTCAGCCCCCAGGAGTGCGGAATTGGGGCCCTGCCCTTCAGCGTGGGGACCGAGGCCAAACAGGGCCAGGCAGGCTGGGTCTCCTGGTCAGTGACATGCTGGGGTCTTGAGGGTAGGAGGTCAGGGTGGGGTCAAGGTAAGGGGAGGGAAGAGGGAAGGAAAGGGAGCTGGGCCCAAGGAGAAGCAGTCAGGAGGAATCCTCAGGACACCGGGTTCATGGCCACACCTCAGAGCTATGCCCAGCCCAGCCTCTGGGCCTCCATGCCCCTGGGACCTGCCTTGTCCAAAAGGAGACAACACTGCTAGTGTCAGTCAGATCACCGGGCTTTCCAAAGGTCTCACTTCATGGAAACTGCCAAATCAAAAAAGGAGACATTGAGGGGGGCTTTTCACCCAATTTCCCCCTCGAGGGTCTTATAAAGCACAGACCTGGCTGCTGACAGCCCCTCCTGGGCAGAGGGGCAGGTGAAGGTGCTGGGATGGGGCCAGGAACACCACCTTCCCCGGGGCCGCTGCCCTGGGCGCATGTGTGACAGTGTGTAAGTGTAAGCATGTGTGTGTCCCTCTGTGAGAGTGTCTGTGTGTGTGAGGAGTGTGCAGGGCCTCATTTCTGCCTCTGGCTGATTTAGCATTTTGAGTCTCATGCAAAAAGATGCACCCGTTGGTAAAAAGGTAGAAAATACATAGAAGCGCAAAGAAGATAAAGTTCCCCCTCAGCTTGGGGCCGACAAGAAGGAACCCTGGCCACACACCTGTGCGCACACACGCCCACGCCCACAGCCCGCACCTTTTCCTAAATGGGATCGTGTAGTACCTGCTCTTCTGTGACTTGCTTCGTTGAGCTGCTGTAGGGCGGAGCCTAGCAGGTGATGAGTCCTCCATGTCAGCTATTGTCACCGTTGGTGTTGGACAACTGGAAAGGCCAAACTTCTCACCTGATGTTTGTTGAGAGTTGTTCACCCTTTGTGGCTCGCCAGTGCATGTCCTTTGCCCATTTTTCTCCTGGTGTGCTTTGTCTTCTCCTTGTTGGTTTTTAACAGTTCTTTATATATTAAGGTTACCTCATTCTGTACGTTGGATAGTCAGAGTAGCTCCCAAGCTGCCTGGAGTGTAGGAAAGAGGGAGAGACCCTGCCAGGGTCTGAGCGCTGGGTGGTTGGCCCCAGGACCCCAGCCTGCTGAGGAACCCTAGAGTCGGGCAGCAGGAAGTGGCTGGGCTGGCAGGGCAGTGAGGGCCAGTGGCAAAGAAAGAAACAGAGAAGGCTCAGAGCTGAAATCAGAGGCTCTGAGTGACAGAGGGTTAATGGGAGGCAGATGGAGGAAACCAGGTTACCCTTGCTGACAGGAGGGAGGTCAGGGGGCACGGAGCTTGCTAAAGATAGGGGCCTGGGCGACAGGCCGGCGGCAGGGCCTGGCTCCAAAGTGTGGTGCCCAAGGGCTGTGACAGAGCAGGGGTCAGCTCCTCCCTGCTGCATGTCTGGACCCTCTTGGGCCCAGAGCCAGAGGGTCCGCAGGACACTCGTCCACCAGGGGTTGGACAAGCACCCGAACCTCTCTGAGCCTCAGTTTCCTTGTCTGTAAAACGGCTTGAAACCATTACCTACTTCATAGGGTTTCTTGAGATTAGCATGTCAGGCATCAGCACAGTGCCTGGCACTTTGAGAGGGCTCAGTAAGTAAAAGTTAACTCCTTTTGTCCCACTCTAGTTTCCTTCTTGGTGGAGCTCTGGGTCGAGCTTTTTGTTGGCTCCGAGCCCGAGGCGTGGAAGGCCTCTTGCTTTGAGGTGAGGACACTGAGGCCCAGGGACCACAAGGGGCAAGCCTGGCGTCATTCATTCCGATGGCTTCAGTCATGTCCTCCAAAGAGATGTAAAGGGGGCTCTGCAAATGTAAGCAAGTTAAGAAGAGGTCACAGTGGATTCAGGTGGCCTCTAATTTGGAAGGAGCAGGAGGTTTGGACAGACGCGGACACGGGGAAGAAGGCCTTGTGCACAGAGAGGGAGGCGGAGATTGGGGTGATGCTGCTGGATCCCAGGAGTGCTTGGGGGTGCCCAGGCTGGGAGAGTTCCGGAAGGAACCTTCTCCAGACTCTCTGGAGGGGGCGTGGCCCTGCTGGGACCTTAATTTCAGACTCCTGGTCCCCAGAACAGAGACAGGACGCATTTCCGGTGTTCTGAGCCACCTAGTTTGTGGTACTTTGTTCCCATGACCTCAGCAAAGTAACAGAGCCAGGGAAGAAGCGGGGGGTGGGGGTAGGGGAGGGGGGTTGGCACAGTCAGACCAGACCGTCCCCCCAGCTCTGCTCTGGACCCCATTCTAGATGGGCCTCCTCCACTTGTGCACCGTGTGCCCTTGGACAAAGCAGGCCCCTCTGGGCCCTTCGGCGTCCTCACCTGTGTTGTGGAACAGTGACCCTGGATCAGATAAGAAACGGGCTGTGCAGCCCTTGGGTGACCTGTGGGCTGCTGTGCGGTTCAGAACCTTGGGATCAATTGGGGGGGGGGGGTCAGGCAGCAGGGTGTGGACCCTGAAAACAGAGGCAAACACTTCCAACCCCCCAGGGTAACACCTGGGGAGGCTGAGGCACATCGGAGCAAGTGCCCCATCCAAATGCTCATTGCTGCCAGATAAGAATTTGGGCCCAGGTGCCCGACCTTCTGATTTTACAAGAGAAGCTGGAAGTCTCCATTTCTGTGTTGGCAAAATTTCCCAACTTCAGTCATGGGGAAGAGCCTTCTTTTGTGGAGCAAGAACCAAGGCAGAAGTGTGCTGGGGACCTGCGGCCCCACGCTGGCCTGCCCCAGAGAGGCCTAAACTGGGCTGCCCATCCCACCCCTCCTTGCTCTTCTAAGCAGTGGAAGTGGAGGCAAAATGAGGCGTTTCGAGTGGCTGCTGGGGTTTTAATAGCTTGTCATTTGATCTGCAAAACAACCTTGTAAACCTACCAATAACAACGGTGAGCAATTATCCATCCCCTGCTGCATACCTGACCCCACTCGGTCTCCAGAGCACCCGTTTTTAATGTCTTAATGTCTTTAAATGTGACTGTAAACTGATTTCCTCCCCTCACAACTCTTGCCTCGGGCAGGTGCCAGGTGGGAGAGACTCCCAAGCCCACGTGGAAGGGGGCGGTGGCAGGCTAAGGCTGGGATCGCACACCTCTTCATAACGGACTTCCCCAAATCATTAAGAGATCAGGGCTCCACAGCGGAGCTCGAGGTTGGGGAGGTTCAAATACGTGGACCAAAGGAAGATGCCGAAAAGTGGTCCTAGGCTTGGGTGCGCCAGGGCTCGAGTCCCGGCATTGGTTGGGCGTGCAATGAGCGGAGCTCGGACGGCGCCCAGCGGCCGCGGGCGGGATCGCAGGGCCGGGCCGGGAAGGGGCGAGGGCGCCTTCGGCTGGGGTCCGGCTTGGAGGTGCGTCCGCGCCCTTCACTCCCCGGTCCGTCCGCCAGACACCCCTGGATCGCGCGCCCCGACGCGCCGCGGTCCTCCGAGCCCGCAGAGGCCGCTGTCGCCAACGCTTATTTCCGGGGTCGAAGCAAGCCGGAAGTCACTGCGACAGTGACTTCCGGCGCGGAACAGAGGGTGCGGCGGCGGACCCGGCAGGAGAGGGGCTTGGACCTGCACAGGCCCGCGGCCGCTCGTTGCGCCCAGTCGGTGTCCGGGCTTCGGCAGAAGGTGTGGCCGCCCTGCCGCGCCCAGGGCCGCCACGATGCCGTTCCTGCACGGCTTCCGGAGGATCATCTTCGAGTACCAGCCGCTGGTGGATGCGATTCTGAGCTCCCTGGGGATCCAGGACCCCGAGCGGCAGGAGCCCCTGGATGGGTAACTTGCTCTCTTTCTGCCGCCCGGGCCACTCCGACCTGGCGCTGCTTCCTTTTAATTGTCACTACAAGCGGGGCGGGGAACTGGGTATCTGTGTCCCCACCGTACCGATAAGAGCCTGAGGAGGGGGCCTGAATCGCACGGCTTCGAGTGCGAGCTGCCCAGGGCAGGCAGTGCGGGATGCCATTGCACCCAGGGCCGGAGGGCGGGCGCTGGTGGGGCCTCTGCCTCAGTGCCCACTCCGTGCCCTACACCCGGAGTTGCAAAGCAGCAGGGTGACATCTATGAAGGCCTCAATTTTTATCTGCAGTGCCAATATGAACTCTTTGCAGCTGAGCTAGCATTTTGTATAGACAGGAGTAGGTCTCTCCGTGAACCCGTGGGGAAGGTCAGAAAGTGCGTCATTCAGGGTTACAGCTAAACAAGGCCCGTAGCCTTCCTGATGCTCACGCGCCAGAGGAGACAAGCGACGATCATGGACAGTACCTAGAATTCCTGAGGAAGGGGGGGACCAGGTGTGTGTTTGCAGGGATCCGTTGGAATTTCAAACATAGTGGCTGTTCTGCCTCTCTCCGGGGACTTGGTGGAAATGCAGGCTTTCGTCAGCGCTGTTCTCTTCACTTTGAGGCTTGTTCTGAAATTGCAGTGCAAGGTGTTTCCTTAACTCCGAGGCTGTTCTGGGGTGTGTGGGGGTAGGGCAGCAAAGGGTGGCCGCAGGGCCTTATGATCTTACAGTCCCAGAATGTCTGTTTTGCGCCCCTGGGGCACTGAGCACTCTCAGGGCTGGGGGATGAGTCAGAGTCTGGCCCAGGCAGTGAGCATGGAACCTCGATCCCAACCGTTGAAGGGGTGCAGATAGGTGAGGCGAAGGGAGAGCAGGGCACCGGGGGCACGCATGGGAAGGAAAGCCTCACCAAGAGGACACGGCAGCCTGTGAAGGAGCTACGTGCAAGGTCGTGGACTGTCCATGGGCCTGAGCTTCTGGGGAAGCCATGGCGGTTGTTAGTGGTCATTGCTGCTGGGAGAGGTGGCAGGATGGGGCTGGGGAGTGAAGAGCCTTGTGTGGATCTAGCCTTCCGAAGGCTGGGGGCTGATTGTCCTCGTGAGTGTGAGCCGGGGGCAGATGGCTGACCACCCCGGCTGCTCTGGTCCTCTCCGCAGCTCAGGGACAGTCAGTATCTGAGGAATGAGTGTCCGTGTTCAGCCCTTGCTCCTGGCCACAGGAGTTCCGCTCAGTCCCAATAGCCCAGGTGTGTGAGGCTTTGTGCCCAAACCAGGAACCAGATTCTCTGCAACTTGGAAGGAGGCTAAAGACATCCCCAGTCCTTTCCCAGCAGACCCGAGGAGTCTGTTCCAGTTAAAAGATCCAGAGCTTGACCCGCCACCCCCAACCAAGGATCTGTTGTGTGTGTGTTTTTTAATCCCCACCCAAGAACATGCTCCAACTGGGGACTGAACTCACAACCCAGGCATGTGCCCTGACTGGGAATCGAGCCTGTGACCTTTTGGTTTGTGGGACGATGCCTAGCCCACCAAGCCACACTGGCGAGGGCACCACAAATCTTTTCCAAAGAGACTTTGCCCACAGAGCCAGGGCCCAGCTAGGGGCGGGGGTGGCAGATGACAGCAGGAGACTAAAGGCCACCCACCCACAGGGTGCTCAGGCCAGCTGGGCCCACAGCCATTCCCACACTCAGCTGGTCCTCCTCTCTCTTGTGCAGGCCCAGTTACGTCCCCAGCGAGGAAGGCCGACTCCTTGTTCTCACTGAGCTTCTGGAGAGAAAGGCCCACTCTCCATTCTACCAGGAAGGCGTGAGCAATGCCCTGCTGAAGATGGCCGAGCTGGGGCTGACCCAGGCAGCTGATGTTCTCCTGCGGCATGGGGCCAACCTCAACTTTGAAGGTCAGGGGGAACCCATGGGACTGGGGTGGGGGGATGGCTTCAGTGCTCCTGGTGGGCAGGTAGGCCCTTGGGCTCTGCCAGCTGTTCTCTTAGAAGCTGCTTCCCTCGTTTATTTCATGGGTGTTGACTGACTAAGGAAACCCGCCCCCCCGCCTTGCCGCACTGGGTGGCTTCCCATCCCCCCACATGCCGGGCTTTAAATGGCCCATTCCACCTCTGGTCCAAGAGCAAGTTTGTTGCTGCTTCTACCCTGGCATTGACTTAGCACATGTTCCCAGCTCCGGGCTAATTCCCTGCTTCCATTAACTAATTCCCTGCTTCCATTAACATGAAAATGCAGCTGCTGGCCCTGTGCCCAGAGCTAAGGGAAGGTAATTTCCTGCCTCTTCCTCTGAGCCATGTTGCATTTTTGTTCTTGCTGTAGGAAGCAGAGAACAGGTCACACAGGGCGTACATCACAGGGGGGCTGTGTTGGCGTCTAGCTTGTAGGTGCCAGTGGAGGGGCGGTGTGGCACTTACCTCTGGCTCCCCTAGGGAGGACAGGGTCAGCTACGAGGCTGCAGGGCTGACTTAACGACCAAATGGAGGTCCGCGTGCTGACCCAGGATGTGGCCAGGCACGTCTCCTCTCCCCATTTGAGGACAGGCTCAGAGGCTGCAGGGCTGCTGGAGGCTCAAGAAGCTGAGAGTCAGCTTGGAGAAGCTGCCACTCTGGGTGTCCTCCTGATAGCCCAGAGGAGATGTCGTGTTGTGTGGCCCCATTTTACAGAGAGAAAACTGGAGCCCAGATAGACTGACAGTGCCCACTCTGCACCCCCAGGCCCGGAACCTAGGTCTGACTCCAGAGCCCGTGCTGTAGCATCTGATGGGGATAACTGTGTTGTGACCCCTCAGGGTGGCAGAGCCCGGGCCTCCTCCGCTGGGAGTGCTGGGCCCAACTGCCGGGCCAGGGCTCTGCAGGAGCAGGCGGGTAGGCGGGGCTGACTGAGCTGTGTCTGTGCCTTAGACCCGGTCACCTACTACACGGCCCTGCACATTGCTGTCCTGCGCAACCAGCCCGACATGGTGGAGCTGCTGGTGCGCCACGGGGCCGACATCAACCGGAGGGACCGGGTAAGAGTCGGGTCTTGCCTGCTGTGAAGTGGGCGGTGCGGGAGGGAGCCAAAAGTGGCCTCCCGGGCCGACCTGGCTGTGCTTCCTTGGTCCAGGTCCACGAGAGCAGCCCCCTGGACCTGGCCAGCGAGGAGCCAGAGCGCCTGCCCTGCCTGCAGCGCCTTCTGGGCCTTGGGGCCGACGTCAATGCGGCCGACAAGCATGGTGGGTGCCTCCCATGGGAAAGCAGGGCAGCCCTGGGCCTGGGTGCCTCAGGAGGGGAGCAGGGGCATCCCAGGACGACAGGTGGGCAGGCACAGCATGGCCCAGGGCACACACAGGTGCATCTTGCTGACTTGCAGAGGCTCCTGAGAGAGTGTAGCCATTGACCCCACACCAGCCCCAGGAAGGAGGGTGGGGGGTGCACGTGGCTCCTGAGGGAGCTTTGTCTTAGGCAGCCTCTCAGGGTCCAGACAAACCCTACCTCTCCTGGCCCTTCAGCTCTGTTTTGTGTGGGTGGAAAGAGGGCAACTAGAAAGCCGTGGCCCTCAGCCCAAGCTGAGAGGGCAGTCCTTTCCAAAGGTCATCTGCTGATCTCCCTCTACCTGTGGGCTGGCCCCGCCCGGGCTACCTGGCCTGCCACTTTCACTGCCTCTCCCTCCTTAGGAAAGACCGCTCTGCTCCACGCTCTGGCCAGCAGCGACGGGGTGCAGGTCCACAACACCGAGAACATCCGCCTGCTGCTGGAAGGAGGTGAGGCTGGTCCCCAGGCTGTCCTCAAGCCTCGTCCTTTCACAGGGCACTGCAGGTCCTGCAGGCTCTCCCCGCCCTGAGCACTGAGCATTGCTTTAAGAGCATTAGGGCTTCTCCGACCTTCTGTTGTTCTGCTGTCGGCTCCTCCAGGGGCAGATGTCAAGGCGACCACCAAAGACGGGGACACCGTGTTCACCTGCATCATCTTCCTGCTTGGTGAGACGGTGGGAGGGGACAAAGAGGAGGCCCAGATGATCAACCGCTTCTGCTTCCAAGTCACACAGCTGCTGCTGGCCCACGGGGCCGACCCCAGCGAGTGCCCAGCCCACGAGTCCCTCACACACATCTGCCTCAAGAGCTTTAAAGTGCACTTCCCCCTGCTGCGCTTCCTGCTGGAGTCGGGGGCCGCCTACAACTGCTCCCTGCACGGCGCGTCCTGCTGGTCCGGCTTCCACATCGTCTTCGACCGGCTCTGCTCCCACCCCGGCTGTGCCGAAGACGAGAGCCACGTGGACCTGCTGCGCAAAGCTGAGACCGTCCTGGACCTCATGGTGACAAATTCCCAAAAGCTCCAGCTGCCCGAGAACTTCGACATCCACCCCGTGGGCAGCCTGGCGGAAAAGATCCAGGCCCTTCACTTCTCCCTGAGGCAGCTAGAGAACTACCCCCCTCCCCTCAAGCACCTGTGTCGCGTGTACATCCGGCTCTACCTCCAGCCGTGGCCTGTGGATGCGAAGGTCAGAGCCCTCCCTCTGCCCGACAGGCTGAAATGGTACCTCCTCAGCGAGCATAGTGGCCCTGTCGAAGATGACATCTGACCAACCCCGGACCGAAGGGGACAGGGCCTGGACCCCTCTGTCAACCTGCTGGTGGACCTGAGTGCCTGCGGCAGCCTCAGAGGGAAACTTCAGTCCTGCCTGTCGAGAAGGTGCAGGTTGGAAAGACTGGACCCTTAGTACAGAGAAAGCCAGGCAGAGCCCGGCTGCTGTGGTCATCCCAGTGGGAAAAGGCTGCGTGTCTGTCAGAGAGACTGCCCCCTTCCCTGGGGCAGCACCCCCAGGTTCTCAGCTCACATTGGAAGAAATGACAGGGTAGGCTGTAGGTTTGGGCTGCGTTTGAAGGGACTGCTGGGCATTCCCACAAGCAGCGGAGCCCTGAGCCCAGGTCCTTGGCTGAGAGCTGCATGGAGACAGAGCTGAAGCCAGAAAGAAGCTGGGGGCCTTTGGGGGTGCAGCCAAGCTGAAGCCCTTCCCTCCACAGCACATTCGGTGGGCTCGGGGGAGCTGAGCAGCCTGCTGGTGTCTGCAGTTCAGGGGCCAGGATACCTGTGGCCCCACCCACCAAGGCTCGGGGCTGTTCTCTGTCCGTGCCAAACCCAGGGTCTTGGGGACCATGCCTTCTGCTAAAGAAGCAATCATGCATGACCAGGGACAGCCCTGTCCAAACTGTCCCATCTGATGGAGAAAGCGACCAGGACTGAAAGCCAGCTGTGCCGCCCAGTGCGGAGCCCCCCAAAGCTGTTTCTGTCTCTTTGGTTGTAATGAATTGTGTAAATGCCTCGGAAGTAAGCCAAGGCAAGTCAGTGACATATTTATATTACCAAATTAAACTGGTTTCTCTTGGCCTTAAGGGTCCTTGGTGACATTCCCGCCCTGCGGTTCGGGTGAAGGGCCACGTGGTGGCCAGGAAGAGGTGGTTGGTACAAGCAGGGACCCGTGTGGGTGAGGAGCCAGCACTCGTCCCGTGAGGGAATGCACCACTCCAGACTGGCAGAGCCTTCACCGCATGGGGGCTCACTCTTTTTAGTTTTTAAAGGTTTATTTTGTTCACGTGCAAGGCGGGGGTGGGGGAAAGAGAGAGACATCCATGCGAGAGAATCACCGATAGGCTGCCTCCGGCATGTGCCCCGACTGGGAACCAAACCGGTGACCTTTCAGTTACAGGACAACGCTCCAACTGAGCCACACAGGCCAGAACAGAATCACCCTTTATTTTGAAATGAAAACACTGGCCAAGGAGGAGCCACGAGGCGCAGCCAAGATGAAGTTGCAGACTTCTCCCCTTGCTGCAGGCTGCTGTGACCACCATCAGGGCCCCGTCACCAAAGAGGCCTGGGCTATGGACCTCCCACCAGCTGCAGGCACCGCAGCAGCGCTGGCCGCTCCAGCAGCCTGCTCCCCCTGAGGTAGTGTCCTCAACCAAGTTCAGGGGCTCTTTCCTCTGAAGGCAGCCAGGCCCGTGCCTGGAAGGCCTGGTGGAGATCCAGGGGCTCCACTTCCAACGGGTTTGCCGTGTTCCCACAGGCCTGCTCTGCCCAACCCGCCCCCCCGTGTAGGGCAGCAGGGCCAGGTTCCTGCCCTGCTGCCCATTCAGCTGTACTCTCTGGTGGGTCCTATTATTTTTTAAAACAGCCTGTGTGGTGAGTGGATGGCAGGCAGGTGTATTCAGTGGCCTCACTCGACCCTTGCAAACCGATGTGGATGGAACCTCCAGGTAGCACCTGGCCCCAGCTCCCCCGCATGGTCCCTCTTCCTCCTGCCCACCCGGTCATCTCAGGGCTAGGCTGTACACGTGGTAGATCTCATCGGGCAGGTTCTCCTGCCGCTCCTGGGCGAGGAGGCTGAGGCCTGCACTGCGGACGATCCTGTGCACCACCTCGAGGTCCCGGCACACGCTGCTGTCCACGTCGTCCAGGATCACGCCCTCCTGGGCCATGTTGTCCTTGATGACAATGATGCCGTTGGGGCGCAGGCCCTGCTTGCAGCGCCGCAGGAACTCGGCCAGGTGCTGATCGGTCAGGTGGCCTGGGGGCGGGGGCAGAGGCAGGGGGCTGAGGAGGGGGCAGGCGCGGACAGTCCGCTGGGCGTCCCTTCAGCCACCCCTTCCTGACTTGGCTGAGCACTTGCTTCATGCCCCACACCAGGGCCCACCAGCTCTCTCAAGAGTCCAGAGGGGCTGACTGAACCCCACCGGTGTAAGATGAAGGTGGCTCAGAAGTCACCTTCCCAGGGGCGATCATGAAGTACGCTGCTGGGGTTTCACCCTGACTGGGTGACTTCCAGGCTGTGCCTGACACCTGACGCCACATGCCACCCACCCCTCCTAGGCCTGGACCAGCGGAGCATACCAGAGTTCCTTCCCCACACTGAAGCACCACTCAATACGGGACCAGACCCAGCATGTCCCAGCAGGGCAGTGCTGCCACCCTTGGAGGGGGTGGCCGGCCACTGGGACGGTGGCCTGCTACCAGGTCAGCAGCCCGGAAGGGCACCCTGGGTGTGCTGTCAGCCTGAGTGGGTGCAGGACAGGGTGGCAAAGCCAGCTCCTCACTGCCGGGAGCAGGGACCGCCAGAGCTTCAGCCCCTCTTCTTACTAAAAGTCCCCGTTTACAAAAACCCCTGCCCATGCTCTCTGTAAGGTGGTTAACGGTCATGTCAATTCTTTCAACAGAAACCTGCCCGCCACGGTGGGCCGCAGCAGGTACTGAGTTACACAAAACATGGAAGGAGAGGCACCTTTCAGGTGGCGAGCCCCACGGTCCTGGGAGCACAGGGCACCGGCTCCAGGACCTTGGGGGACTCATCTCCGAGGGGGGAGACGCACAGCGCCAAGGAGGCGGGAAGCTCACCTATCACCCACTGGATCCAGATGACGTCATAGGAGTCGGGCTCGGGGCTGAAGTCCTGGAGACCGCAGCAGAAGTAGTTCCTCACCCTCTTGCCCTCCTCACCCAGGTAGGTCTTCGCTTTAACCAGAAAGTCCTCCGTCACGTCCACCATGTCCACCACTCGGAAGAGAGGCAGGAGCAGCCGCTTCGTGATCCTTCCAATGCCAGCGCCACAGTCCAGGGCACAGGAGGTCCCCGTCTTGGTCGGGCCTTCCTGAAACGCAGGGGAGGGAGGCAGAGACACTCTCAGGAGGGGTGAGAAAGCCAGAGGGTCCCCACCACGCCAAGGGGCCCCTGGAAGCACGCACATCTAAATGGGGCACAGGCCGGCAGCCGGCACCAGTGGGGACGTCAGCAGTGGGAACATGATGTGATTTTTCTGGGTCACAGATTTCTAAAATGAAAGCCAACTTCCACTTAAAGGTGCTGACTTGAAGAGGGGCATTCATGTCCTCTCCTGACACCTGTTAAAATGACAGCATGGAGAACAAAAAGAATTCGGCCAGTGAGGGAACAGAAGAGGACAATCCGGTAAATACGAGGTTTTAACAAACTTGGGAGGATGGAGAGTAGGCGGAGGAGAAACACGGAGTAGGTTGGTGGGGGCGGGCCTCCGGTGCTCGCTGAGGGGGAGACAAGAAGGGGACCAGGGAGGCTCCAGCCACGGGGACGCCAGCCCTGGATGGGGAAGATGGTGGGGTGGAGCCTGCCTTCGGCATAACAGCCAACGCCCACAGCCCAAATGCCCACACACGAGGCCAGGGAACAAAAGTTTCGTCCCGGAAAGGGTGGAAAACTCAAAGGGAAACTACCCAGTTCTGGCGCCAGGGAATCCCCCGCTTCACAGCCAGCTCCTGCTTGGTAACCTCGAGGCCCAGCCCACAGCCCACATACCGCCCCTGCCCTTTGTTCGAGGCATGAGTGGCGGACAGTGACAAACAGCCTCAGACCCTGTGCAGGACAGGGAAGATGTGGCACCAGCCACACCCTCTCCTCCTGGAGAGCACCCAGACCTGCCTACCCTCAGAAACCTCTGCAGGAACTTCCGGGAGCTGTTGATGTCGATGCTGGAGATGTGGCCATACCCCCCGAGCATGCCGTCCACTGTCGGCGGGACTTCCTTCCAGTACATCTTGGCCTTCGAATAGAATTGTTTCTCATCTTCTATCACCTCACTCGTCATGCTGTCCCCAAGCTCGTCTCTGCCCAGACACAAACTCAGCAGTGGCGCTTCCTGAATAAACAAGAGTGAATCAGCCAGGTCGAAGGCCCTAGTCTCACACCACGCTTCACTGGTCACACAGTCCGGCCTGACACAGAGGGATATCCAGTGTGCCCCAACCTGCTGCTACCCCTTGGAGGATAGTGCCCGTTTCTTGCACTGAAGTCATTTTACAAAGCTATCTTCATGTCAGAGCAAGAGACCCAGAGGCCAGGCTTCTAGTGCTTTCCTTACTCTACCTGACACGTGGCTCAATGGCTTCTGACCCCAGGGGACAAAGAATCCGATCTTCACTGAAGAGGAAGGACAGCGAAGCAAAGAGCCCAAGCCTGCTACAGTGGGCGTTCGGGCTGATCCTGGGAGGGGCCTGAGCTGTCCCCACGCCTCCCTTCTCATTCACCAGCACAGAAGCTAGCTCACTATGGGGACCAGTCCTTCATCAAAGATCCGGCAGGATTCTGCAGGCACGTGCCGCGAACGGGGAGATGGAACACAGCTAGACACAATCCCACTGTGAGGGCTGCGATGTCCAGGACACTGGAAGAGCATGCCCTGGGGGGACCCACCTCCGCTGGGGTCAGGGAAGGCACCCCGGGAGAGTGGCGTCTGCTGCAGTCGAGGAGGAGGAAGAGCTCGCGAAGCAAGCGGGGCAGGAAGACTGCTCTGGGCAGAACCGTGAGCACAGAGCCCTTGCAACGGGAAACTCAAGGCCCTGCGGGTCCTAGTTAGCAGTTACATCTCACCCTAAAAGGGCAGTGAGCTCGGACGACTCGGGGTTAAGCAGGGAGTGGCATGAGAAGATGTGTGATTCTAGAAGACAGCGCTGGCAGCCATACGAACTGTTGGGGCAGGAGCGACAGCAGACACTGACAGGGGCGTTACCATGTGGACAGAGGGGGACCACCAAGCAGCAGCTGGGTGCTGGCAGAGAGCTCAGCCCCCCCACGCCGCCGGAGGGTGGCTCAGCAGCCCCACACTCAGCCTGCCGGGCCACCTCATGCCTGGGAGGGATCCGGGGTCTCCTCGCAACCCTGGGGCATGGGCACATGTTCCCCCCATGCAGGTGCTGCTCTACTTGCTATGAGGCTTGTCCACTTCAAGTCCAGCCCCCTACCCCATACCCTGGAGAGCTTGCTGTCCAGTAGGAGAGACAGGGCAAAAATGAACCCAACTAAAACACAGGGAGAAACCACGAGGACTCTCACTGGGCCAGAAAGAGCCGTGGAAACTCAGGATGGAGGAATCCTTTCTGAATGGCGGACAGGGCAGCAGCCGAGAGGAGGTGACACCGAGATGTATCACTGGGTTTCTCTGGCACTCTGTGTGGTGCGTAGGTGTCCACAAACCCTTCACTTCCCATTAAACAAACGGAATAAATCTGGGGCCAAACACTCACCTGGCTCTACGCTCGCTGCCTCTCTGCTCGCCCCGCCGCCCTGTGTAAGCCTCCTGGGTGCAGGGTCACTACTGTGACCACCACTGGTCCAGCACCCGATACAAAGTGGGGGTTGGCTAATCGGCTATTGAATGAATCAGAGAATGAGCTTCGCGCAGCTACAGCCAGTTTCTAGTTTTAAGAAAACCCCACAGATAAAAATCCGACCATTCAACACTGGTAACACTGAAGCCCATTACCGACAATAGAATTTTTGCTTTACCAAAAAGCCTTATAACACAATTCCTTTAAATGTCAGGGTCCCCTAAATAATCTAATTTACAAGAATTCCACTTTCGAGCAGATTCCAGGAACAAGCCAGGGGAGGCACATCTACGCCGGGAAATGGCAGGCATAACTTTGACATTTGTTCTAAGAGCTGACTCATTAGCAAACGTGACTCCCGGGGCCCTGTCTACACTTTGCTTCTCCCGGTGCGGGCAGGAGGGCAACAGCAGGGTCGTCAGCCAAACAGCCCTCCAGCACTCTGCCCGGCTCTCAGTGAGGAGCGGCAGGCCAGGAAGGGGCCGGAGCGCACAGGGGCTGTGTGGGCTCCAGGCTAGCCCCCGGAGTGGACAGAAACCCTTCACTCACAGTGAACCCCTGCTCCTCGGCGGGTGGGATGTGTCTGCTCCTCCTTCATGGTCATCCACCACGTTCTCCTCCCACTCCAAGGTGTTTAGGGCCAGACCTGGGTAGCAGCCCCAGCTACTTCTCCCATCCCAGGGTCCATGGGAAAGAAGGGTGCCTGTCACTGTCAGTGCCTGGCAGAATCACTTCTGTCTCTAAGAGAAAGCCTGGAAGCAGCGGGAGGCCCGGGCCTGCCTGAGGTTACCTTGTCCTCGCAGCCTGCTGGACGGGGCCTGCTCTCCTTGGGTCCGTGTGTCTGCAGCTGGACATAGGAGAATGGCAGGGCGCTCTGTGGAATGGCGAGGGAAGGGGGGAAGAAGAAAAGAAATTAGGGGAAAGTGTTAAGAAATAAAGGCTCTGATGGAGTCAGGGGAGCCAGGTCTGCACCCGGGCTCTGCTTCCCCCCCGCTGTGTGAGCTCGGATAAGACACTTAACCCCAAGGACAGAAGCCCCTTTACCTACAAAACGAGAGCAGCAACGCTGACCTTAGGGCAAGGCTGTGATGGTGAAAGGGGGACAGAAAAGCAAAAAGTGGCCCACACTGCGCTGGGCACCTATCACCTCAGGTTTAGAAATCTCTGTCAAATGAGACCCTCCTCGATTGTCTCTGCCCATGGTGCAGGCAAAGAAGACAAATGCACGGAAGGGCCCTGTGCCCGCGGAGCGCTGGGCGCTCCAAAGGGGATGTCGCTGTCATGCTGGGTGGTGGGTCAGTCCAGCAGCCCAAACAGCGCTGGGCCTGCAGGGGAGGCAAGGACGCTTTCAGAGATGCCATCTTTGTGACTCTGTGGCTTCCGGTCTCGGCCAAAGTGTCCTGTGTGGACCCTCCGACCCTCCCACAGCCGCCAGTTTAGACAGAAAACCCACTGCACTGCAGGACTGATGTGCCTCGAACATACACAGGGGACCAGGCACAGAATTACAGAGGGCGCCCCAATGTCTCCGCGCCGCCAGGGCCGAGTCCTCCCAGGGGTCTCACCACCCCACGAGCAATGATTCTGTACATCCAGGCCGGCGGCACCACCGCCCCACCCCACGGCACCGGGGCCTCTGACCCCGCCGTGTCTTTCCACCCCTTATTAGCCAGCCGGCGAGACGAGGGTCCTGAGGGGGACCACACAGTGGACGGACGAGCAGCCAAGCCTGGCCTTTCGGTGTGATAACCTCTCCGCGCACAGGCTGACCTTGGCTGCAAGGTCTCCGCCCGAGAACTGTCCTTTGCGTGGCACCTGTGTCTGGCCATATCTGGGGCGGGGTCCGGGGTGAAATACGATAGCGGCTCCGATGCCACCGGCCCTGCCACGCGCCCAGCTCCGAGGTGGGCATTTTACTGACTCCTGGCATCCACCCTCCTAGTGCATGCTGTCCTTATCCCCGTTTCTCAGAGGGGACACCAAGGCTGCAGGCAGTGAAGGGGCTTGCTGCGGTCTGGGGACCGGCGTTGGGGGGTGCCCCAACCTGCCTCCGCGACCCGCGCCCGAGGCCCGAAACCGTACCCGAGCGCGCACGTGCAGCCCGGGCAGTCCAGCGCCGGGTCACGCAACGAGTCGGGGCCTCAGGGCACCGAGGCAGTTGGGGGTCGGGGCCTCCCCTCACCCGGCGGCCGCCGCCCCCACTCTGCCTCGCGCTACTCACCCCGGGCGGGGGCTCCCGGGGCCCGGAAGAAGAGGACGGGGTTAGAGAAAGAGAGGGCGGCGGCAGCGAAGAGCCCACAAGCCCACGGCCACCTCGCTCAGACCACAGCCAGACACGACGCCTGGCGCCGCGCGCTGCCTTTGTCCGCTCACGTCAGTTCCGGGTGTCCGGGGGCGGGGCCTGGTGGGCTCCGCCCCGCGCCGGCTTGCCCCGCCCCTTGGACGCCTGACCTAACTTGACTTCTGCGTCCTCTCTGGAAGGACGTCCCTGGGAGAAGAGGCGCAGCGCCGACCCTCTCCCGTCTCCAGCACTTGCACCAGTTCATTTGGAGGCTCAAGGCTGGCCTTTTAAAAACGAGTGTTCTGTAAGCTTCCCACTGGGCAAAGTGGGGGAGGGGGAGTCTTTTCCCCACAAATCCCACGCATAACAATTAGCATCTTAATACCGATCCAAAAAGGGAAGAAGAAAAAACGAAATATCTTGGCAGTGCCGGGGGTTGCCACCCCAAATAAGCAGAACAAGTCCATGAAGTTTCCATTTCAAAAAGACTGCCCTTCTTTAGGTTCCTCCCATATAATAGAAATTCTGGAATTTCAGGCAGCCTTGATGGAAATAGGAGTTTGCTGGTAGCTAGACCTGGCGCAGCTCCCCAAGCCTCAGCCTCCTCTCCTGCCAGGCCGATGTAGTCATTGCTCACCTTCCAAGGCCAGGAAGATTAAATGTGTGGGACATTGCGACTCAAGGCTTCAGCCCCGCCCTTGCAGCCCTATATTATATTATGTCATATAGTATGTCATATCATGATGACAATATCCATCCAAAGTTCATTTTTCCTAAACTGACATCCTAGTCTTAGATTGCCAGCACCTTCCTCTGGGTGTTGCATGCAGGAGGTGCTTAAATTGTGTTTGCTCTAATGAGGTGACAGCTGTGTGGCAGGGTGCAGAAAAGCCCCACCTGTGGAGTCCCCCAAATCTGTTTATGTCCATATTATTTGGCATCCTCTCTAGAGTACTCCAGGTCAGACTTGGGTCCCCTTTCAAGCTTCATTTTCCATGTCTCTAGGGGAAGGGGGTAATGGGTCATGTCAATTGCCTGGGGTATCTATAATCTTATTTTGGGCACTGCTCTGAGTTTCGCTGTTTTGGAGGTTCCTAAAAATCCACTCCTACTTTTATTTCCTGTCCACAGAAAAGGAAGTACCCTCCCTACACCCTGACTCCAAGACCTTTCCAGGTCTGGCCAGTCCCCTGACCTCAGCCTCTGGAATTCCCAAATCTCGAACATAGTAGTTGCTCAGTCAACATTTGCAGCAAGCAAGGGCTGGAGGGCTCCTCCGAAATCATCTAGTTAGCCTGGTGTTCCTCATCCACTTTTTTTTAAACTCAACACATCCTTAAAATAAATACCAGCCCTGGTTGGTGTGGCTCAGTGGATTGAGCACTGGCCTGTGAACTAAAGGGTCGCCAGTTCGATTCCCAGTCAGGGCACATGCCTGGGTTGTGGGCCAGGTCCCCCGTTGGCAGTGTGTGAGAGACAACCACGCACTGATATTTCTTTCTCTCTCTCTCTCTCTCTCTCTCTCTCTCTGTTTCTCTCTCCCTTTCTCTAAAAATAAAATATTTTTAAAAGTAAATATCAAACTTTCTCACCTTCCCCATTCAATATTCTAACTTCCCAAAGAGGTATTTCCTCCCATCCCTGGTTGAGGAGTATCTGCAGGAAATAGTGATGCTTCCTCCAGGCAGAGGCCCTGTAGTTTGATTTACAAAGTGTTTTTTTTTTTTTCCCCTTATTTTCAAATTGTAAAATTATACCATGCCAGGGAAATTACTGGTCCAAATTACCCTGGTCCCTCACTCAAATGTCACAGTCCAAGCCTTTTCCCAACAGTCCATTTTCCCATGGAGCCCAACAAAGGAGAGACTGGTCCAGTGTTGCACAGCACACAGAGGGGGAACATGGTCCCCAAGTGGATTCTCTGGGTTTCCAGGCCCACTTGGTGCTGCCCAGCCTTCCGCTGGAAGTTCTCCTTCCAGAACCACCAGCCCCCTGGGCCTCCCTGATCTGGAGGGGTAGCTGAACCCTGGGCCCTCCATCCCCTGCTCGGGCCTAGCTGCTCTGATCATGAGCCACCACCTTGTGACTGCATTCTTGGCATCCTGAGCACAACTGCCCCGCCCTCTGTCCCAAGACCTCAGTGCCCACTGCTCCTCACGTAGCCTTGGGTGAGGGGCGGATCACAATGACCCTGAAGTGGCCCTGACGGCTGCAGGAAGGGGCTAGCAGAGGGACCAGGCGGGAAAGATGGGCTCTCCCAAGCACCAGCCACCGGTGGAGAGCTCTGAACTCCCTGGGGCCTTCTCTGCCCCGACCCCCAAGGCGCACTAGGGTGAGTGGCACTGTTAGGAGCCAGCTCAGAGCTGACAGCCTCTGGGAGCGGGGTGTGGTAAGGAAGAAGGAGGTTCTGACGCCCCCAGTGTCAGAATCTGGGAGCAGGTCTGGGGTTCTGACCCCTAAAGGGTTTGTTCAAAATACGTGTCTTGACCCCACCCAGACCTACTACTGTATTTTGCCGTGTATAATGCGCACCCACGTTTCTGACCCAAACTTTCAGGGAAAAAATCTTGTTTTAAAATGTTTTCATTCAACTATTTATTTATATTTAGAAACAAAACCGATGATCATATTCCAGGGGATTATTGTGCATATGGATATCATTACTGTTTTTCTAGAGTGACACTTTTAACACAGAAGCATTAAGTAAAAGAATTAAAAACATTTATATAGACACGGAGTTAATAGTACCCATGTATAACGCACATCCTTATTTTCCCCTCAAAAACTTGGGCCGAAAAAGTGCGCATTATCCTTGGCAACGTACGGTAAATCAGAATCTGGGGCATCTGTGTATTCAACAAGCTCCCCACCCCCAGCAGGAGGCAGGTGCTGAGCAGCGCTCCCCTTGCCAGCTGGCTCCAGGTTCCCTCATTGGTAGCAGGGCGAGTGTTAATAACAGGAACAGCCTCCAGGACTTGACGCTCCAATGAGGGAAGCGCTCCCTACCACGTGACGTGACGTGAGGCTATTTTCCTCACCAAGGGGCGGGGGCTCCGTTATCCCCATTCCACAGATGAGGCCGCGAGAGGAGTCCATTAGTTGGCTTGCTCCAGGTCACAAAGCTAATAAGTGGTGGGGCTGAGACTAAACTCTAAATAATTATTTTTAAATCCTCATCATAATAGCAGCTAGTGTTTGTTGAGTACGTGCGGTGTGCCCGACGTTATTCTAGGCCATTTACGTGTGCAGGCTCATTTGAACGTCACAGCAACTCAAAAAAAGGTGGGTACTCACCGTCATCACCTTCCAAGTGAGGAAACAGAGGCTGGGTGAGCTCTAGTCTGAAGCTGCTCAGTGTCTGGCGAGCCCGGGATGTTACCCCCAAATCACGCTGCCTCGCCCCGGGCACGATGGCCTGGGAGCTGGTCTATGCCCTCCTCTCCACTTCACATGGCAACCCCCGCCCGCACTGGCGTGAGGATGCCCTGAGCTGATTCCAGGCCAGATATGCCCTGGCGTCACCCCAACTCCTGGGCCCAGCAGGTGGCGCCCAAAGGGTTCCCGGGCGAGGGCGCGCGCCGAAGGAGAGACCTGGGGCTGCCAGGGCTGCCTCCGTGTGAGCTCCGATCTTCGCCTAGAGCGTGGAGATCGCGGGGCTCAAAGGCCTCGAGGGGCAGCGCCGAGTGGTGGCCGGCCTCCAGTGGCGAGTCCTTGCCCACAGACCCGGGGGTGGATGTCTGCAGTCCCCAGCTGCGCCTACCCCCTCTGCCCACCATGGCGCCGCAGGCGGCGCGGAACAGGACAGGGCTGAGGTCGCTGCTGCTGTCGCCCCCGCACCCCAGGCCTGAAGAGTGCGACGACTTCTGGCGGAGCTCGGATGGGAAGACCCCCGGCTCCTTGGGCTCCCTCCTAGGAGGGTTTCTCCCTCGCAGGTTCCGGGAGTTCCTGAGCCAGCTCGGCAGGGAGTGGATTGAGCAGCCACAGCCACCGAGTGAGGCCCTGCGGGGTCCCCAGGGGGCTGGGCAAGGGGGCTCGGTTGTTTCCGTGGCGAGGCCACACCACCTTTCTAAGAATGATGCTCATGTTAGTTGAGGTCCTGGCAGAGTTCCAACAACCATGCTTGGGGACGGGTCTACCCCTGCCCACCTTGTAGGAATGAGGAAACTGAGGCCCAAGGCTGCAGAACTAGGAAGACCCTCGTAAGGACTGTCCCCAAACAAAGACTCATAACTGTTTTCATCTCCTCCTGGCCCCCAGCATCCCCAGAACCTCCACATCAAAAGGGTGTGTCAGAGTGCTGGCAAAGTCATTCTCCTCCAAGTCCGGACTGTTCCTTCCTCCCAGACCTGCAGTAAGTGTCAGGGACCTGCTGGGGGGGGGACAGGATTGCCATCGATGCTCCGAGGGTGGGGGCCTTGACCACTCATGCCAGATGTGGCCTCTTTGTCTTCAAGGGACCAGTCATTGAACTGCCAGAATAATCTTAAGAAGAGTTTACTTGATCAGATACCTACCCTGCAGCCGCTAAGGAGAGATCAGGAACAATTTACCAGAGTCAAAAAGGCCAACAAGTGAGTTCTGGGAGGATGGGGGTGGGGAAGGAGGAGAAAGAGCGTTTCTCTGCTTCCTTTCCTTCCTCTGTCTTTCACCCATGAGTTTACCTATTTATCCATCCATGCATCCATCTGCATGTGCATCCATGAACCAGGTCTTCTGCCCAAGCATTCACAATCTGCCTGTGAGTCCACCCAGCCTTCCATCCATGCACCCCACCATCCACTCATTCATCATTACATCCACCCATCCATGAATCAGGTGTTCTCCCAACACATTCGAAAATCATCCGTCAACATCTGTGAATCCATCCACACATTCATTAGGCCTTCTACCAACACGTTCATAACTCATTCATGAATCCATTCGTATGTTCATCTCCCCTTCGGCCATCCACCTGTGTACATCTTATCTGTGAACCGGGTCTTCTCCACCCTGTTCAGGAGTCCGTCCATCCATCCATCCGCCCATCTAGTCAGCCAGCCATTCATCTATTCGCAAACTCCCGCAATGTTATCCATGGACCCAATGTGCAGATCAATTACCCGCAAACCCTTCTTTCCACTTACAAATCCAGGACGCTAGCCATCTCTAATCTAGCCATAAAGCCACCTGCAAGTCGACATACCCATCTCCCTAATTATTCATCCGCTCATCCTTACATCTACCCATCTAAGACCTAAGACCTAGCTCTTCATTCAGACCTTTCCACTAACCCATCCATCCATCCACCCACCACCAGTCTTCCATCCTTCACCCATTCCACTGTCCATTCATCCATTTCTTCCTCTAACATGTATTATGTTTTATTATATGTCGAATACTGGGGGAAATAAAATAAGGGATGGAGGCAGGAGAAGAAGCCATAACTCTGAAGGAGGAGGGAGAGAATGCAGAAAAGCATCTTCCAGCTTAAACAGGCTTAGACAGGGGTGAAGACCAGCCAGGGTACATGCACGACACACGTACCGTTCCTTCTAATCCTGCACCCGTGGCAGACAGTACTAATGGATCACAGCACTTCTCGCCACTGACACCGTGCTCCAGGCAGACAGCGCCGATGCATCAGAGTAGGTGCCAGAAACGAAACACATTTGCCAGTGCAGGAACTTCAAATCTCTCAGGCGAGATAAACACACCACTCCTCACAAGACATAATAAAGAAACGCATGGCTCTCAAGGGTGCAACTGGGAGAAGAGCAGGGAAATCTACATCCGTAGTGACCCCTAGTCGAGAGCTAGTACTTGGGCACCTTCCAGCGTGGAAGATGCCCTGGTGGGCCTTGGGGTGGGGGGAGTGCAGGGTGCATGAGAACAGGCTCCAGCAGGCTTTCAGGGGAGAAGCTGAGATTTCAGAGTGTGGGCAGAGCTGGCAGTGCCTTGGCCTGGCCCTGAGGCCAGCACAGAGCAGGTGTCGCTATGCCGACGGCTGTTGGATGAGCAGGTCCAAGGCCATCTTGGATACCTCCTGCCCGCCTGGCTCTTTTGTGGGCTGATGAAAAGCATCCCCTCTGGGTCCACACAGACGGGAAGATGTGGTCAGATGAATGGGTGCAGATGTAGCGATACATATGTACCCACGGTCAAATGTGGCCTTTCTGAATAACAGAACCACGGATGGATCAGGCAGGCCCTCGTGCAGCCTTGGCCTTGAGGACAAAATTAGTAACAATACATGTAACAATGACAGATCGCCTTTATTGAGCCCAGAGCCTGGGCTAGATGCTTCACGCAAGCTATTTGATACTCACCAAACTCTTATAAGGGTGCTATTATCATGCCTATACTATATAATACGTCATTTAAAGGGGAAACTACAAGGGGAGACTCGAGGGCAGTCCCCCGAAGAGCACACTGCTGAGAAGGCGCATCACTGAGGCCAGTAATTACAATAAGAGCAGCTCCCAGTTAGAGACGTTCGCCTCTGGCCCTGCAGGCCTGCGGCGGGGTGCTCTGCCATTCATTTCACCTGCTCACAGCCCTGGGTGGTGGGCAGGGCCAGGGTCACTGTACGGCTCAAAGAACCAAAGCCCAGAAGAGTTGGGATGGAGAGCCAGGACCGCCTGGCTCCTGAGTTCCTACCCTTGTTCCCTCTGCGGAAACACCGATACATAAGAGTACCGGCTCTGGAACCAGGATTCAAAGCTTGGCTCCATCCCTTGCCGGTTTTGTGACCTTGGGCACGTTGCAAAACATCTCTGTGCCTCAGTGTCCTCATCTGTAAACTGGAACACTGTGATCGTACATCATGGAGTTGTGTGGGCTGGGTGGGGCTGTGTGCCACATGCCTGGTGCGCAGGAAGTACTCAGGAAAGGCCAGCAGCTGTGACCATCAGCATCACACAGTGAACTCCAGTCTGGTGGATGTGTGGTATTGGGGTGGAGGAGGGCCCAGGGGGTGAGGGCCCCAGCCCTCCCCTCTCGTTCTCGCCTCTTTCTGCAGGCCCCAAGGTCCCCAGGCGCCCAAGCTCAAGGCCGAGCACACCCACAGCTCCTTAGAGGAAGACTCAGGGCACCACAGGCGGTGCTGTCCCTTCCGAGTGCGGTTCGCTGACGAGACTGTATGGGACACGGCGTTCCGCTACTGGGAGCGCAACCGTGCACGTAAGCAGACAGGGCGGGAGCCCCAAACTCCAGAAGGTTCCAGCCTGCACCTGGGAGAGCAGACCCTGTGGCCCTGGGTGCTGGGAGGAAGGCACCAGCCTGCAAAGGCCAAAAGGCTGCTGAGCCCGTAGAGGAAGCACCTGAACTGGCCTCTCTGGAGGATGTCAGGGTGACCTTCAAGGACAAAGCTGAGGGTCCGAGGTCCAGTAGAAGTGTCCCAAAGCAGGTAGCACCAGGCGGCAGCCGCAGCATTGGACCAGGAAACCACGGCTGCCCAGGCCTTGTCCCCTCAGGGGGACTTTTTGCTCCCAGGGTTCCCACAGGCCGCATTTGCCCACCTTGGAACCGGTGCCCACAGCCTCCTGACCCCGTATCTGGCTCCCCGTATGGCCTGCAGGGGCTGGC
Organism: Macrotus californicus; assembly: GCA_007922815.1. Classification (NCBI taxonomy): domain Eukaryota; kingdom Metazoa; phylum Chordata; class Mammalia; order Chiroptera; family Phyllostomidae; genus Macrotus; species Macrotus californicus. Next base: position 47,353 of record VMDR010000481.1, on the reverse strand, counting down.
CACAGTAGGAGGGCACCAGACTCATCTTCTTCCCGTATTTGCAAAAGCAGAGTTAGATGAAGAGGTGTCCAGAAAGGTCCAGAAGATTGGGGAAGACCACACCACCAGGTCTGGCAAAGAAGCTAGGAACCAGCAGGCCTGGTCCACAGCAGATGTGTGCTCTCAGCTCTCCCAGGACGAATGGGCTAGTGTCTGTCCGTGGGGGCATGGTTTCCGGTTAAGGTCACCAAAGCTCTTTCTCCACCTTCCTGGCCTCTTCTCCCCTCAGGGTCCAGCAGTGACCCCAGGGGCCATGACCTCCAACAGTCAACAGCCCACGTCTATTTTTTTGAGCGCCTGCTAGGTGCAGTTTCGGGCAATGGCTGCCCCAAAGCCTAGCTGTAGGGAAAGCCCTAAAAATCAGGACTATCACCGATTCAGGGGGATCCCTGAGGGTCTCAGGAAGCTGCAGAGAGAAGCTGTGATTTTGTCCAACTTCTGGTTTGATGAGGACATCAAGGGCCTGAGCAGGTGGCACAGCCACCAAGAAGAGATGCCAGAGGGGCCCCGGCCTCTCTGGGCGTCCAGGGGAAGGAGGCATCTGGCGAAACAGTTTCATGTAAATGGAGGTTGGCTGGCACAGGAGAGCTTCCTGGCCAGCCACTTGCCAGGGGAACTGTGCCTGCACCCCAGGGACCCACACTGGGGCCCTGCGGGCGTTTCCCAGCTGCTTCCATCCTCAGGATCCATGACTGGTCAAAAGGGCTGCTGTTGGTTGGGCAGGAAGTTCTCCCAGCCCCCAGAAACTCCTCCATCCCCGTGGGAGAATCAGCACCCTCCCCTGGACCTCCATTGTGGGATGACTGGCCTTCCCACTGTAGAAAAGGGGGGCCATCTGGGGCTGGAGCAGGAGTGGTGTGGGGTGAGGGGCAGATTGGGTAATAAAGGCAGAAACAGTCACACAAGAGACTTCTGGAGCCTAAAACCTGAGCCTTCTCTGGAGGCAGCCAGAAGGCGCTGGGGAGCCTTGGGTTTCCATGGAGACCGGCTCTGCCTGCCTTGCCAGCCAGAGGGAGGAGGGGAGAGCTGGGGGGTGCCCCCTCCCCCGGGAGATCTCTCTCACAGTGCCCTCTCTCCTCCAGTCCAGCAGGACGTCACCCAGAACAGGCCAGCCACCCCGGCGGCGGCGGCAACCTTGGAGCAGACGTTTGGGAGCATCGGGAGATGGGTGGAGAGTTTGCCCAAAGCCCGGGACTCACAGGCCAAGGAGGAGGCCAAAGCCAGCTCCCCGTGCAGCTGGGACAGCCCCAGCCTGTGAGGCTTGGGGGAAGGGCTGGGGTTCCCATGCACTGCCAGGGCCTCCCCCCCTCACCCTGTAGAGCTCCCCATCCATAGTCCGTCCAGTAGTGGGCAGGCCAAGGGCCTGGGCCCTTGAGGGCCCTGCCAGCCATGGATGGACCTGAGACTTGGGCTCCATGCAGCTCATAGGCTACTGTCCCCCTCAGGCCCATCCCGGAGATGGAAGACCACCTCTCTGAGGACACCTCTGCCCTGCCCTACAGCAGCCTGCCCTACATCCCCAGGGCCACCACCCAGAGGCAGCAAAGAGACCGCAAAACCTTTCTAGGTGCCCACAGCATTCTCGACCAGGTGGACAAATCGCCCTCCTCCTGGAGCCAGAAACTGGTGAGCACCTGTGGGCGGTCGGCCACCTAGAGCACCCCAGCCTAGTGGGGGAACCAGAGTGCCAGGTAAAGGGCACTCTTCACCAGCATCTGGGGGGCACCTAAAGCCAAGCACTTGCCCCTCAGGCGTCCGCCCATTTCCCACACATTTCCCTAAGGGGCGGGCTCTCCAGCTGGGATGCCTGGTTCACATCCCAGCTCTGTACTTGTAGGCTGTCTGCATTTCAAGTTCTTCATCTCTGAAGTGGGGTTGAGTTCTTGTCCCCTAGTGCTGAGGCCCCTGGAGCCCTGTCTCCTGCCCAGAGATCTCCAACCCCAACGCCAACCCCGGGGCCCCAGCTGGTCCTTTTGCTCACTCTAGGAATCCTTGCTGCCTCGCCTGGAGCTGCACATGATCCTGAATCGAGGTCGCCCTAAGGGGTACCAGCTCCTCCTGCCTTCAGTGATGCGGCAGGAGGCTCAGCAATGAATGACTGCCGGAGCCCAAGCCCAGGTGTGGACATGGGCCAGGGGTGAGGAGAGGCCTTCCTTGGCCCACAAATAAATGTGCATCCCCGGTGCCTGCAACCTGCTGCCAGGTCTCACCCTACAAGCCTCTCCAGGTGCCTGGTTTTGCTGGTCTCTAGGGCGCCTGGACCATGGGGAGGGTGGGGGTGGAGTCCAGCTGAGATGAGGCTGATGGGTGGGGGGCAAGACATCCCCAGGGGTCAGGGTTCGTTCTAAGTGAATCTCTCTTCTGAAAGGTGGGAGGCACCACCACACACCTCAAACCCGGGACCAAGCCTCTGTCCATCTGGATCAGCCCACACCTGAGACAGGCCCCTGGCCTGACCTCTGCCCCGAGCCTCCATCTCTGGTGGAGACAAAGGCTGCCTGCTGACCTACAACTATGGGGGGGGGGGGTGTCCAGGCTGAGGCTGAGGGAAAAGAGCCCTATGTGCACTCAAACGTTCGTCCTCTGAGTCCCTCAGGCTCAGCTCATGCCCTCTGTCCCTGGTCACAGCATCTAGGTGGGTGGGCCCCCACCAGCTGTTTTTCTCCTCATCATGAGGGGAGGTATGGGCAGTGTTCAAAACCACGTCAGGAGATGACAAAAGATTAGGTGGCAGGTACTGCCTGGAGTTCATCTGACCGCTGCACCGACCCCCCAGTGCCACCCTCTACGCCTGTCTTCCAGGTGTGGCCCTGCCACAGCTGTGTTCCAACACCCTGGCCAAGTTTGAGCCCCCTGCACTCCTTGAAGCCCAGGTGGGGCCCCAACCCCTGGCCAGGCCCAGGATCCAGGTCTTTATCGCCGCCTACTGGCCAGTAAGGAAACTGCTGAGGAATCCACACCCGGGCACTCTGATGAGCGGGAGAAAAGGGTGGGATTTGGGCTGGACTGGCGGTGGGGACGTCAGGGCCAGGACAGCTTGTGGATGGCGACCCCTGTTTTGAAGGGGTGCCCTGGCTCCAGAAGAGAGGCGACAAGTGTAGGCACAGTTTGGACAAACCTTGCAGGGGCTGGGTTGAGGGCAGTGCTACCACCCCCTTGGGTGGGGGAGTGGGGAGGTGGGGCTGGAGTGGGATTTCAATCCCTCGGATGACTTTTCCCCTCCACACCATTTTCTGGACTTCCGCACCCTACCCCGGCACAGTATTTCTATTTCCTAGAGAGTCTGCGGGTCTCAGAGGAGGCCTGCTTCTACCGCACCTCTTCCCGGTGACCTTGGGAGCCCTTCTCGCGGGTTCCGAGTCTCAGTTTCCCCCGCTCAGCCGCCGCTGCCACGCCACACCATGCCCACGCGGGGGCAGTGTTGGCCTGGCTTTGGCGCAGCCGAAACTTCTCCGCCTCTCGCCGGAGGGTCGGAAACTTTTCCCCTCGCGCCGCTCCGGTGCCTCCCACCCCCTGCGCCTCCTCCAGCCCCGAGCTTCGCTGCGGCCGAGTGGCCACCTGGCACCTGCCCGCCCGCGAGAGCTTGGTGGCCGCTAGCCCCGCAACTTCTCTTTCTTATCTTGTATTGATTAACCAAAAATTGCTAAGCCTGCGACAGCGCTGTAAGCAGCGAGCCCTCAAAACTGAGTCCCGCGTGCAGCACACAGGGGTGGAGAGGCCCCTGGAAAATCTTTACCAGCGTCTGGGGGGCACCTAAAGCCAAACACTTGCCCCTCAGGCGTCCGGCTCACAGGGAAGGAGCGAGGACAGGGATCTGCCGAAGGGGTGGGGATGGGGGGCACTCTCCACACCGCCCCCCCAGGCTCGGGCTGGCTGGGGTGCCGAGCAGAGGTGCCACACCCAGGCAAGTAAGGACCTTTTGCCTCTCCCTGCTTCCCTCTGCCTCCTCCCTCCCCCTGCACCCCCTCCCCAGCCCTTCATTTTTCCTTTCCCTTGCTCCTGACCGTCCCCTCTTCTCCCTTCTCTTCCCCTTTTCCTCTTCGACAAACATGGATTCCGTGTCAAGAGGACCTTGAGCATCAGCTCCAAGCCTCACGTCCCACTCAAAGCACAAGCAGACACACAGGGACACCCACAGACACATCACACACACCACCACACGCACACACAGCAGGCACACCACACGCGGAGACGCCAGCCTAACCCACAGACGCCACACGCAGCAGACACACCACACACACGGAGACGCCAGACACACATGCACACACTTCAAAGGCATCGCACACAGACACACTCATGCAGGGACCCACACCACATGCACTAGGGACACCACAGATGGCGCACACACATGCCCCCCCACCACCACTTAGGGTCTCCCAGCTACTCCAGCCCCACATTCCCAGGCCCACCTGCTGACTGGGAGGCCCCAGGTGCACCCCCAGCCCCTCCCCATCTTCTGTAGTCACCAATGTGCCCCTCCCCCACTTGGGCAGAGCTTGGACTTGAGCTGGGTGACCAGAAGGAAGGTGTGGAGACAGGCAGGGGGTGCTGCAGTACAGGTGGGACCCCTCCCCAGATGCTCCCAGGTTCTCCGCTCTCACCCCTTCTCAGAGCTCCCAATGGGGTCCTTTCCTCTGGCACATTCCCACTCAGGCTGGCAGGTGGCCATCCTCTCCTGGGCTCCAGGGAGAGCACGGCTGGAAGGCCAGGAACATTGTGGCCTTCCACAGATGGAGCTGGGGCCCAGGCTCTAGTCCCCACCACCTCAGAATCTCTGGGGCACAAGGCAGGTGTACCCTACACAGGTCTCTTCTGCCTTCTCATTCTGAGCGAGCCTAGTCCCCACCCCATTCCACTCCCCACCCCCACTGTGGTCCATGAGCAGACCTGGGACAAGACCATGGGCGGGGACAGGGGGAGCTGGGTCTGGTTTGGGGGTGGTGGAGAGGAGAGGGAAGAACGACTCGCCCGACTGGGCTGGGGCAGGAAGGAGAGAGGAAAATCACTGTTCCTCTCTCCTGAGCCCTCCCCCCTCACCGGCCCTTCCACCCGCTGGGCTGGCCAGGGCATCTCCTAGCCCCTTTTTGGATAAGGAAACTGAAGCTCAGAGAAGGTGGGGGTATGGCCAGGCTGCATCCTGTACCAATGCGCAGCCCTCGGCCACACACAAGTGTTCTCAGTACCTCCATTCATTGCTGGGGCAACTGAGGCCCAGAGAGGTTCAGTTCTTTCTTTTTTCTGGTTGCCTCTCATATGCACCCTGCTCAGGGACCGAACCCGCAACCCAGGTGTGTGCAGGATGATGCCCAGCCAACTGCACCACACCAGCCAGGGCAGGGCAAACTCTTTCCTAAGGTCACATGGTTTTTAAGCACTGGAGTAAGGACTGAAGGCCAGCAGGCGGAGACACCGATGTGTGGCAGCACCTCTTGGCAGCAGCCCACGTCTCCCACTGAAAGGCAGGCAAGGTGGCTGAGACCCGTCCTGCCTGGGGCACATCATCCAGTATGTGGGCATCTCGGTGGCAGGGAGGACCAGGGTCAGAGAGGGAGAGAGGTTATTTGGAGAAAGTGGATTGGGGGAGGGAGTACAGAATGGAAGCAGAGCAGCAAGAGCAAAGGGTCAGGAGGGCAGGATGCCTCAAGATTCCTCGGAGGGCAGAGGGCGTGGTGGCTGGACCCCGGGAGTGGGCAGGGCAGTGCTGACTCCAGGCGGGGGCTGGGCAGAGAGGGGCCTGACTCCCGATGCCACGTAGTGTCACTGAAGATGCGGAACCCATGAGGAGCCAGCCCGAGCAGGGCTCCGGGGGCATGAGCTGCCCCATGGGCTCGTCTGCTTTCATTCTGCAGGCAGTTCATCGAGCGCCTACCATGTGCCCCACACGCGCTGGGCCCTGGACACTCAGTGGACATTAGAATGACCAGCCCTGGCCTCAAGCTACAGTCTAGTGGGGGACAAAGCTCAAAGAGGCAATTCCAGGACACAGCGGCTAGTGATGACAGGAAGCCTGGGACTTAGGGGGCGCAGAGGGGGTACAACCCATTGGGCGGGGCGTGGGGCGGACGCCTGGGCCTTTCCACCACAGTGAGGTGGGGGCGTGGTCAGACCTGGACAGAGGAACAGGAAGTGTGGGGAGGGAGGCGGCGGCTGCAGCATGGCTGGTGCAGCCCTTCTTAGCCTGGGCCTGGTGAGCAACGGGCCCAGGAAGGCCATTGACAAGGCTTACTGTCCCCCTAGACAAGACACACACACACGTGTGTGCCCTGTGCTCCCCACACGGGTTGCCCACTGCTCACTCCAGTCCCTCTGCCTTTGTCTGCGATGCATTGACCTGACTCCCACCCATGGCCTCCCTCTCCCCAGCATTTCTGTCCCTTTGGGTCCTGTTGCCACTCCCTCCCAATACGCCCTAAATGACAGATGGTCTGCACCAGCCAGGGGCCCTTGTCATAACCCATCAAACCCCTCGGTGGGAACAATATACACTGCCACCTCTGGGCCTCGACATTCCCTTAAACAGACTCAGGAAAGGTGGTGCAATGGTGATGTTCATCGTGCTGTTGGGGCCCGTCGGAGCTTTGGGTGGAGTCTGAACCAGAAGCAGGCATCGAACCCTTCAGGTTGGCTCTGGAACCCTCCCGAATGGTAGCACTTGGTCCCCAAGAGCAGCAGCCAAAGCAGCTCATTTGCCATCTCCCACCATGGGGCCTTGGGGACCCTTAATGACTCATCTGCCAGGGTCTCCCTAGTTTATTATCTGCACCTGGCAGCCTTGGGGACCGAGGTGCTGCCCCCAAGCTCCCAGGGAGCCCCTGCTGGGCTCCGGGCTGACTTCCAGCTCCCTTGGCCACAAGCCCTGCTGGCCCAGGCACCTCGAGGGCCCAGATCGTGTTCTCCAGGGAAAGATGCTTACCCAGGCTGGCTCATGAGTAACTTCTAATGTTAACTAGGTTGGCCAGGAGTCCACGTGAGCAAGACAGACCTGGGCCCTGCCCTTCCAGAGCTCAGAGTCCCCCCCGGAAATCAGAGGATGAATGACCGATGCCCGTACCATGTCCAGACATTGGTCTAAAGACTGCCATGCTTAGAGCATATCTCTGAAGCAGGCACTGCCCCAGCTCCGTATTACAAATAAAGAAACCAGGCACAGAGAGCTTAAGTCACTTTCCCAGGGTCACACAGCAGAGCTCCAGATAAGAAGCCAGTGGGAAGCGCTGTGATGGGGGAAGCACAGGACAGCGGCCTCCGCTGAGAAAACTGGCCAGATGCCCTCCAGCCCAGAGGGCAGGGCTGAGGGAGCAGAGCCACAGCCAGGGTCCACAGGCTGGCTGTTGATGGTAAAGTCTGCCCACGCCTCCGTTCCATTCCTTCTCTTTCACTCATTCCCAAACATGTTTACTGAGCATGTACCGCATGCCAGGCTGTGTGCTGGGCCTTGTGAGCAAGACAGGCAGGGTTCCTGACCCAGGGACCCCGCGTCTCGGTGAGGAGGGTACCCCTGGGGCTGGCTTTCAGGTGTGCAGCCCCTGCAGTCCGTCTCACCGGGCCCCCCACCTAGAAGGGCTGCGCACTGGTTTCATGCTCTGCTCCTGTCCTCTTGAAATTCTTAGCTGGTTTTGAGCCAAGGCCCTGTGTTTTCGTTTTTCCCTGAGTCCCTGCAGACTGCGTAGCTGGTCCTGGGCACAGACATTATACCGTGGCCAGTGCTGGACTGGGCGCCCTGGAAGGCTGGCAGGAGGGCCCAGAAGGGTTGCTCAGAGGCAGGACCAGATTGGCCTAGGGGTGGGCTTTGTCCTGACCGCACATCCTGCCATGGGTCCCCGGATCCCTTGGGGCAGTTCCCTGGGAGCTGGGTCAGTGTCAGGCACAAGGTCACCAGCAAAGCTCCGAAAGGACTTTGAAAAGACTCTTGCACGTGTGTATTGACTAGAGAGTGCCTATGTGGGCGCAGCGTGGGCGGGCACATGCCGGAAAGCAGGGAGGACAGCGCCCCTCCCAGCCACCTCCACTGGGCCCTGGGCCCTGATCGCTCCCCCTAGGCACCCCCATTTCTGGGCGCCTCCCAGAGACAGTGCGTGCACATACGCAGAAGGAAGTGTACGTGTGCATTTTACTCTGGCAGGTCGATGATGCATGTGTCCCGTATTGCACACCTTTCTCTGCACTTACCATCCTCACTTCACGGTGTAACTGGGAGATTGGAGGAGGCTCCTTCAAGGTCGCTCAGGCACAGCATAAACGGCTGCCCCGTGCGCGGCACCTGGCCTTGGCACAGTGTGGTCTGTGGCCCCGCTGGGGGTTTGCCACACACCCAGGCCTCCCAACAGCCTCTCTCCTGTCCCAGCTGCTAAGGAGGGAGCCAGAGCTCCATCCCACGGAGGAGGTACTATGATGACCCCCGATGCTACATGAGGCTCAGAGAGGTGTGGCCGCCATCCTGGGGTCACACAGCAGAACCAAGATTGGGACGTGCAAAGAAGCTGCACCACCTCTCAGCAGCAGGCCCGTGTTTCCGGGGAGGGGGGCCGCTGTCTCTTGTCAAGTATTCACAGCCTCCCTGATGCCAGATGGGGGAGCAGGTGAGAACTGGGCAAAAAAACCCTTCCAGCCGACAGAGCCACCAGGATGGAACTGGCAGGAGTCCCAGCAAGGCCTGGAGGGTGGGGCTGGGCCAGGTGGCCTGCTGGGGGTGGGGCAGGTGCGGGTGCCCGGGCCACCTAGGCCCCAGCTGCACGGAAGCTCCTGGCACGCCCCTAAGTGGCCTGTGCCTGTCACCAGGGAGGGCTGGCGTCAGCTGGTTGAATGTGCCTGGGGCTGTGATTCAGCATTTAGGTTCAGGGCGTTATTTTTATTGGGTTTTGTTTATTCAAAGCTCTGCCTTTGAAATTTGTCTTCACGCCTCCCCATCCCAGGGAAGAGAGCCGGTTTGGGTACAGCCATGCGGTGTCGTCTCAGCCTGAGAAATCATCCCCTCGAATGGAGGCTCATTGTCCCTGAGCACACGTGGCCCCTCACGGGGGGTGTCTGTGGGGGCTCTGCAGGACCGTGGACACCCACTCGCCCTGGCCTGGCTGGGGCAGGCACCAAGCAGCCCTCCAAGCCCTGGGGTGCCAGCACCGAGGGCTCAAGGAAGCTCGGCTTTGGGGGGTTATGAGGCCCTGTGACAAGTACTAAGGACCACCGCTGTTCAGAAAAATTCTAGGAGCACCTAGGACTTCTGCGGCCCATCACAGACCCCTCCCTCCCACTTACGGCCCTTCCTAAAGGAATCCCGCACCTGGCCTTTTCAGAATAATAGTCCTCGTAGCTAAAACTGAGCCCCTCCACTAACTGTTTCAGGGGCCGTCGTCTGGGGTTTCTGGGATTAACTCATTTACTGCTCATAACTGAGGCACAGAGAAGGTGGGCGACTCACCCAAGGTCACGCAGCTGGCAGGTGGCCAGGCCAGGATCTAAGCCCAGCCAGTTGGCGGTTGTTATACTCATAACCTAACTAAGCATATGTGCGCGTGCAGGCCCACATGCATGGTGCCTAGCCCTGGGGAAACCTGGAGCTGGGCCCAGGGATGGCCCCGGGGGAGAGATCCATGCGTGTGATGTGCCAGGGCGTGCAGTCTGGCTGAGTGGGATGACTGGGTCCAGTCCCTTGTGAAGGTCAGATGAGACCCACCTGGGGATTCTCGTACCCCAAGGCCAGCACAGGGCCTCCACCGTCAGGGGAGCTGATATTACTGTAGGAGACGGATGGAGAGTGGGGGTCCCACGGCACAGACACCCCTGGTAGTGACTGCCATCAGCACAGACAGACGCTGCCCCTTCCTCCTACCCACCCATTTCCCTCACCTCCCCTTCTCTCCCTTCCTACTGCCTCTCCTCCCTTCTCTCTGCCCCACCTCCTCTGCCACCCACACGCCGACAAGGATAAGGCCTGCTGAGCCTCCGCTGGTAGAGTTGGCCTGACCCTGTCCACAGAACATGTCTGAGAAGCCCAAAGCAAACGTGGGAGCCACCGATTCCAGCAGCCTCCTGTGTGCCTGCCAGGGAGCCCACAGACTGGGCCAGGCAGCCCAGTCCGGGGCTCTGGCTGACCCCTCGTTCCCCGGGCAGGGGCACGGTGATGGCCCCACGGGCCTTCCGCGCCGGGGTTGCCAGCATTTGTGCCATTGAGACCCTGATACTAATTTCCAGCAGCTTTTGGTGGTTCCATAGAAATGAGGGTACGTTTAACTTGCAAATGTTTCCTTTTGATCTCACTCCCTTTTTAAAAACATTTTTTTTATTTTTAGTATCTCAGCAGGATAGGGTTCAGGACAGGACTAGAGCCCCTCCCTCCTCTCTCCTGTTTCTAGCCAGGGTCTCCTGAAGTTTCAAGTCCCAGGATCCCTGCAGGCTGGGCTCCTGGTTGCCAGTCTTGCCCCCCACCCAGCACTGATCTGGCCTAAGAAGGCTCTTCCTCTGGCAGCCCCAAGGTTCTGTCCCCTCTGCCCCCTCCATCCATGCTCCCCCCCACTCTGTAGCAGGCTTTTGGCTGCTTCTTTAATCTCCCGAGCCAAAGTCCTTCATGCCCCAGGACCTTTGCACATGCGTTCCCCACTACCTGAAATGCTCTTCCCACCAGCTTCAGTGACTCCTACTTAATATCAGGTCTCAGCTTAGATATCCCCTCCTCCGGAAAGCCCTCTTAAATCAGAATTGAACAATGGCACCTTACTGGCATACAGAGGACCCCTCTCAGCAGACGCTGCATTCCAGGTGCACAGGGACTGAACAGGCCCCAACACAGAGCCTGCCACACAGGAGGCCCTCAGTAAATGCTGGGCAAGGGAGCAGGCAGGACATTCTGGGCAAACCTCCCTGCAATGCTTGGTGCCTCAGTTTCCCTGCCTGTAAGGCGAGGAGGTGGGCGATCCTCCTGCACTTGCCATGTGATGATTCTCTGGTGCCCCCGCTGGGTTTCTGGCAAGGATCACACTCATTTCACGGTATTTGACTTCCTTGATTATCTGATTTTCCAGGGAGGAATGTTAAATCTCTAGGTTGGGGTGACATCTGCCTGATACCCAGGCACCAGTCCCACCCCACCAGCCTGAGTGCCCCTGGCACCCTGCGGGACCCATTGGAACAGCCCCCTCTTGGCAGAGGCCCCGCACCGAGAAACCCTGCGAGGTTCTGAAGCTTCACGCTGCTGGTGTGGCCCTGTCCACTGCAGCCAAAGCTATTGATCAAGTCGGCCCCCGGGGCTTGGTGCCAGGTGGGCTGGGTTCCAGTTCTGACTTGGTCACTTTCCGGGAGACCAAAGCCCACCTTCAGTCTCACGTGCCTCGGTCCTCAGTTGTCTGATGGGCCTAACAAACAACAGCACCTCCTGGCTGGGGCTCCAGGGTTCATGAGGATGGTTCCCTGCCTGGGCTCTGGGGAGTCACAGGCCTGCGTTTCTCATCACAGGGGCAGTGACTAAGCCTCAAGTCTCTGGAGCCAAAAATAAGCCAGATCAATACCTAGCTCTGCTATTTAACTGGTTGTGTGACCGCCTCGTGCCTCAGTTTTCCTGTCCGCGAAATGAGGGTGACACATATGCCTTCCTCTTTTAGTGGCTGCCCACACTCAGCTGCGTATCAGGGTCTGCTTTCACCGGTCCCAGCCTAGCCTCCCCCACCCCACCCCACCCCACCATCGTCTTCTGATTGATGTGGGGGCAGCAGGCATGAACAGCACGGGAACAATCCACAGGAGCCACCAGCATCCTCTCCCCGGGCACACGTCCCGTGCCACTTTTCCAGCCGTGTGACCTGGGGTGAGTCCCCTCTCTGAGCCTCAACCTTTTTGCCTGAGAAAGGATGTCCAGGCTGACCACATAGGGCATTGTGAGGCTTCCGGGGAACGGCGTCTGGCCATTGTCATAATTACTGTTGTGTCAGAAAGTGGAGTCAGTCCCCTCCGCCCCATGCTAGTGAGGATGGGGAAACAGGCCTACAAGAGGGGGTGTCCAGTCTCAGCAGCTGGGAAGGACACTCGCACTCCACCCCCAGGAGCTTCGGCCTAGCGGAGGCCCAGAGAGGGGTGGCTGGACAGTGGGTTACACTGCGGGGGTGGGGACACATTGAGACAGATAGTAGTTTCTGAAACTACCTTCAGGAAGGATGGGTGCGAGGGGTGGGGCTAGAGCAGGTACCCCAGGTGAGCCCTGGCTCCCTGCTCAGATCTCAAGGGTCCAAACGCCCAGAATCTTCCCGAATGCCCCTCCCAAGAAGGCCCAGAGCCCGGCTTTCTGGGCAGGGATGAGGGCAGCCAAGACCTAGAGAAGGGCAAGGCCTGGCCTGAGGTCACACAGCACAGAAGCGCTGCCTTGTGGCCCCCAGCCCCTGCCTTCCCGGACAGCTCAGCCCTGCGGCGCCTCCCGGAGGTCTGGGCTGGGTGGAGCCGCGAGATGAAAGGGGGACCCGCCTAAATCCACCTCCCTCCGGGACTCGCCCACCCCTTCCGCCAAGGAATAGGGCTGGGGGGCAGGGCGGGGGGGGCGCCGGCTTTGAAGTCCCACAGCAGCCGCTCCTCGCCCGCATGCGAGCCTGCCTCCCGGAGGCCGACTTGAAAGGGCAGCCGCGGGCGGTCCAGTCTCCCTGGGACCTGCCGAGAGGGGTGTGCAGGGACCTGCCGCGCCCAAGGAGCGCGGAAGTGAGTAGTCCTTGGCTTTCTAGGCCCTGCGCTGGGTGGCCTACTTCTGCCACCCGTTGCCCCTTGGCCCCTGGGCCAGACAGAATCACTGTGGTTCCCAGGAATGGCCCTATCTCCGGCCCTAGCACATGCTGTTCCTCCCGCCTGGACCACCCTTCCCACCTTTTCCTCTGGACCTGAGCCCAACACCTCACTTGGCTTGGTCTCTTCTTGCAGACCTTCCCCCAAAAGGCTCCCTCACCTGCTTCCCAGGAGCTCTCCTACCTAGCCCCTCCTAGAGAGGAGGGCATCTAGGAGTCTAGAAACCCCATCTCCCCAGGCCTCTGGCCGCGAGCTCCAGGAGGGTCTCCTTGCACCCCCAGCCTGGACAGCTGTGGGTCAGTGCTCTGTACACGGGGAGAATTCAATAATAGCCATCACAGGCCAGTCTGAGGGGGTTCCAGGCTCCTAGACCACATCACAGGTTCCTGCGGCACCACAGCCTCAGATCACACAGCCAGGATACCTTTCTCCCCACCTCCAGCCCAGGCATTGACCTCACTGTGCAGCCACCCCCCACCCCAACCCCCACTGCTCATTGCTGCCCCAGCCCTCGGGCTCCACCACCGGCAGTTGGAGAGCCCCAGCCACGGACTCCCTGCCCCAGAGTCCGGGGATGCTCTGCAGTGGCCTTCTCAAACCCTCTCCTCTGGATCAGCTGATTTCCTGGCCTCTCCCAGAGCCTAGGGCAGCAGGCTGGGGACAGAGTTTCACTTCTGAGTTGCAGTCAGGGACACTGAGGTCCACAGAGTCCCAGAGCTAGTGGGACAGAGCTGGCAGTGTTGGGCCTCAGGAAAGAGAGATGACCCTCCATCCCTCCACCCTGGCTAGCTTCCAACCTAGGACTCTGTTCAACCAAGGCCTCTTGGGAGGGCGAGGGGGCCCAGGCACCATCCTTTTGGGGGGCTTCCGTAAATTAAACACGGGAGCAAATTGGCTACCAGCCTCAAGGTGGATTCCACGTCATGTCTCAGGAACGGATGTTTTCGACGCATGCACCGAGCACTGTCTAACTGGCTGGACACGCACACAATCCAAGAGCAGCCCTGAACCTGGGCGGGCTGTTTCCTGTCTCCCCGGGAAGGGAAGAGGCGGGGCTGTAGGCCGGGTGGAGGGGCTGGTAGCCAAGCAGAGAGCAGAGATGGCCGAGCTGCCTGCAGGAGCTTCACCCTGGGTGGTCAAAACCAGATGTGAGCTGCAGCCCCACCCCCAGCTCCAGCTTTGCCGCTGCCACCTCCCGGTGTACTCTGTCTACAGCTCCTTACCACCACTCCTACTGCCCCCACCCCACCCTCTGTTCTGCTGGGTTCAGGAGGCAGAGCAGGGAGGGGAGAGGGAATGGATAGCTCACTGTGGGACTGCAGGCAGGAGACCTGCACCGCCCCCCCCCCCCCACCGGCCAAGCTTCTCAGCTTATTTTCTCATGGATCCTGGAGGGTTGGACTAATTTTCCTCCTTCTTTCCTTTAACAGATGTTTGCTGGCCACCTGCTATGTGCCGACCCTGTGCTAAAAAGACCCTGTGCTAAGCATGCAGATGCCTCTGTGGACAGGGCAGTCATCATTTAGCGGGGGAGGGACAAAAGTCAAACAGACCCATAAATAGGAGTTATCCTGATGGAACTCCAGGCAGCTCAGAGAAAGGCTCTAACCCAGCCACAGACAGCAGGGCAGGCTTCCTGGAGGAAGTGGCATGGATGAATTGAAAGCAAAGGCCAGAGTGAGGAGAGTGAGTGGTGGGAGGGGAAGAGTGTGGAGGCAGATGAGTTAGTGGGCTGGTTTGTGTGAGTGGGAGAAAGGAGGGAAGAGCAGGCTGGTGTGGCAGAGGCCTGGGGGCAGCAAGGGATCTGGCTGAACAGGGCCTTGCCAGACCTGGGAACCCACAGCATTCAGAGACAGGTTGAGGGAACTCAATGGGTGGGACCCAGAGAAACAGGAGTTAAGTTGGGGTTGGGAGAAAATCCCAGCCTGGATTTCAGGCCCCACCTGGAATGGACTGGCCAGAGGCTGAAGTGGAGAAAGCCAAGCTGGGCTCTAAGAGGTGTGATGGGTGGGGCTGGCCCACAAGTGCATGGCAAGTGGAAAGGGCCTGCCACCCCCTCTCCTAGAATAACCTTTCGTCCCATTACCTTGGTCAAACTCCTATGTCCCTCAGGATCCAATCTGAGTGGTCACTCTACTGTGAAGACCCCCCAGCTGCCCCCAGGCTCTGTTCCCTTTATGATTTCAGGATCTTCAGAAAGCCCTTCTCAAACAGCCACCTTCAATGAACACCTACTGTGTGTGCAGTACTGGCTGAGCACTTTGCCTCAGAGACAGAAACAGCTCCCACAGCTGGGAAGAGGCCGCCCAGGCTAGGGGCCCAGGACCACCTGCTGCACCCCAGCCTTCCTCTGTGGCTCCTGGCAGGGAGGGGTCCTCCCTCCCTGCAGGGACGCTCTTCCCTGCTCCTCCATCTGTCAGATCTCAGCTCGACTGGCCCCTCCTCCTAGTCCCTCTTGTCCTCCATCACGCTGTCTGTGCTCTCATTTCACTTCCCCCAACTCCCCCCATTTCATTCCATTTCACTTTCCTTTATTTACGTGGGTACAGGTGCTCCCCCCAAGTAGACTGAGGCTCCTGGAAGGCAGGGTCTATTCCTCTTGTTCACAGCTGTGTCCCTGTGCTGAAAAGGGTTTGGCTGTGCCCGAAACAGACCAGGCTTCAGATAACAGTAGTTTAAACCAGAAAAGGATTTATTTCTTGCTGAAGTAAGTGCAAGCAGTCAGGCTTGGGATGGGGCTTCGGGGCTGCTGGGGACCTGAGCTCCTAAGGTCTAGTTGCTCTGCCATCCTCAACAAGCAGCTTCAACCTCACAGTGCACCGCGGCTGCTCCGGCTCCAGCCGCTGTGCTCACTTTCTGGTCTGCAGAAAGGAGGTAAAGGGACAAAGTATCTGAACCTGTCCTTTAAGGAGACTCCCAGGAAGTGATATAAGCCACTTCTGTCAAAATCTTATTGGCCAGGACTTGGTCACATGGCCATATTTAGCTGCAAGGGAAGCTGGGAAATGTAGTTTCTAAGCCAAACAGCCATATAGTCAGCTAAGGATCCAAGGTTGCTAGTCTTGTAGGAGAGAAGAGACCTAACAGCTTGTGTCACAATCTCCACCTCCTGGCTCATTAATAATAATAATAATAATAATAATAATAATAATAAAGCTGACATGTATTCAGTACTTTGTAGGCATTCATTTAATCCTCACAATAACCCTAACCCTCAAGGCAGGGAAACTGAGGGACAGTATTGGTTGAATCACCTGTCCAAGCAGCAGAGCTACTGAATTTGCTCTTGTCTCCCTGTAAATGGATTGTGTGCCCCTCAGTGTGGGGTCCTCACCTGCTCCTTGGGCTGTGGCCTCTGGGATTTGAGCCTGGCCTGATGCAAGGGCACTCAGAGAGGCCGCCCCCTGGATGAGGCAAGGGTTTTTGCCCCTGGAGGGGAAGAAGGGGCAGGGACAGCTGTGATCTGGAGACAGCTTCAGGTGTCCTTCAAAAACTGGGACTGGATTAGTGTGAAAATAAGACCTTTCCAGGGCAATATGGAGCCTGGGGTGGCTCTCCCCAAGTTCCTGGCTGCTGGGGTGTCCTGATCCTGGTTGAGGGCAGGCAGGAGAAACTGGGGGCATGGTAGGCTCTTGCCTGGCCCTGCAGGAGCCCAGGGGTGTTGGCTGGCAAGCCAGGACTCTACTCTCCCTTGGAAGGTGGCTTCCTTCCCCAGGGCATCTCTGCCAAGGAGCTCTTCCTGGAGCCATTTTCTCACTCAATCTACCTGGATTTGGTACAAAGAGAAGAGGCTGTAAAGACCCTGAGAAGTGCTGGCCTCAGCTTTGTGGCAGTATCCCTCAAGGAGAGAGGCCCAGACAGCCAGAGGGTGACGGTTTCTCCCCATGCATGCTCACCTGGACACCTGCCACGCCACGGTCTGATTCCCCATAGGTTTCCCAATTGTTCCCCGGGCCCTTCTTCCCACCCATGTATCCAACATCCCGATTCCTTTCCCTGCAGTGGGGCGGGGTTGTGGCTTTTTCTGTGCCACGGACCACATGGTATTTGGTGACACCTTCATACCCTGTCTTGTCTGAAAACGTGTAACAAATACCTAGAGTTACACCGCTAGCCAATTAATTTGAAATACAGCTAACAAGATCTTTTAAAAAAACCACACTGTGACGTCATAAGGGTGCTTCTTTATTAAGCATTAACCAGACCCAGCAGGGAGCCTAAAGCGAAGTTGTGAGGAGCGACAGTTTGAGGGATCTGCATCCACTTTGATGTGATCTGCAGAGATGGATGCTTTCTGCTGGGAACAGAGCGCCGGGACTGCGGGCTGCAGGGGCTGCTGGGTAGTTCATCCCTGAAGGCAGCGCTCAAGTGAAGCTAGAGGGGAGGGAAAACAAAGATGTCACTCTTTTCCCAAGTTCACGGACGCCCTGAATTCTACCCATGCCACACTCCAGGTTAAGGACCCATTCTCTGCTCCAACAACTGGGACCCAGGCAGTATTCTCGCCAAGCACAGAGTTCTGGGAAGATAAGGAAGAGAGGTTGGGGCGGGGCTGTGGGACGCGCCAGTAGCTAAGGCGCAGGGGTCCCCGACTCTCTGTAGAATCACCTGGTCCCAATAACCAATGCAATGTGAATACTGAGGAAGGGGGCGGGGCCAACTTGCTCGCTGATTTCTCCAGCCTGGGGTTCTGGGCTCTAGGGTCCCAGATAGAAGAGGGAGGTCAGAAAGAGGGCGGACGATGCGGGTATCAGCCGGAAGTGGATCCAGCTGGTGGAGAGAGTGGATCAGTCAGCTCTTGATTGGTTATGCTGTGATAACAACCAGTCTCCACATCACGTGTCTCTGTCTCGGAACCTAAGAGATCTACTTCCTGCAAAGGCTAGATGGCGGCTGGACTGCGTGAGGGCAGCGACTCCACTTTTCTATCACCCTCTCTCCAAAGGGTGATCCAGATCCAGATGTTGCTGCTTTCAGGGTAGAGTGCAGGCCCCACGAAGGCCCGTGTCTGTCTATCTCACAGGTTTGTGCTCAACAGCCTGGGTCGTTCTTAATACCCAGTATGTGCTCAATGGCTGGCACTGAGTCTCCACCCAACCCAGGACAGGGGTCCATGAATATGCTGCTGAATGAATGAATGAATGAATGAATGCATGGCCTGGATGCACAGGCAAGGAGGCTGCGACCTCCTTCATTGCAGGAGGGGTACCCGCACACTGGGATCCCAGGATTAGTGATGAGGGGACAGCGATTTTGCCAAGGCTGTGCTTTGGAGGGGGGCTGGAGCAGGGGGAGGCCAGGGTACTCTGCTCCCCGCCCCGGTCTCCGCTCCTTGCTCCAGCCCAGACTGGGGTTGCTTTGTTGTTGGAGGGGGAGAGGAGGGCTGAGAGGGAGGGGACAGCGGAGGCCTGCAGCAGCCAGCAGCCTTTGGTGCTGACACATTCTGCTCCTTCCTTCCTCCCTGACCTCCCTATGACCTCCATCACCTCGACTGGGCCCCTCCACGGAATGGGGGATGGGGCAGGGACCTCCCAGTGTCCCTAGGACATGTCCAGCCCAGCTGGGCTTCTGCCTTCCACCCTCAGCACGCTGCCATCCCCCCAGCACGCAACCATCCCCCCAGCTCCTGCCTGGGCCCTGGGGGAACCTGGTCAGGCTGGAGGCGGGCAAGCCACAGCGTGGCTCCCGGGGAGGCTGGCGAGGGCCTGGCCTGGCCCTCAGCCCAGACTGCCTGCCCTGTCCCTCCTGCCTGGGTGAGACAGGTCACTCTGACTCTCTGACCCGTAAGCCTGTTGCCTGTGCAGGGGCTGGCAGCACTTCCTCGAGGCCTGTGGCAGTTGTGACAGCATGTTGACAGAGTCTTGACACCAAGCCAGGCACTGGGAAATGCTCAGTTAGTACGATTTTGTCATCCTCATGGTGCTCTCTCCCTTCCGGTCTGCCTTCTTGCCCGTGGGACCATGCGGGCTTGGTCCATCGGGGCAAATGGGGCAGATCTGTCTGCGAGAGTCTAAGTCCCCAGCCTCTGGCACAGCTCCTGGCACCTAGTAGGTGCTCAGAAATGTCTGTTGAATGAATGAACCAACAGTTACTTGAGGGGAAAGTCCTTCCTCTCTCCGCACCGCGGTGTCCTCATGTATGAGATTGTGTTCGTGAACTTGGAATCTCCGCGGTCCCTTCTGTTCTGAGGTCAGGACTGGGTGTTACTGCCAGTGTTGTAGTGAGTCTGTTTATATATAAAAATGTGTGTGTGTGTATAATATTCATGTCATAACACATCCCCAAGTCCTCTCGTCCCACCTGGTCACCAGCCACCCTCTGCTTCCCTACCTGCTCCTGAGCTTTGACCTCAGTCTCCGTCACACAGAGTGCTGCAGGGGTCTTCAAAACACAAACCTCCGCGGGGTGGGACAAGAGTCTTTGACGTGGCTCATAGGCCCTGCTCAGCCTCCTCCAAAAGCCTCCACCAGCTCCAGTGCACGAGCCTTCTCCCTGCTGCTCTTCCTCTACAGGCCCTTTGCACATGCTGTTCCCTCAAGCTGTAATGCTGTTCCCTCCTTCTTCACCTGGGTAATTCCTACTCATTCTCCAGAACCCAGCTCTAGGGCTACCCCCTCTGGGAAGCTTTTCCCAACCTCTCCTTCCACTGGGTCCAGTCACCCCATTACTGACTGCCATAGCTCCGTGCCTGCCTCCCCCAGTGCCTGGGCCCTGGGTCTTTGTATGTGAAATGGAGACAATGCTAGTTGCCCCTGCAGGGCGTGTGAGCCAGCAAGCCCATCTGTACACCATTCCTGGCCTGGCGCTCAGTGCAGCGCCTCGCTGGGGCCAGGAGGGATAGGGACATGGCCTTCAGGGGACATCCCCAAAGCCATTCTGCAGCTGGTCTTCAGCAGGCATTTGGGAAGAGCCTCAGAGGGGCTGTTAAAGAAGGGTGAGGGCTGTGTGTGTGTGTGTGTGTGTGTGGCCGGCAGGGAGGAGCCTTTAGAGGAGGGGAGCAGAGGAGGAAGGAGGGAGTGGAACGAGCTGAAAGCCCAGTGCAGCAGCTGCAGCAGAAGCAGCAGGGAGCTGGAGGGGAGGTGGGCCTGGGTGGGGCTCCCCAAACCTGCGGGAGGAGACTGTGGGATTCCGGACCCTAGGCCTGGCGACTAGCTTGGTCCCCTAGCATACCTGGTAGCGAGGGTTTGCATGCTGCCACTCCGAGACCCCTGTTTGAATTTAGGCTGTGCTGCTTACGAGCTGCCATGACCCTGGGTGAGTCCTTTGCCCCTCGAAGCCTCAGTTACGTTGGTTGTAAAATGGGTGTGATAATGCATCAGTCTGCTGGGGCCGCCATACCAAAGAACCACAGACCAAGTGGCTTCAACAACAGAAATGCATTTCCTCACGGTTCTGGAGGCTGGAAGTCCAAGATCAAGGTGGTGGTCGGTTTGGTTTCTTCTGAGGCCTCTCTCCTTGACTTATAGATGTCTGTCTTCTCCCTGTGTCTTCACACGGTCCTTCCTCTGTGTGTGTCTGTGTCCTAACTTCCTCTTCCTAAAAGGACACCAGTCCTCTTGGGTTAGGGACCACCCTAACGACCGCATTTCATCTTGATCACCTCTTTAAAGACCCCATGTCCAAACTCAGTCACCTCATTCTGAGGTACTGGGGGCTAGGACTCCCACATATCGATTTGGGGGGCACAGTTCAGGCCCTGACACCTGCTTTGCTTTACCTGAAAAGAGGCTAGACCGAAGGCTGACATACATGTGGTTTGTTTGGGGGTGTATTCTCAGGCAAGAGGGAGGGATGGTGTGGGGAGGAGAGCAAAACAGGAGAGGAAAGAGCCAACACGAACACGAATTATCGAGTTCACCACAATGGAAGTCTGGGTGCCCAGTCTCCCAGATTGTCTGAGATTCCTTATGAAATGTGTCTCAGGACCGTCCGCTGGTGGCTGTATCTCCCCTGAGTCAAGGGTTGCCCAATGGGGTGTCACAGTTGAGCATGGGTGACTGGTGGGTGAGGAAGGGTGTCTCACACCGGGGCAAGCCCCAGGGTAGGGAGGCGAGATGCCCCGCAAGCCTAGGGCGAGGCACTGCCAGGCCAGAGCCTGTGGCAGCTGTTCACTCCACTGGCCCCGGATGAGGAGGCAAAGCCGAGAGGTTTGCAGGAGTCCAGGAGACGTGCTGGGTGCAGTCCACCCTGTGTAGCACTCAGCTCTGTCCCGGCCCTCCTCTGGGTCCATCAGAGTCCCCTTCAAGGCTGGCTACCCTCAGTCCTTGCAAGGAGGTTACAGGAGATGGTGACGTGAGATGGTTACCGAGATGACCTAGAGCCCCCCGCACCACGTCTGGGGTAGACCACCCACCCCTGAACAGGAATGCCTTTCTTTGCCTCCTGGTTCCTGGCATGAGGACCCCCAGGAGGTCAGTGGGCAGTCACAGCTTTGAGTTCAGTGGGACCCCTACCATCAGGTGACCAGGGCCTCCATCCGACAAGACCTAAGGCTGCGGGGACGAGAAACACAAATTCACAAGTGGGGCACTGGAGGGGGCAGGGAGGGGGGATCCTGTCTCCACAGCTTGTTCGTGGGCCTTGTCTCAGCTCCTGGGGTCATGGCACCAGTGACTGGTGTGAGTTCCACACACAAGGTGTCAGGACACCAAAGCCCGGAGAGGACACGGTGTGCCGGAGTCCAGCTGGACTCCCAGGCCAGTGCTCCTGCGACCACATCCCGAGAGCAGAGGTGGGGGTCACGGGGAGAAGAGGATGGGAGAGGAGTGCCCCACATAGCACAGGAACTTGCTATCTTATAAATCATATAAATATTTGCTGAGAGACTCAGTGTCTGAGTGGATAGCTAGATGGACACATGGACAAACAGGTGGGTAGGACCTAGCTCTGTATTGTTCCAAACCCCCAGCCACCAATCCAGTCCTTCCCTCCTCTTTCTTTCTTTTTTTTTTTAAGATTTTATTTATTTATTTTTAGAGAGACGGGAAGGGAAGGAGAGAAACATCAATATGTGGTTGCCTCTCCTGTGCCCCGCACTGGGCAACCTGGCCTGCAACCCAGGCACGTGCCCTGACCGGGAATCGAACCAGTGACCTTTGGTTTGCAGGCCAGTGTTCAATCCACTGAGCCACCAGAGCCAGGACCCCTCCTCTTTCTACCTCATTTGGTTGCTTGCAGGATCGCTCTCATTTCTGCCAAGTCCCGCTCTCAGCCCGTGATGAGGTTGGCCGGGTGTGCCAGGAATCTGGAGGGAAGACAGACTGACAGAGCCTCAGAGCTTCACCGTCAGCTCCACTCTCCAGATGAGAAAACAGAAGCAGGGGAGCCCTGAGGTTTGCTCAGCCCCTGAAAGCCCCGCCTGGTTCCTGCCCGTGGGTGCCTGACTCACCGGCCACCTTGGGCAGATAGATGTCGGTAAATTGTGTGCATGTCTGGGCGGTCTGGTCAGCAAATTGGATTCCCTGAGGCCCACCAGTCACTTCGAGGCCCCCTGAAGATGTACTAGCACAAGCCAGGAAGCCCCGAGGAAACTCCAGTTGGCCTCTGGCAGGCACAGCAGGGCTCCCCCCGCCCCCCCCCCCCCCCCCCCCCCCCCCCCCCCCCCCCCCCCGAACCAGGGAATAGGCCGCCCCCCAGCACCACTCCCTGCCCTCCCTCTCCGTCACTCTCTCCTCCCTTCCCTTTTCCTTTCCTCTCTGGCACCTCTCACCCTTCTCCAAGGTCTGGAGGCAGGACCCAGGGTCCCACCTCTGTGTCCCACGTGCCCTATGGTCTCGGGCAGGCCTCTGCCCCTCTCTGAGCCTCAGTGTCCCAGCTGGGGGCAGATCGGCTACCTGAGTCCCTTCTGACCCTGACCTTCCAGGACTCCTTGACCATCAGAGATCTGCCTTTCCTTCTTCCTCTGTCTGCACCCCCTTTCTCTCTGGACTCCCACTCTGGCCTCTCTGGCCCTCTCTGGACTCCCCCTACCCCACATCTCCCTCTGCCCTCCTCTTGCTCCCCCTCCTCCTGCCCACCCTCTTCAGAGAATGCCAAGTCTGCAGGTTTCCTGCGACCTTGAGCAGCCAGCGTGTTGGAAGCAGAGCTGGCAGCTCAGAGCTTTGCAAAGGGGCCTCTCCTGATGATGTCCTGGGGGCCGCACTGCCTCTGCACCCCTCTCTCCCCACACCCTGGCCCACTTGCTGCCTTTATTTTTCTCCGTGGCATCTCCTCTTCTTAGCACTTCCTCCATGTATGTGCTGTCTGGTTGTCCATCCCCTCATTAGCGTGTCCGTTCCACGTGGGTGGGGGCTCCTGCTGGCACCACTGCTCTGTCCCCCACTCCTGGAACAGCACCACCTGGCCTGTGAGTGCTCAGTGAGTAACTGATGGATGAAGATGCCCTTCACTACCTAACAAAGGCCACCATTTACAGTACCGACTTGGGTACCTCCTCACTGTCCCCATCACCAGGTCTCCATGCCTAGGACTATGCCAGGGCCCTTTGGGAAGAAGGGGAAACTGAGGCTTGGATAGAGCCCTAAGAGAAGAATGAGTCCAAGGTCACGCATGGGCAATTGGTGGAGATGGGATCCAAACCCACAAGTCCAGATCGTGGTGCCTGTGCTCTTACCCTTCCTCCCAGTAGCTAGGGGTAAGCCACCTACTCTGTTGGTCCACAAGGAGAAAACCAAGGGGTGCGGGGCCAGTCAGCCCAGGGGCCTTTGGCCACGCCCCTACTAGTGGACTGGAGAAACTGAGGCACAAGGCTTCCCCGGATTCCCTGGAAACCTCCTCCCTAGACCAGAGTCAGTGCCGGAACCAGCCCGCACTGCCTCCCTGGCCCCGCCCCCTCGCCAGCCCCCGGCCCGAGGCGGAGCTTCGCCCGCGCCCACCGGGAGCCGGGAAGGCAGAGAAAAATGAGTTTTCCTGCCGCCCGGTGGCGGTGTCAATTGATCGGGAGCAGGCGGGGGCCGCGCGCCGGGCTGGGGGCCTCGCTCGCAGCTGCCGGCGCACAATTATCGGGAAAAAACTGGGGCGGCTGCTGCGGTGAAATTAGTTATCGATCCCTCGGCGGGGCCGCGGGGCCGCGCTCGGCGCGGACGGCTGCAGACCCGGGCCGGCCCCGCTGGGCGGGGGAGAGGGGAAGGGGAGGCGGGAGAGGAGAGGGGGGGGCGGGCCTGCCTCATTCCCCCCACATCCCCGCCGTCCTACACCCCCTCCTCCCCGCGCCCTAGCTGCGGCTCCGCTCTCTCCTCTCCCATTCAACGCGTCGCGGTATCGACCCACCGCTGACCCCTCGCGCACCTGCGCCTCCTCCCAATCGCCCTCCTCGCCCCAGCTCCGGGCGCCTGCACTGGTCGCCTTGCCCGCGGGCCTGGTACCGGGCGCCCCGCATGCTGCGGGGATGCAGGCGTGGGTAACCCACGAGCTGGTAGGGAGGGACGAACGCGGGGCGGAGGGGGCGGCTCCCACGGAGGTTGGACAGCTGCTACAGGGGTGAGAGCCAGCCCTGCCCCCAGTAGACCGGGTTTGGTACCCTGCTGCCTGGGGAAGTGAGTGACCTCTGTGAGCCTCAGCTTCCTCATCTGTAAATGGGGCAGTCTTGCTAGTGGAAAGGTAAATGAGAAGGTTCATGAGAAGTGCCCGCTCTTGTCGCTGCCTGGCAGCGTGTTGGGGGTTATTTCGTGTTTATATCACTGGTTCTTCCCAGCAGTCCTTAGGAGACGTGCCATATCCCCATTCTGTAGATGAATAAACTAAGTTTGGAGAGGGGAGTCGCCTTGTGCATGATCACATGGCCACACAGCAAGGGAGTGGTCCTGTGACTCCAGAAGCCAGCTCTCAGAGGGGACACTGGAGGGGGTCTACTCAGTGGGACACTGACATATTGCAGAGCCTGGGTTGCTGGATTGGTCAGGAAGGGGGGATCAGGTCAGAGACCACCAGCCGGCCTGGCTCAGGGCAGCTTGGCTCTGCAGCCTTCACGGAAGAGGGAAAGAGGGGGTGATGAGCGTGGGGGTCGCAGGCAGGGGTCTGAGTTTCATTACTGCCCCTCCACTCACCAGCGTGTGACCTTGGGCAAGTCCCTCCCCAGACCTGCTACAAAGAGGGATTGGAACTACTGTCCCCCAAGGCTCCTTAGGCCCACCTGCCTTCTCTCTGCTGCCCCCACCTGCCTGCCAGCCGCAGCCTCATTCATGTCCCCAGCACCACTCCATCCAGCACCCACTCTGGGCCAGGCACTGTGCTGGGTGCAGAGGTCACAGCCGAGAACAAGACAGTCCCCAGCCCCTGTGTCTGCCCTCTTGGGGCAAGATGGGTATTGAGCAAATCATTACACAGCCATGTAGGAAACCTGTGGTAAATTCGAGGGACTGTGACAGGATGTAGCTGAGCCTAGGGATGGGGGTCGTCTGGCAGGACAAGCCTTCCCAGAACAGATGACCTTTGTGCTGAAACTGAAGGTAGAGTGGGAGGGGTCAAAGTCAGGGGAGATGAGCCCATGCAGGGGGATAGCAACGGCCAAGGCTGGAGTCCAAAAGAAACTTGGAATGTTGGGGGAACTGGGAAAGGCCAGTGTGCTGGAGGGCAGGAGAGGAGGGGAGGTGGGCCAGGCCGGGCCCAGGAGGGCGTGGGAGCTGGGAAGGAGGGTAGTCCCCTGTGAAGGGGAGCGTGCAAGGGCTTTAAGCTGAGCAACGGCAGGGTGTGCTGGGCCTTGCCGTCAGAAGCCTGGCACTCAGAGATCCTGCACTGGAGGCCTGGCTCTGTTCTTCGCCTCTCTGAGCCTCAGTGTCCTTGTCTGTAAAATGGAAATGATGATTTCCATCAGTGTAGGGCTGTGGGCTTTGGAGTGAGTCAGCCTTGGGTTGAGCCTTCCCTGAAAGTTGGGGGACCTTGGGTGTTGTCAGTAGCTCAATCAAAAGGGTGGGCCAGCAAGAACCTCGAAGTGTCTGTGCTCCCTCCACCCCTGGCTTCCGTGACTCCCCAAATGGGACTCGTGAGGCAGTGCTCAAGATCCAGGACACACCTTCCGTTAGGCTGTTATAAGCATGCAGGTCCATGTGAGGATGTGTGTACCTGCACATGCATCTTGGTATGTGTTCACTGTGTACCTGGGCCCGGTGCATGTATTGCTGTCTGCAGGTACATTGTGTAAGTGTGAGTAGTTCCATATATGCATGAATAACTGTGTACATGTTTCTATGTGTGTGCAACTTTGTGTACACGTGCATCTTTGTATTGGTGCATGCACCTTGCATGCGCCTGTGTATATCTGTTTCTACTCGGTTTTCAGTGCACACCTGTGTGTGTGGGTGACCGTCTCTGGGCATGCTTATAAGCACATGGAACATGTTAGGGTGGCTGGTGACGTGGGCTGTGAAAGAATTCACAAAGACAAGAAGGTACAGAGAGTAAAGGGTTTATTTTTACTTTCCGAAGGGAGGGAAAGGGCTAGGTGCGGAGAAATGCACCAGCACCAGCCCTGAGGGGTCAGGGCTGTGAGTTTTATCCGGGGATGATGGTTGTAGAGTGTGTGTGTGTGTGTTGGGGGGGGTGTTGGAGACGGGCTGCAGCTGGTCTCCATGTCATCTTTGGGTGCCGGGTCGGTGGTTGGTGGTCTGGTCTGTCCTGCTTCATGGGTTCCCAGAGCCTCTGTACCTTCAGGGCGCTTCCAGTTATTTTCTCGTCCTGACGATAAAGGCTCGTAAAACAATGAGGGTCGGTCATGCTTTGTGGGGTCCAGCCAGCTCTGGGGAAGGGGGCCTGAGGAGGTGGCTTTTGTCCTATTTAGAACAGGCCTCTCCGGGTGCACAGGGTTGCATGGATATGTATGAAATGTCCATGTGTGCACACACATCTGATGTGTATTTGCATTCTGGTGCAGTGTGTGCACACTGGCATACATGGGTATGAGGCGCACATTGTTGCAGGTGCCCACCCGTGTGTAACTCCGCTGCACATGTGCACACTGGTGCAGGGAGCTATTCCAAGGGCGCGCCCATTTCCGAGGCTGCTTACGTTAGTGCCTGTGTCTGTTTGCCTCCATGCACATTCTGGGCATGCACACGGGTGCCCTGGTGTGTGTGTGACCCCACGCTCAGGGAGACAGCACACTGCCTGGGGAGAGGGGTGCTTCCCTACATTTCGGCAGAGCACCAGGACAGAGAGCCTGGGTGGGGTAACTGTCGCTTCTCTGGGAGGATGCTGAAGAGGGAGACAGAAGCCCACCAGGACCACCCAGCTGCCCCCTGCACCCAGCTGGGATTCAGGGAAATGGCCTCCTTCCCACTCCCCCCAAACCTCCAGGGCTGCCTGGGGAAGGGGGTCAGGGATGGCAGGAGGCCTTGCTGAGTAGGCAGAGGCCTCCCCTGGGCCCCTTGCCAAGGGAGGCTCTCCTGAGCCTGGGAGCTGACAGAGAGAGGCATGCCACCGCCTGCCACGTCCCTGCTAGGGCCTCACACCTGCGCCCTGGCCTTTTGCTCAGAGTGTAGGCTCCAGTAGGCTGTAGGACTTGGCTCCTCGCCACTTCCCCTCCACCCCGCAGCCCTGGCTCCAGGGCCTGGATGGGGCTGGAGCTGCCTGCGAAGGCAGGATGCGGGGGCACACCCTTCTCAAGCTGCCTACCTGGGTGGTAGGGGAGCCCAGTGTGCAGCAAACCAGCTCTCTCTCTCTCTCTCTCTCTGCCTCTCTCCCTTTCTCCATGATTCCTAACCAAGCCTGCGATACCCTTCCATCCACCATGGTTTGCCTCTCCCTGACCCCCACCCTACTCCCTGAGCCCCTTGTGGTTCTGGCACCCCAGTTCCTGGAGTCACCTACTCACCCCGGCACAGCTTTTCTATTTAGGGCTTCAGGGCCTCCAAGAGTCCGCCTCTCTCCATTTAGAGTGTTCCTCCTGGGCGCCATGAGGACCCCCTGGCCAACATGCTGTCCCTTTCTTTTCTCCATCTTGTCATCCCCCCCAGGGACCCTGGCTGGTCCTGCACCATGGTGCATCCTCACCTGGTCATTGCTGGCACGGCCGCACCTCTGGGCTCTGAAATTCAGCCATCCTACGCCCACCTTGCCTCCCTCGTCCAGACTCCTGCACAGGACCCTGGGACAGTCCTAGCCCAGGGTCAAGCCATCCTGACCAGACCCTGGAGTGACAGCATTGCCACATTAGACCTATTTCTCATCACAGCCTCTCCACCCAGCACCACCCTCCTTCAGTCTCCCTGCTCCCTCCCTGGGGGTCCCTTCTCCGGTCCCACAGGGCTGTTTGGCTTTGTCACTTGATTAACTGGTGGTATGTCCTGGGTCGGCCCCTGGCCCTCAGTTCTCCCCGGCTGTGCCCACCACGGCCTCCAGTCCATCGCCCTTGAACGCCAGACCTATCACTGTCACTGCCCTTGGACATCCCCACTGTGCTCCCGCAGCCCACACAGGTCCTTCCTAGCCCAGCCCCACCCCACCTGCCCCTTCTGCAGGCCTCCCCTTGGAGAACGGTCCCCAGCCATGGTCTCGTGGGTCAGAAGCTGGAACGTCACCCTTGCCTGCTTCTCACATACCTCCCACATCCAGGCGGTCACCCAGCATCTGTGCCCAGGCTTCACTGAGCTCCTTGGATGAAGCTTTCCCTACGTTTGGAAAGCTTCAGCCATTATAATTTTGACTAGATTTTCCGTTTCCTTCCTCCTTTCCCCGGTACTCCGATTATCCATGCGTGATGCTGCTTGGGATTATCTGATGGCTCGCTGGTGCTCGTTCCTTTTTTTAAATTCTTTTTTCTCTGTGTTTCTTTTTGGGCAGTTTTTATTCCTGTGCCTTCAAGTTCACTAATCTTTAGCCTTGTCTCACCTCCTGTGAGTCCCATTCAGTGTATTTTCCTCTCAGACATCATAATTTTCAACTCTCAAAAGTTCATTTTGGATCTTTTTCTTATCTTCATGTCTCTAACATTTTGAAAATATGGAATAGAGTTATAAAAACTGTTTTAGAGCCCTGGCTGGTGTGGCTCAGTGGATTGAGCACAGGCCTGTGAAGCAAAGGGTCACCGGTTCGATTCCCAGTCAAGACACATGCCTGGGTTGCGGGCCAGGTCCCCAGTAGGGGGCGTGTGCGAGGCAACCACACATTGACGTTTCTCTCCCTCTCTTTCTCCCTCCCCTCCCCTCTCTACAAATAAATAAATAAAATCTTCAAAAAAAAAAAAAACTGTTTTAGAGCCCTTCTCTGCTGATTCTAACACCTGTGTCACTTCCAGGTCAGTGTCCATTGGTGGATTCATCTTTTCTTATGTGTCAAGTTTTCCTGCCTCTTTGCACTGCCTGGTAGTTTTAAATGGATGCCAGGCATTGTGATTTTTGGATATTTTTGTATACTTATAAATCTGCTTGAAGCAGTTTAATTGCTTGGGAACCAGTTAATCCTTTTGGGTCTTGCTCTGATACACGTTGGGTGGGTTTTAGGAATGCTTCATCCAAGGTTAATTGCTCCCTGCTCTGAGGCAGGGCCCCCTGCGCCCTGTGCCCACTGCCCTGTGAATCAGGAGTGTTCCAGTCTGGTCGGAAGGCACAGGCGCCGTTTCCAGCCCTGTGCGAGCCTCAGACACTGTTCCCTCTCATTCTTTCAGGTGGTTTTCTCTTGCAGCCACTGTTCTATGTATTTCTTTCTCTGAAATATGCGGTTGTTTCAAGTAGGATGGTAAATCTGGCCTCTTGGCCAGAAGCAGGAGTCAGTGACCAGGTTTTGAGGAACGTCCATCCTAATAAGTCTCAAAACTCTCAGCTTCTCTCCCACCCCTGCCACCGAGGCAGACCTCATTACCTCTCGCCTGGGTGACACCGTGACCTCTCAGGGCCATGTCTCTGCTCCATTCACATCACTCCCCAGGCAGAGCTGCCAGGACCGTCTTCCCAGATTCCCCGCTGACCCTGCCCCCCCCCCCAGCTTCCACCCTTTTCACCCCTCGTTGTCTGAGTTAATTTTAAACTCCGGTCTGTGGCTCCTCAGGTCTTGCTACAGCCAACCAAACAACTGCTTGTCCTTGTCCCAAGGGGTCATTCTCTGTGTGGAGCCTTCGCTGGGCTGTTACTCCTGCCAGGAGCTCCTGCCCCTCCCCCCTTCTCTTCTACCCCTGTAGGCCTCAGCGCAGGTGGCACCTGCGCTCTGCAGGGAGAGGTGACTTAGCACGAATTGCTCTGGGCTGTAGCTGCCCGGGAGGGCTGTGTCCCTGGACTGGGCCTCCCTGAGGGCAAGCCCCTGGCCCTCCCGCTGAGCCTGCCCCGCCTGCCCCCTGAATGAATGGGTGAATGGGAAGGGAGTAACGGACAGTAGGGAGGGCTGGCATACAGGGGAGGGAGGCTGGGACTGGGGCTCCAGAGACTTGTAGCTTCCCGCCCGCGCTCCCCAACTTGTCCTGTGATTCGGGCCCATCATAGCATGTGACAAAGTGGCCTCCAAGGCCTGGTCTGGATCTGTCACGACACTCGCCCATTTCCTTGGCATCATGGAACGAGTCAGTCATGCTGAGCCGTCCTTGTTTGACTGATGGGGAAACCAAGGCCCTGTGGCAGAGGGAGAGCCGAACCCCAGGCCGCCCAGCACGTCTGTGGCAAAGGCCAGCCGGAGGTCCGTGTGACAGCTCTTAGTTCTGTGATTCTGGGCTTTTGCAAGGAGTGTGGAAAAGTGAGTCCCCCCACTCACCGTGTCCTTTGGGAGTGACCTCGTGGGCGGGCTGGGGCACTCTGGGTCAGGGCCAGGACTTCTCTGTGTCCAAATCCCGAAGACTCAGAACCCACCAATAGGGAGAAGAAGAAGGGTCACTGGAAGTGGCCACACAGCTGACCAATGAGGGGATTTGCGGGGGAGGCTCAAGGTCAGCCCAAGGTCAGCCCCTGTCCAGCTTAATTATTCATTAACCAGGCTAGTCCAGGCACTAAGTTAAAGACCAGCACGAGGCTGGGGAGGGGGCAAATTCTTCCCCCAAGGGTGGTGTGACCTGCAAGGACAGAGAAGCCTGTAAATGAGCAATGGGTGGACCAGCTCCATATCCATTCGTTCGTTCATTCACTCATTCATTCACTCACACACGAATTCACAGCTCCCCCTGTGTCTGGTGGAAGCACAGAGCAGTGGGGTCAGCACAGTCCAGAGCAGTCGTGCTGTGGCAGAGGTAGCCCAAGGCTCGGGGGGTTGGGGGGGGCACACAGAGGAGACCCCCGGGCCACCTGGGTGAAGTTGATGTAGCTGCTGGAGGGAGTGAGGCCCCTGAGTAGGTATGTGACTGGACCACACCCCGTGGTTGGTGTGGGGCATGGCGGGAGGCAGGGCTTGTTGGGCTCTGTAACATTCCTTGCCATCAGGGATGGTGCCATCAAACCAACTTCTGTCCTTGCTTTTCTGTCACAAAGAGTGGCCTAGCCACCCTACTGCCCCCATCCCCAGCCCCTGGCCCTCAGGCAGTGCTCATGGACTGATGGATGAGGAAGGAGGCCTCTCTCTTCTCGGGTCCAGTGGGTGCCCAGCTAAGGTGGAGGTCCTGTTGGACGGGAGGCTCTGTGGCCAGAGACACTCCAGGGACCATGTGTCCCTGGTCCCAGGAGGGGATCGCCTGGGCCTAGGTGGGTCTTGTGTGCTAGGGCTAGTAGGGATGGAAATTGGATGGTGGGGGGGTTCAGCCATAGGACAGCAGGAATGGAGGTGGGGGGACAAGGAGGGAGTTGGGAGGTGATGGGTGGGCTGGTTCTCAGGGAGGGCAGGGAGGAGACAGAAGGAAAAGGGGAGGGCAGCCTCTCCAGTGGGCCAGGGAGTCTCCTGGGAGTGTGGTGGGATACTGCGGGGGAGGGGGGGGTACAGTGGTTGGCACTTCCCTTCAGTGGCTGGAAGCTCTCTGGGGGTGCTTGTGTGTGTTACCACGCATGCATACGCATGCGTGTGTCTCTGTATGTGCATCACAGCACGTGTGTGTTGCTGGTTCCATACCTACCAGATTGCTGGCTCCCTCCCCAAGGCCCTGTCCTCTGGAGGCCCCATCCTCCGTGCTTCCTGCAGAGGTGTTCTTATCAGGGACCCCCCCTCCTATTTTCTTGGTGGGAGATGGAGCAGCCTGGGCCAGTACGAAGGGCCTCGTGGGTCCTCGCTGCCCTTAGGGAGCTGCTGGAAGGCTCTGGGAAAAGGCAGCTCTTTTTATTGAAACTCCACAAAACCCTCCTGGGGGCAGTTCACAGCCCAGCCCGTCTGTGTTTGAGAACCAGAATCCCAGGGCTAGACACCCCGCAGGCAGCCTCAGCAGGGGGAGCGAGCAGGCACGGTCCCTGAAAAGTGGCAATGGCACCCCAGGATCTCAGTCTCGACGTCCCTGGGCTACCTCCACCGCTGCGGGAGGCCAGGGGCCCCCAAACTGTGGAGCCCCATCTGCATTCTGACAGGCCAGGGAGGAGGTGGGCTTCTGGCTGCTGGCCTGGGCAGCTGGGCCTAGAGGTTGGTGGTGGGAGCTGAAACCCCCGCCCAGGCGGCTGCACCCACAGGGGCGGAAGCTTCAGTGGCAGCCTCAGGGTGTCTCCCTACCCCCGACTCCTTAGCACACTAGCAACAAAGGCCCAACCCCCAGAGGAGGGGACGTGTTTGTTCAGCTCTGGGGCTGGGGGGGCAGGAAGCAGAATTTCAAAGCGGTTCACCCTTTGTTACCCCTTCCTGGCTCCACCCTCACGCCCCAGACTGCATTCCAGAACCGGAGGGGTCCTGCCCCTGGGAGAAATCCGCCGAACCGAGGCTCGGGTTACAGCCTAGCTGCACGGCAGGCAGAGGGGCCCGCGTCCCAGCCCGACATGGAACATTCCTGAAGGCTGGTCTTTGGGTCCACCCCATTCCCACCCTGGAGCCCCCTCCAGGCCCTGGGGCCTCAGTGGCAGGAGGGAGGTGGGGGACAGAGCCACGTGCTCAGCAGAAGCTGGGGGAGATGGGGTCTGGGTGGTTTCTCCTCGGCAGGGGGCCGGGTCTCAGGTTTTCTGCCCCTGGGTCTGACCTCAGACGGAGCTGGCAGGGTGATGACTCCTGATTTGACGGGGGTGGGCTGGGTGAGGCGGGAGCTTTCTTTCCAAACAGGGCAAGCTCTATTTATCCTGTGTCCAGTGCTTTCTTCAGGTGTGTTGTACACAGTACAAAATGCCCCTAGTCTTCCATGTCCCACTCCGGGACTTCTTACCACTGTGTCACTGTGTGACGGCCACCCTGGGCAAGACACGGGGCATGGCCAGCACTCCAGAGCCTTTCCTCCTGCCCCCCACCCCGGGGAACCACCAGCCTACCCCCTGCCCCCCAGACCACTGGCCTGCTCTCACAGATGTGGCGGAGCATGTGCTTTGGTGTCTGTGTCGAACTCAGCACGGTACTTCACCCATGTCATCGTCTATGTCACTAGCTGTCCCTTTTCATTGCTCAGTGGTGTGTCTGTTTATCCCTTCTGTCACTGGCCACTGCAGTCCTTTCTCATCTTGAACTCTGATGAATGAAGCCAAACACGTGTGTGCCTGTCTTGTGTGGAGAGGGAGGGGACTGATGTGACACTTTTGTTTCGTCCTTGGTTCTCCATGAGGGACAGGGCCTTTGCACGTGCCGTTCCCTCTGCCCGGTCGCTATGCCCCGTCCTGCGTGACTGGTTCCTTCTCCTCATTGAGGTTGTAGCTTAAACGTCACTTTCTCAGTGAGCCCTCAGCCCCACCACCTGGTCTACAATGTCCTTCAGCCTTCACTGCAGATTTCATGGTTCGGTTCCATTGTCGTTGTGATGTGACTGCGCTCTGTGGCCATCGTACCCGGTACTTATTTGTTGGGTGCCAGGCCCCTGCTGGAAGGTCCCTGGGCTCTGAAGGCAGCCACTTTGGCCTTTTGTACCCCGTGCCTTGCATCCCTGTGGCAATCGAACATTTGTGGGTGTGTCTGTAGGCACTGGGAGGTGGGGACCCTGCTGGGCTCAGACGTGTAGCCTCCCCTGGGGAGGGGGCCACCTGCAGCCATGACCCTTGGCCCAGGAGGCCAGCCAATGAGGGGTGGAGGCCAAGGAGGAGTGGGAGACCTGTGGGTCACACCTTTGTTGTCTGTGGCTAAAGTGTCAATAGTGTCCTGCTTCTAGAGGTGAGGGCGGGTGGGGGCAGAGACCAGTCTGGCGCCTTGCCCTCACTCTTACCTCCCCCTGAGCTGCGCAGCTGTCGGAGGTGTTCTAGGAATAGGGGTGGAAGAAGTCTCCCTGCTGAAGCGGGTGGTGTGGAAGCCAGGGCTGCGGGCCATAGGGAGCCATCAAGCGTTTGAGGAGGGGACTGAAATGGAGGTAGCCAGCCGGGACAATCTAGCTGGAGCTGCAGAAAGAAGCGCTGGCCTCAGTCAGTTTGCGGTCAGCCTTCGAGGGCTGGGAAACCGCAAGATGTCTTTCCCAGGTTGCTTCAGGCCCCGTGAGCAGAGAAGGAGAAGACTGTGAGTCCTCGGAATGAGGCTAGCCCAGCTGCTGAGAGCCGCAGGTTGGGGTAACAGCCAGATGCTTCAGACCCTGCTTTGAACTGGGAAGTATGTGACCCCACAAAAGACATTAATACCTTCCAACAGAATACAAGGCACCTCGGGTGCAGCCCCATTGGATGAAGGACAGAGGACCAGGGAGGGAAAAGGGGTATGTCCGTGGTCAGCCCCCATGATGGTTAGAGGCAGGAGCAGGTGAGAAGCAGGTACTGAGTTCGAGGTAGAGCGGGCTCCCCTTGAACTGCCCTTCCTCAAACCCATTCCTTGCCTCCCAGAGAGCCAGGCTGGAGAGGGGTTCTCTTTGCGGGCTCCCCCTCTCTACTCACTGGCAGGCCGCCCTGGGTGGTGCCCGGGCAGGGAGGATGTGGAGGGGCTCTGCCTGCATTCCCGAGTGGCATTCAGGATGGCTGGCCTGCTTCTGCAGGAGGGGTCGGGAGAGGGGATGGGACAGCCCTGCCCCTCCCCCACTGCCAGAAGCTCTGAGGGTGCAGAGGGGTCAGTGACATTGTTAGCACATTCACGTGTTAACTGAGCCCTTAGCGGTTGCCAGGAAGCATGTGACCAGGTGCGGATAACTGGTGGTCTAGATAGGCCTGGACTTGCCCTGGGGGGCTCACAGCCTCAGGGAAACTCCAGTCCAGTGTTGTGATGTGATCAGGGACTCTAAGGACAAGTGGGGGAGGGGCCGGACAGGAATGAGAGAGGGAGGGGAGGGGTCAGGAACAGCAGCTGCAAGCCCCGGGGGTAGGGCTCCCAGGAGGGCAGTGTAAGGCTGGCTGGAGAACTCCTGAGTTCCACAGGACTGGGTCCTCAGGGCCCCAGAGAGGCTGCCATGAGCCCCTGTGAATCTTTGTCAGTATTTTCCTGTGTGGCTCAAGCCCCAGCCACCTTTCTGTTCCCCTGAGGGGCTTCTCACACTTCCCTGTGCAGCCACGTCGAGCTGGGTGGGGGAGGGGAAGGAAGAGGAAGAGCTGGTTTGAACTGCAGTCTCTGGGCTTGCATCCAGGGCGCCTAGTTTGGACAGTTTGTGGGTGGGGCCCGGTAATCTGCATTTTAGTAACCATCCTGTCTCTGTTTCCTAAGGCTGCTGAAACCACAGACTGGGTGGCTCAAAGCCACAGATTTATTCTCTCACAGGTCTGGAGGCTTAAGTCCAAACCGAGACTGAAATCAAGCCATTGGTAGGGCTGGTTTCTTCTAGAGGCGGCCACGGAGAGTACCTTCCTTGCAAGCCCAGGCTCCTCGAGGCTGCATCCCTTGGCCTGTGGCCCCATCCCTCCAGTCTCTGTCTCTGGCTTCCCATCACCTCTCCTCTTCTGTGTCAGATTCCCTCTGCCTTCCTCTTGCAGGACACTTGTGATTGCACCAGGGCCCGTCCAGGTAATTCAGGGTAATCTCCGCATCTCAAGATCCTTAATTTCGACAATCTGCAATGCCGCTTTTGCCATAGGTTTCAGGGGTTAGGACCCAGATATCTTTAGGGGTGATAATACGGCCCCACTCCCTACCCACCCCCCATACCAGTTATTCCAATAGAGGGTCCAGATACCCCCTGAGAAACCCTAGTCGGAGGATTTGTTTATTTCACTGATGGCCTCTCTCTCATGATTCTCTGAGCTGAGAGAAATGGGACACCATTCAGTAGTCACTTAACAAACCTTCAGGGAGTGCCCACTCCTTGCCACACCCCGTGCTGGACGATGCAAGCACCACAGTGGTGGACCCAGCCGGAGAGAGGGAGAATTTTGCCTGGGGACGGATCCAAAGGTTTCATGAGTTTTTCAAATAAGTCAGTGATTCAGAAAGCTTAAAAATCTGAGCCGGATAAAGGGAGAAATTGGGCTCCTGCCCCTGATCCTAAGGCCGATGGTCTTTGTAAAAGACAGAGCCTCCTTTCTGATGTGTGTGTTGTCCTTTGTCATCCTCCTGGCCCCCCTCCACCGCCACTCCCCCCCAACGCACACACAGTGTGTGGCAGCTGCTATAAGACCGGCCTTGCCGACTGGTTCCAGAGGTCTGTTCTAAGCCAACTGTGTCCTGGAGATCTGATGGAGATCTTGGCTGGCTGATTCGGAAGGGAAGGGGAAACTGAGTCTCAAGAGAAGGTAGGTGAATCTCCCAAGGTCACCTTTGGCACAGAGACACAGGATTGGAACCCAGGCCTCCTGGTCCAAACTGGAGGACTTTGGCTTTTATTTATTTTCAGAGAAAGAGGAAGGGAGAGAGAAAGAGAAGGAGAGAAACATTACTTGGTTGCCTCTTACACACCCCCAACTGGGGACCTGGCCCACAACTCAGGCTTGTGCCCCAGCTGGGAATCAAACCTGCGACCTTCTGGTTCGCAGGCTGGCGTTCAATCCACTGAGCCACCAGCCAGGGCCAGACTCGAGCACTTTCTACTGCACACTGCCACACCCTGCTGCCCTCCACGGGAGGCTGGCTGCCCAGTCCTCAGGAAGGGGCGGGGAGGAATTTGGCTTTTCTGAGCCTTGGTTTCCTGATCTGTAAAATGGGCACAGTGGTGCCCCTCTCACAAGTAGTAGTAAGAATGGCAGAACCTTTTCACAGACTGTCCCTCTGCCTGGGATGTGCCTCCTTGGCTCGTCAGGGGACCAGCTCCTTCTCACCCTTTACTTTTTAGCTCAAATACCCCCTCCTTGGGGATGCCCTCCCTGACCACCCCTGTCTAAAGAAGCTGCCACGCCACCTTGCCCACTGGTTGCTGTCTATCTCATTAGCTTGTTTATGTCATTCTTAGCCCTTGTCATAAGCTATGCTCAGTTCATTAACTCATTTCTCTGTCTGTTGTCTCCTCTCCACCAGGCTATGAGCTGTGTGAGGGCAAGGAGCCTCCCCAGTGGTCTATGCCCAGCACACCCAGCAGTGCCTGGCAAGCAAAGGTGCTCAGTAGACACCTGCGGGAGTGGCAAGCAAACAAAAGATGAGGTAAGTGACACCCTGAGCTCGGTGCCTGCCGCATAACAACCGCTCAGTGAGTGCCAGCAGACGTGTTTGCTACAAAAAACACAGACCCCGTTTGAGCCTGTCTACATACATCAGTGACCTTTGCGTCAGTCACTCCTTGAACTCTGCTGCCTTGGAGAGAGCACAGGGTGGGGCTCTAGGGGGGAACCCCTTCCCAGGCGGGTTGTGAGTGGTTTCCCGTGGCTGTGGGAACAGTTCGGGGCATCGCAACAGTGACCTGGCACTGGCTGGGGTGCAGGCTGATCAGGTAACAGGGGACCTGTGAAGTCCTCAGAGATGCCCTAGCCCAGGCTGGGCTCACCTGTCTGTCATCCCAGATGATACCTCTTGCAGGTAATGACCTGTTTGTTTGTCTAATGTGATGGTCCCTGGCTAGAGTTCATCGTGGGTCCCCCAGACTTAGCACACACTTGGCACATAGTAGGTCTCAATAAATATTCGTTGAAAGAATTAATTAGTAAGGTGCAATGGAAGCATCTCTAGGGCTGCCATTTTTAACCTTTCTGAATCACAGACTTATTTGAAAAACTCATGAAACCTTTGGATCCGTCCCCCCAAAAATGAACTCAAAGTGTGCTGTTCAGTTTCAGGAATCTCATGGAGCCCTCCATCCAGGGTCATCCACAAAGCTCAGCTGAAGATCTTTCTATGTATGTGTGTGTGGCGTGGGGGGGTGGGGGGAGAGCAGGGGGTGCGGGAAGGTCCGGCGCTCCCTGGGAGACTGTGGGGAATCTGTTACCAAGAGGCACACGGCGTAGCCCAACCTCCCCCAACAGGCTGGCGTGGAATGAGGTGAGTGAGTCCCTTTTCTTTTACTCTCTGGTCTCCAGGGGAAGGAAAGGAAGCGAGCATGAGGCCATCTGGCGGGAGGGGGGAGAGCGGGAAACACAGAGCCAGGAGGAGAGGGAAAAGAGAAGATGCGAGAATCAGAGAGAAGGCTCAGCTCCGCGGAGGGAAGCGCAGGGCAGCTGGGGAACAAAGAGCGAGCGCGCGGCGCAGAGGCGCCGGCAGGGAACGAGGCTGGACCCGCCGGCCGCCCGGGCGTCGGTTTCTCTGTCAGTGCGGCTGATGAACGGGCCGCCTTCCAGCTCCGTGCAAGCCGCGCCGCGTTCCTGGCAACCCAGCGAGCGGCTTCCCGGCGGGGGCGGGGCCCGCAGAAAGGTTACATTTGCACAAAGTGCCTGCGCAGTGGCCCGGAGGGGCTGCAGGGAGGGGGCGGGCGGGTGGCCCGCGAGCTGGGCGAGCAGAGAGAAAAGGCGGCGGCGGTCCGCGCTGCCTGGGTAATGGAAACATTCCTCTGGGGGCTGCGCACAGAGCTATCAGGTTACCTGCAGCCGCATACGCCAGGGCTTCTCAGAGGGAGCGCCCCTGGTCCTCGCGCCCCAGTCCCTGCACCCACGCTGTGCGCCCTAGGCTGTACGCCCCAGCTCCTGTACCCAGCCCGTGCACCCCCAGCCTGGGCGTCTCTGTTCCGTGCACCCAAGCCAGCGCTCTCCGGGGCGCCGCCTCGCCTCCTCAGCTCTCTGCCTCTAAAGGCAGGCGAAAGGGTCCTGCTTTCCCAAACCCTAGTGCTCCGGGCCTCCCCACTGATCGTTCCCCTTTCCCCAAGAAGGCTGGCGTATGGCTGGAACCCAGCCTGCCGTGAGGACTGACTGCATAGGCCGAGTTCGCTCCGACTTGGGAAGGGGGGCTGCCACTGGAGTCTGTCCTCAATTTCCCTCGTGGCTCGTGGATCTGCCTAGCCCTCCAAACACTGGGCTGCTGTTTCCTCTGGCACCCAGTCACGTGGTGTAAGCCATGTTCTTCCGGCCCTTGGCCTTGTGTCATTCCCCTGCTTGCAGACCATCTGCAGCTCCCTATTACCCCCTCTGCATTCTAGTTTACACCCTTGGGTGCTGTCCTGCATGGGGGTGGGGTGTGATATCAAAACTCTCCAGCACCTGGAGTCCCCCCATGTGATTGGGGCTGAGGCTTGAAGGGCTTCTGACCAGACACGTGTCTACCCTAAATGTGCCTCTCCTCTCTCTCCTCTCTCTATCCATCCCCCCATCCTCCCCATTGGACTGAGTCTGTCAGTAAACACTGCCTTCCTTCCATGCCTACCAGCTATCCACCAACCTCTGGGCCTCGTCCTGGGCTCCAGACAAAGCCTGGCCTGAAACAGAGGCAGCCCCTGCCCTCAGGAAACTCAGGCCCTGGTAGGCGGCGTGGAGACTGCCCAGGCAGGGGGCTAAGAGCTGCATCCCAAGGCCAGCAGATTTGGGTTTAAATTCTGCTCTTCTCCTTCCTGGCTGTGTGTGTCCTTGGGTAAGTTGCTGTCTGACCTTCAGTTTGCCCAGCTGTCAAATGGGGACAAGATAGCAGAAAAGTCACCTCGCAGGGCTTGGCTGAGCAGATTTAAGGAGAGAATGCCAGTAACTCTTGGCATGGTGCACGGTGGCTGTCACTCGGTGGGACATGCCACGACTGTAGGTGTAGAAGGGTGTCCGCAATCACTGAGGCCCAGGCTTGGCAAGAGTGTCTCCGGGTTCAGAGGGCAGGAATGGCCTGGGTGGGACTGGGGTGGACCATGGCACTGCAGTGGCAAAAACACTAGAAGGTCCAAAGCATGACTTCCCCGAGGTACACATGCCCTTGAACCAGCCAAGGTCAAGGCTGCAGTTCTCCTTTAACTGGGCCTAGGGGAGCCTGACCCCTTGGTTCAGGGGCTGTAACACAGGAGGGCAGTATCCTCCATCAGGCTGAAATAGATGTTCTCTGAACCAGCAAAGAGCAGGCAGGATCTGCCGCTGCCATCCTAGGAGGATGGCCACCGTGAGCAACAGACCAGGGGGAGGGACGGACCAGAGAGGGAGGGAGAGAGGCCTGTCATGTAGATCCCCTCCGGAAATTAGTCAGGCCCTTGCAGAAGCTTTGGGCCCATGGTGCCCTGGGCTTCTCAGAACAAGTTCCAAGTGCAGCGGGAAAGGGACAGGGGTCAAGAACATCCTGTGCTCGGTGCTGCCTTGATGTCACTCTGCCGGGGCCTTAAGACCTGGCCAGCAGTCAAAGAGAGTTCAGGCTCTGACCTTGAGCTGGTGACTCACTCCAGGCCAGTCTGGTTGCTTTGGCCCTATAGCCCTCAGCCAACCACAAAGTGACAGTTGGCATTGACTGAGCACTTAGCACTCACCATGGGCTCACAGGTATGGTCGGTCCGTCTCCCAGCAGCCCCTGGACACAGGTGTCTGTTAAGTTTCTTCTTTGCAGGTGAGGAGGCTGAAGGTCAGTGAGCTCAAGCTGAGTGTGAAGCAGGCGGTCGTTGGTGAGGCTGGAACCCAGAGCCAGCCCTGCTGAATGCCAAGGTCTGAACTCTTCTTTCCTAAGTGCCCTGAGCCACCTGATAGGGGACCTGAGGCACCACCCCCACGGGGTATGTTGGGATGAAAATTCGCCTCTAGATGACAGGCTGCCTCTGGTAATGTGCTCATTTTATAGATGTGCTAGCAGGGGCTTTGCTTTGGGGACTTGCCCAAGGCCTCGTTGCTACGGAGTGGGATCCATAAGAAGTAAAAAATACAAATAAAATCTTAGCATATTGAAGCTGGGAGGGGTCTCACGGGTCTTCTAGTCCAAACTTCATAACCCAGATAGGGGAACCTTGACCCAAGAAAGGCCGGGGGACCACCCTCTGCAGCTGTTCCTCCAGCACCCGAGGCTGCACGCCCCGCCCCAGCGATGACTCCTGGGAGGAAATGGGAGGTGAGGTGGGGAGAGCAACAATAATAGGGCCCAGGTTCTCATCAGAGGCCCTTGAGAGAACTCCTTTGACCCTACGCCAAAATTTCCTGCTGGAATTCCCCAGGCAGGAGGGGAAGAAGGAGAGGTCAAGGTGGTGGGGAGAACACAGCTCAAGTCAGCCAAGGTCACAGCCTCCCTTCTGGGTCCTCCCAAGTCCCAGAGCGGACTAGCTATCCGTGGCCCTATGGAGTGTATAGGGGGGGACAGGGCAGGGTAATGGAGGGGTGCTGG
The DNA here is from genome assembly GCA_007922815.1 of Macrotus californicus. NCBI lineage: Eukaryota > Metazoa > Chordata > Mammalia > Chiroptera > Phyllostomidae > Macrotus > Macrotus californicus. The sequence goes on along the minus strand of VMDR010000481.1, from coordinate 6,088 downwards.
GGCCCCAGGAAGGGGGGCTTCCATTGCTGTCCCAGCCCATTAGGATGCCCTTTGATAACCAGGAGAGAAGAAAATGCCTGTGGCCTTTCTCCCTCCATTCTCACCATTCCTCCCTCCCTGCTCCAGCAAGCTAGAGGGGTGCTTGGCAGAAGCCCCTGAAGCCTGAGCTTCTCATTTTTGCACCTGAAAAATGTGGGTGCTGCTCCCCTGTCTAGGTCCTTCAGTCCAAGAAGCTGGGGTCTCATAGTCAGTGATCTTGACATTGGGAGACCAGGAGCCTCATCTTCTGACTGAGTCTAACATTTCGCACTCATTCATCCTATCCGGATTTCCAAGGCTCCTAGTGGGTACAGGCAGCCCCATGCTAGGCAGTGGGGGGCCACTGTGAGTAAGGCAGACCCTCGGCCACCCTCATGAGGCTTCCGGTCTGAAGGTCTGCTTCTCAGTCTGAGGATCGGCGTCACGGGTGTTCTAGAGCCTTATTCCCACCAGAGTGGCTCCATGAGACCCACGTCGTCTCTGGAAGGTGGGAGGGCAGAAGGCCCATGGAGAGGAGCCCTGAGATCTTGCTTCCCTGCAGTTGTCATCAGTTTTGGCTCAAATGAACTCTCATCAAAATTCTCTACTGGTTTGGATGTTTCGAATGTCAGCAGGGAAACCCTTTCCTCCAGCTGCAGACTCTGGGTGGACCCCAAGAGCAAGGGCCCCGGTCCACGTCTGGCTCCATGCTTGTGGTGGTGGCCCGCCCGCACAGTGGGCTTAAGCGAAGGCATTCTGTGATTGACACGGTGCCCCCCCAGGCTTCGATCAGCCTCAGGAGGACGTTTGAGCAGACCCTTCGTCCAGCAACTGACCCAAGAGAGCTCAGCCTCCGCTCTGAGTTCAACAGGTATGTGTGGAAACCCTACCTGGAGAAGGAGAGCTCAAGGCAAGAAGGTTCCTGGGCACTTCCAGACAGGCCCAAGTCCCAGCGGGGCTTTCTGCTCTGGAAGCCCCAGAGCTGCTTCCTGGGCCTGTCAGCCAGCGCCCAGACTGGTAAATCAGGCTGGTAGGGGTTGGGGGCTGGAAACCCAAGTCGCCCACAGCTTCAAGTTCCTCGACCAGGCCTCACCTCCACTTACTGATGCAGATGTCAAGAGTGACCGATACGAGTGAAAGAGGCGAAGGGATTAAGAGGTACAAGTTGGTGGTTACGTGATAGTCACGGGACGTCACGTACGGCACAGGGAACCGAGTGAACAATGCTGTAATAGCCGTGGGGCCAGGTGGGCGCTGGAAATATCGGGGGGGACACTATGATTGTCTAGCCACGGAGCTGCACTCCTGAAATCGAGACAAAACAGAATTGAAAGAAAAAAGAGAAAGAGGCTGCAGGCTGAGGCGAGGGAGATTACCGGTAATACCTTCCATCGCCCAGGGTGGGGGCTTTGGAGCATCTTCACAGCCGACGAGAGGGGACACCAGCCTAGCTCCTACACATGCCAGAGCGCCAGCCTTTCAGCCTCCCAGTCTGTGCCCTCGCCTTTGGCCCCCCGACACGTGTTCGCTTCCTTTTCTCGTTCATCATCGTGCGAGGGTGGGAGAAGCACCCGCTCCGTGACTTGCCGGTGACCCGATATTGCAACTCTCCCAGGATCACGCAGCATTCGGTCCACAGCATCCCCTGGAAAGCCTCCCTGCCAAAATTAATGAACCTGAACCTCAACAAGGCTTCGGGCCTAACTTCTAGTAGTTTACAGGAAAACCAGAGATGAAGGAAAAGGTTGGAACAATGCCTCGAAGGAAAAAAATAGACACATTCAGAATTTGGGACATTCTTTGAGACAGCAAGCACCGTAGTTTCATGAAAGGGAAAGTAAAGGCGGAGGGCTATTCTAGATGAAAAGAATATAAGGAGATATGCCGTGCGTGATTCCTGCTTAAAATGTAGTTTTAAAACATACCATTGGATAGGCAAAAACCCAGAAGTGACTATAATGCATATAACCAGCTGAATGAATATGTACCATAATAAAATGTTATGTAGAATATACAAATTTAAAGAAGGAGGAGAGGAGGAAGAAGGGCCAGGACAGGCGAGGTCACACGAGGGCATTCATTTCCACGCACACTGTCAGCGAATTTAATCTGGGGGGACCTCTCACGTGGGCGAACGCCGGTGCCCTCGAACACCACTGCTATCAGAATAATGCCGCTCGTCTCCTTCAGCAGGCCATGCACCCAAGCATCTCCAGTGCTCTGTGAGCATTAATTAATTAACTAAGCCCTAATTAAATAGTTATCATTGACTGAAAATATCTTTACCGCGCACATTCGACCAACTCCTGGTTTACTGATTGTGACTTCGCCCCTGCTGTCATTGGGCTGGAAATACGTGACCACCAGGGCGTTAGAAAATCATGTTCTTTTCTGGCAAAGTAGCCAGAGCTGTTGGGGGGAGTGTCTGCTGGGGACGCCAGTGCTAAGGACTCTGAATGGGCCCTCAGGTCTTGTCCATTCTCTGTCCTGTTGATTCTTTCCATGCTGAGAGCTAAGAAAGGCCACGCGTGCCAGACTCTCCTGGAAGAGAAGTTCTAGGTCAGCAGCAGGCGGGTGTACCACTCTGGCAGTGTAAGGCTTTCTCTTTCCACTTCTTGTTTGAAAAGTGAGTGGATGGCTGAGGTCCCTGCTACCAGGAGAGACTTACTCCTGGAGGGAGCTCTGCGTGGCAGCTACTGTGTTGGCATGGGCTGGGGGATGAAGCACACCTGCATGTCCTGAGTGAGGGTCTGCTGTGCCATCAGTGGGCTGACACTCCTGGTCAGTATGTCCCCAGGGCACTGGGGTGATGGGGACTCGGTGGCTGGCTCAGAGGTCTGAGATCCTTGGGCCATCCTAGACCAGAGCAACAGGCAGGAGCAGAAGCTCACACCCCAGGATTGGGGGTGGGGACGTGGCACAAAGAAGGAAAGATCCACCCTGGCTGTGGTGGCTCAGTGGATTGAGCACTGGCCTGTGAACCAAAAGGTCACCGGTTCGATTCCCAGTCAGGGCACGTGCCTGAGTTGCGGGCCAGGTCCTTAGTTGGGGGCATGAGGGATGGAACTGATTGATGTTTCTTCCACACATTGATGGTTCTCTCCCTCTCTTTCTCCCTTCCTTCCCCTCTCTCTAAAAGTAAATGAATAAAATCTTTTTAAAAATTATTTTAAAAAAATAAGGAAAGATCTAAATAGGGCAAACTGGCAGGAGGGACCCTGTGGTGGCATTTGAGCAGCAGACAAAGAACAAAAGGGTGTTTCCACAGTGGCCAACTATGGAATTTTGAAGGGCATATTTGTAATGGAAGTACTAGGTCTGTGTGAGACACTGGGCTACCCTACATTGTTTCTTGAGGCTTCCATTTCTTTGTGCCCTGACCAGGAATCGAACCAGCGACCTCTTGCTTCACGAGACAATGCTCAACCCACTGAGGCCACGCTGGTCAGGGCCAGAGGTGATTTTTAAAAATACTAATTTATTTTCTTTAATCGTCATTGATTTATTTAGTTTTCTTCTTGAGTAGACTTTAAACCTATATTTTTCTAGAAATTATTTCATATGTTTTCATATATAGTAACCTCAAGTTGCTCACAGCATTATAATCCTTAAAACTTACACTGTATCTGAAGTTTCACCTCTCACTGGATATTTGTGCCTTCACCCTTCTTTGCTTTGATGAAATGCTAGACATTCGTCTATTTTATTGTCTGTTCAAGAACCCGCTTTTGGCTTTGTTGATCGGTTTTTGGATTGTTGATTTTCTTTTCGTTTATGCTCTTATCTTTATTGTTTACATCTTTTCACTGATTTTTTTAAAAGCTTATTTAGTTAGTTGAAAGCCCTACTCATGTATGTTTAAGTACCTCCTGTTTTAGAGTAGATGCACTTGAGACTATATATTTCTGTATAAAGGTCTTTTTTGTTCCATTCTACAAATTTTATTTTGTATTTATCCCTTTTTCCTCAGTGCCAAGTATTTCCTGATTCCCATGGGGATGTCTCTGGATGTCTTGGAGAGGGCTCCATAAATAATTTCCCTATCCTCTCCTGGATTCTGAAATGAGAGATAAGACAAAGGGGGTGGGAGGAGGAGAATCTTTTTTTTTTTTAACTAATAAAGATAAGGTTGGAGGGTGAGGGTAGATGTGGCAGCTAAATGGGTTTCTTAACACTGAAAATGGGGATTTGGCAGCCTTCACCTATTGTTACTGTGATGCTGTGGGTGGTGGGTGGGGGACAGAGAACAACCATAGCCTGTAGGCAGCTCGCTTCCAAGAAGAGAATGGGAATTGGTAAGTCAAGCAAGCCAATTTTATTTTCCCCACATTGACCAATCAGGGAAGCCGCTCTTCCTCCCTGGGGCAGAGAGAGGCTGGGAGTGTCACACTAATTGGGCTCCCTCCTACCAGAAGGAAGCGTCAGGGAGAGGAAAGAAATGTTCCTGCAACCATTTCCTGTTGAACTTGATGGAAATAGTTAGGAGTGTGCTTTTTAGTTTTCGAAGATACAGTTGTTGTTCTTTTTAATCTGCCTTTGTTGTTGTGGTTGAGTTCTGATTCTTGCTGCACTGTGGCCAGAGAATGTGGTCTGCTTTATATCCACCTCAAAATTTGTTGTATGACCCAAGACAAGGTCAGTTTTTATAAATGTTCACGTGTGCTTGACAATCTCGTGTTGTGTTAGTCTGCTGGAGCTGCCATAAGAAAATACCATGGCCCTGACCAGCGTGGCTCAATTGGAGCATCATTCCGTAAGTTCAAGGTCATTGGTTCAGTTCCTGGTCAGGACACAGGCCTGGGTTGCAGGCCAGGTCCCTGGTTGGGAAACAGGCACATGCGAGAGGCAGCTGATTGATGTTTCTCTCCGTCTCTTTCTCCCTTCCTTCCCCTCTCTCTAAAAATAAATAAATAGAATTTTTTTTTAAAGAAAATATCATAGCCTGGGTGGTTCCAACAACAAAAATGAATTTCATCCCTGCTCTAGAGGGAGAAGTGTGGGGTCAGGGTGTTGGCACTTCCTACCGAGGGCTCACAGGCATCCCCTCTGCGTGCAGCCTCCCTGGAGTCCCTGTGCCCAAACTGCCTCTGTGTAGGGGACACCAGTCCAGTTGGATCGGGGCCCATGCAAGGGCCTTGCTTTAACTTCGTCACCTCTTTAAAGGCTCTCCAAATACATCCCATGTGGCGGTTCGGAGGGTTAGGGCTTCAGCAAAGGAATTGGGGGCACAGTTTAGCCCAAACATGTGCATCCTTTGTTGGTGTGGGTTCACATGAGCTTCCCCTCGGACTCGCCCCGCCAGACTTGTTACTTCCGCCATCCGCATCTTCCATAGCTTGTTTAAATGTTCTCTGCTTGATGTCTTCGTTCTGGGAAGTATTAACCCCCCTACCCACCCATTTCTCTTGTGGATTTCTCAATTTTTTGAAGTCACTTTTCCAGTTTCTGCTTTACTTATTTCAAAGCTATGTAGTTAGGTACCAGAAGCTTTTAATTGTTGGATCTTTTTGGTGGATTGTTACTTTAATCATCCTATAGTGACCCTCTTTAGGTCTCTGAATGTTTCTTGGCCTTAGCTGTATCTTGTCTGATGTTAATATTACTATATCAGCTTTCTGTTGGTTAGCATTTACCCAGTATATAGTTTTTCATCATTTTATCTTCAGCCCGTCCCTTTTCTTTTGCTTTAGAGTGTTTTCCGTTAGGGTGATACTGTACAGGGTGATACTGTATTTTGTTTAGTTTTTATCCAATAAGACATGCTCTGTCTTTTCAGAAACAAGTGAAGTTCATTTGCATTTATGATGATTGTTGATATATTGAGACTTCCTTCTACCATTTCATTTTGTTGGTCTATTTACCCTACCTTTAAAAATTATTTCTCATGCTCTGTTATCTGTTAAATTTATAGATTTATTTGTTGTCTTTTTTCTTTGATAGTTTGGAAACCATAGCTGTACTTCTGTTTAACTGGTTGTCCTTGAATTTTTAATATTGATACCCAGAAATATATTTTTCCTAACCACGTCTAACGCAGTGCTGTCCAAGAGAAATATAATGTTAATCATAT
>VMDR010000480.1:191246-224772 GCA_007922815.1 Macrotus californicus | reverse complement strand
GGGGGGGGCATTATCCTGACACCTTTTTTCGATTCCTCCAGTCCAGATGGGCCCCGCCCAATTTTGTTACAATATCAACGTTAACTTTCGTCTTCAGGGACAACTGGTCACCATGGCTGCAGCTAAAAAGACCACTTCCGTCGATCATGTCACTCGATCGGACCAGAACTGTCCACAAACTGTCTCAGCCCTTCCCCTCGCTGATCACACACTGAGCAGGAGACGTCCACTGGGGCGGCGTCCACTCACACAGGGACACTTGTCTCACCAGGGACATTTCCGCCGTACAAACGCCGACTCCCCCCGACCGGCCCCTGGGCAGCTGCACAAAGGTCTGGAGGGAAAAGCGCGCGTGGTGAGCCTGCTGCCCGGAGGCCGCCCGCGTGGGCACGTGGGGTCCAGCGCAACGCGACCCTCTCCCTGTCGTCGCACCGCGGAAAACGGGAAACGTCCTTCGCTCCTTTACCACGTCCCCGCGACGCCAGTTTTCCCGTTTTTTCCTCTTTTCATAACCAGGAAAGAGAGGGGTGAGCTAGGCAGCCTTGCAGAGCGCGTCCAAGTGAACCCTCGGCCCGCTCCGCTCCCGTGAGAGTCGTTCTCGGTGAGGCCGCTGCACTCCGCTCCCCCTTCCTCCCCAAGGGGGAGCGGGACCCCAAACCTGTGTGAGCGCGAGGACCCGTGTCCTGTCTCCCACCTCATCGCCCTTCCCCACAAATCCTCCTCGAGTCTCTCACGGCGCCGGGCACCTCCGCCCACCCGCAGGTCCCGTCCCCAGACCTCAGTTCCCTGCGTTCCACAAAAATTCCGTCTGGGCCCTTCTCCCTCCTGCCCCAGATGTAACCGGTTCAAACCTCCCCCAGGCGTCTCCGGCCCAGCACGAGCCGGTACTCACCGCCTCGGGCACCAGGGTCGGGTCCTCCTTCCAGACACGCCCCGCCCTCCCCTTCTCCCCGGGGCTTCCACCCCGAACCCCGACCGTGACCCTCGGGTCGCACTGAGCTTGCCCCTCCGCCGCCCCAGCGGCCCTCCTGGCACCGCCTGGGCCTGTTTTTAAGCCCCGGCGGACGATCCGTCCCCTCCCAGGCCCCTCCATCCCGCACCCGGCAGCGTCCAGGTCACTCCCCCCTCGAAGATCCCGGACGGACATCGCCCGCGCCCGTCTCCTCTTTCCGTGCGGACACCTCTCCGCGTGCGCGCACAGCCCGCAGCTCTGCCCACGCGGGTTCATCCGCGCCGCGTCCCTGTCCTGCGGCCGTCGGGAGGGAAGAGAGGAGACGGGCGGACAAAGAGGGGGCAGGCTGCGATCTGAGGAGGGCTCCGAGACCCGGCCGGCCGGTGCGGCGCCAGCACCGCAGGGAGGTCGGGCTGAGCGGGCCGCGCGGCCCCTCCGGGGTGCGGAGAACTTGGACCGGCGGCCACGCTGCTCTGGGGCAAACTGGCGGCGCTCGCGTTTCTTACACGAGCAGTTCGGGGGCCTCGGATGCGGAGGCTGCTCTTTCACACATTCAGTTGTCACCCACCGGCTGCGCAGGAGGCGCTTTTCCTCGTGAACGACACACGGGTGTTATGCACACGAGACGGCAGCAGAGTGGAACATTTTATGATGTACGGGCAGCTACCCACTAGCTAAACACTATGTGGCAGCAGAGAAAGACGTTTTCTGGCAACGTCCTCTTAGGTGTTGTTCTCAGGATGCACAGGGAGTAGCCGAGCTTTTCCTGGTGGGCTCCGCCCCTCTCGCGTTCCCCAGGTGCGCACTAGCCGCGGAGCAGAGCGCTTCCGGGTTCCTTCACTCGGGTGCTATTCTCAAAGTGCACACAGGAGGGCAGCAGAGAGCAGTTTTTTCCTAGTAACAACGAATGAAGTATTATTCCTAAGATGCCCACGAGGTGGCAGCAAAGACCACATTTTCCTGGCTTAAGGGCTCTACCCACTCTATATTAAAATGAGAATCCAAAAAAAGAGAAAGAGAATCCAGACTTGCTAATAAGCTCACTTTGATACGATTCCTATTTTAAGCCCATCATATGCTTCATCTTACCTTTTGCCCTCATTTGCTAGATGAGGCAGGAACATTTGTCATCTGCATCTTATAGGTATTTAAACTGAAGACTCATTCTGGCACAGTTCAAAGTCCGTAACAGGGTATCAAACTAGGTGGCTTAAGGCAGCAGCAATGATTTAATGTCTCGCCGTTCTGGGGGCCAGAAGTTCAAAATGCAGGTGTGGGCAGGGCCTCTGACCCCTGAGAGGGTTTCTAGCTTGTGCTGGTGTGCTGGGCTCCCAGGGGCCCCTTGGGCTCTGCCCAGGAGCCACACAGCAGTCCTCTGCGCCTGCAGCTTCTGCTTTTCCCCCGAGAACACCAGTTGCATTGGATGAGGGCCCATCCTAAGTGAGCAGAACCACATCTTCACACGCTTACGTCTGCAAAGACTCATTTCAGATAAGGTCATGTTAATAGGAACAGGAGTTAGGGTTTCAGCATATCTGGGGGGTGCACAGTCTAACCCTCAGCAACGGTACAGTGTGGTCATGCCTGTCGGGTTGTGCCAATTCTTTTCTACAGACACCTGCTGCGCGGTAGTGAGCCTGCGATACAGGCATGTCTTGGCTCTGTCTTGTCCCAAGCTCCTAAATGAGGCTGCAATCATAACTGTTAACTGAGGTTACTGTGGATCTGTGTTTCCATTTCTCTTATTTCTGTCGGAGTGTGCACAGCAGAAGTCCACAGTAATAGGAAGAAGCAACCACACCCCTTACTTGGCATGAATGTCCAATGAGGCTTGTATCCTACACACACCTTCGTCACACTTCACAAACCTAAGACACTGATGGCATGATTACGAAACCCAGCCAGCAGGCAGCGCTGGGAGAGAAGGTCTTACGCCCTTCTACTTCTCTGGTGAGGGGTATTCCGCTAATCTGGAGTCCAGCTCCCTCTCCCCAGCCTGCAGTTCACTCTGAGAGCAGGCTCACACCCAGCCACTGGCTCTGCAGGTAGCACCACCACCTTTCTGGTCTCGGGGATCAGGAGCCACGGGAACGGCATCAGCTGCCTCAGAACACATTTGAATGGGTGTCGCGCTGAGAACACGGCACCACCTCCCGAAGAAGAGCCACAGGCTGCAGACGTGCAGCTGCCTCCTGGGAGAGGCAGGATGGCCTCTGGAGGACCCTGGTTCTGCTGAACCGGAAGGCGGGCACACGGGTGGGAAAGTCAGAGCCTGCCGGATGCAAGCATGTGGGTGCTGCCCCCTCATGCGGTCCACCATGCGGTGCCACTACATTCAACTGTTACCAAGGGGCTGTGGCCATGGAAATGGAGAGACGTGTGAGGAAAGGAAGCTCACAGAGCAGAACCCTCAGAATAAGTACAGCCTGTGTATTGCAAATGTGCTTAAATATGTGCCCGTCCTAGACAGGACAGTCCTTCAAGACGGCCAGTCGTCAACTAAAAGGACAGTAAAAACCACTCCTCATTCCAGCTTTCCTCCCCTCCCCACCACTCCAGGCAGAAGCCTCAGCGTCCACTCGCCCTACATGGTGAGACCCTGGCTGTGTCTCTGGCTCGGGGCCTGCTGTTGCTAGTCTGGGGCGCTGGAAGGAGTCCCGGCTGAGGGGCAGCACCACCAGGTACAGAATGGAAAAGGGCAGCCATGCCTGTCAGGCAGAGCTGCCCCTGAGGGGCTGACGGAGGGTATTTTCTCAGGAGTGGGGAGCAGCCCACAGACCCCTGGCACAACCCCCACACACACACCCGATCCACGTCAGGCTGTGGAGGCCCCTGCTCTGTCTCGAGGCCTGGTGGTCCAGGGCGGAGTCCCGGCTCCCACCAAGTCTCTTGCTCCAGGCTGGCCCTTCCTTGCATTTGGAGCTCAGTGAGAAGGGGAAGCTGCCAGACTCCTCTGGTTTCTTCAGCCATTCAGGCAACAAGTGTTTTTCAAACATGTCTCAGGGAGACACGCACCACCACCAGGGGCCCACCGGTCCATTTCTTCTGGGTCCTGCACCATCTTCTTCAGTGTGGGACTGGGGAAGGGAGAACAGATGGGATTCCTGTCATTACCTCCTCTCCTCAGCCACTGCCCTGCACATGAGGCCTCAGGAGTGGAGGACAGCCCCCTCTGGTGTGTTCCCAGCTGTTATCCAGGCCACTAGTAACTGGTGTGGCTAAGCCCCCAGGAGTCCAGGCATGGCTGAGGATGCCCTCCCAGCCCCGCACCCCCACCGCCTCCTCGTTCCTCGGAGACCGCAGGCCAAGAGGGGACATTGAGGGGCCACCTGGAGAGGGAGGTGTCTGGAGGACAGGGCAGAGGACCCAGTGCCCTGACCCCTCCCTCACGAGGCCTGTCCCTGGGCTTCCTCAGCAGGGCAGCGATCGCACTGAGGCCGGACCCACAGGTGGGGGCTCTTCCTCTGAAACCCTCAGTTGCTCAGTCCGAGGCCCTCGAGCTGCAGCATGGCCCACGGGACTGATCGGACCTCTGAGGGGGTGGGAACCTTCACCCTGTCCACATTACAGCCAGCACTCTGTCTCCAGTGTGGCCCATCTGAGTCCACGGCCAAGTCCTGGGCTGCCTACAGGGCCTGACTGGGACCCCGTCCTTCAGCCTGGCCCACCGACAGCAAACTTGGCCTTTAAGGGGCTCCAGGGTGGGGCCGGGAGCTCCCACACCTGGGACCACAGAGCACAGAGAAGTGTCACCCACCAGGCTCCTCCCACCAGACTCAAGGGACTTGGTGTGGAGGAAAGGACACTAGGCTTTTACCTCTGCCCCTCTGGGTAGCCTTGGACTAGGGACCTATCACCCACATTCCGTGTGTCCCACTGCCCAGTGGGAAGGTTGGACTAGATGGCCTGTTAGCCATGAGCAACCACCAGCCACTGGATGCCCCTTCCCAGAAGAAAAGGGCAGCGAGGGAGCTGGTGCTCCCATCCGTCCTCGGTGCGCCCCTTGCGGCCCACAGTCCTTCAGTGGGAGAAGCCGGGGACTCGCTCCGTCCCGCCTGCCTGCTCCCTGTGTGGGGCGGGCATCCAGGGAGTCCCTGCAGTGACTAGGAGCGGCCTGTCCTTCGGACAGTCGTCCAGACCTTCACTCCCCAGCTGGAGGAGACACCCCCAGGACACAGGCCCCAAATGCCTGGAGACAGGGTGTTTCTAGCCCTTGGATCCAATGGTAGGAGCCATTTCCTATTAAGAGACAGTGACCTCAGCAGGAACTATAATCATCTGAGGACCAGACAGGATGTCAAGTCGTTCAGTGTAGGTGTGGGGGCTGCTGCACCTTCTTTTTAACTTGAGGGACATGTCAAGCATCCAACACACCTGGTTTTTAAAGGAAGATAAAGCCATATTAAACAATCAACATTTACAAATGACTTCACTCCAGATTTTGGGCGGCCAAGATGATGGGACTAGGGTTGGGGAGAGAAGCAAGAGTAATGAATTGTGGGTAAGAGTTAAGAAGGGAGAGAACGAGGGAAAGAGAAAGCTCAGGGCGGGGGCGGGGAGGGGAGAGCGGTCTGAGGGAGGGACCAGCCCAGCAGAGAAACAGAGGACCTGGCACTGTGCCCCCGGCCACCACAGCCTTGTGATGCTGGCGTTTAGCTTAGTGCCTGGGCTACAGGTTCCCATGGATGCAGACACAACAGGGTAGGTGCTTATCTGTTACAGCATTCAATCTTCACGAGAACTCTACAAGTTAGATCTTTTACAAATGAGGAAACTGAGACCCAGAAAAGCTCCTCGAGTCCGAACGTGACCAGTAAGCAGAATGCAGACCCCAGTCGGTGCTGCGGTCCGCCGCTCCACACACCACGCTCTGTTGGCCGCCCCCACCACCAGCCACTGCCCAGTGGAGCTGCTGCCTCCGCTCATCTCCCTGTTCTCCATGATCCAGTCTCTCTTTCCTTTCTCTGCACCTGGCACCCACCTCACTCCCCATCTTCCCTGACCTTAAAGCTTTGTCCCATCTGCCCCACCTTCTGCTCGGCTCATGCCCAGATCTCCCCAGGCCACTCCTCAAGAGCCCTGGCACCCTGCCCAGCCGGCCCACACACACCTCACTCTGACTGGAGTGCACCATGGCGCCTAACACCATATAGTTCCCTGTTTGTTGCTGGTCTCTTTGGGCTCCAACAGAGTCTCCGTGTGAGCTAGAACTTAGGTCTTATTACTGCGCCTCCACCATTAACACCATTTCTAGCACATAGTAGGTGCTTAATAAATGTTCATTGGAAGGATGGATAGAAAAACTTCCCGCTCTCCATTGCTTCACAGACTCCGTTGTCAGCAGACAGGTGCATTTTTGCATTTTCCCAGAGAAACCATTTCGAGCCCTATGCAGCATTTCCCAAATCCCTTCAAGCTCCCCTCCACCGCACCCCACACACAAAACCAAAATAGAAGTTCGGCCATTCCACAGCCGCTCTGAGGTCTCTGCTGAGACTGTGGGTGGAGACAAATGACAGCTGACCCCAGACTCCAGGCTTTACAGAAGCTGGAAGGGGAGATGCCATGCCCGCAAAAACGCCTGGAGAACAGGGAGATGAGCGGAGGCAGCAGCTCCATTGGGCGATGGCTGGTGGTGGGGGCGGCCAACAGAGAGCGTGGTGCGTGGAGCGGCGGACCGCAGCACCGACTGGGGTCTGCATTCTGCTTACTGGTCATGTTCGGACTCGAGGAGCTTTTCTGGGTCTCAGTTTCCTCATTTGTAAAAGATCTAACTTGTAGAGTTCTCATGAAGATTAATCTGTGGTTCAAGATTAAAGGAGCCATAAGCGATGAAGAACAAAGAACCCAAACATGGCAAAGGAAGGAGAATCCTCTCTGGCTGGATGGCAGGCGGGGCACCAACCCCGAGACTGGGCCTGGAACGCCTTCCTTAGATGTGGGCCGGGCGTGACCCAGGCAAGGACAGAAAGCCAGGATGCCTGGGGCACATTCACGCTGGGCCTGGCATGGGGCTGGCCGCAGGCCAGAGGAGAGGCTGGGGCCAGACTGAGCAGTCCTGAAGTCTCTGAACGTAGCCACGGAGAACAAGCCCCATGGGTACTGTGACCCAGGCAGCAAGTCAACCGTGCGGCCAGGCCCGCTGTCCTGGCACTGAGGAAAGGGGGGGCGGGGGGCTAGTGGGGGCCTCGCCTGCAATCACAGGGGCTGACCTCGTTTCTCCCCGAAAAGCTCGGGGGACAGCTTTCTCTCCTTTCTCCCAGCCATGGGACGTGCCGGCTGGTCAACACGTGCAACTTCTCAACCGTAGGACGTGAAGCAGCCATTTCTGAGCATCCCGCCTCGACGGGGGCAAGTCCAGTCTGTGGTGTTCTTGCTGTGAAGTGAATCTTGTTTAGAAACAGTCCCGTTCCTAAGGGTGCCGGCCTGTTGGGGAAGGCGAGGAGACCTAGGGGTCTGGGGTGGGGTGGAAATAAGGAAAGAGCAGGGCTCCGTGTGGACGGCAGGAGAGAGGGAGGTTGGGTTCCAGGGAACTGGGGAGTCTTGGGAAAGGGAGCCAGACCGGAATAGTTCCCCAGCCTGCGTCTCTTCTCTCCATCGTCAGCACAAGAAACATCCAAACATGTGAAGAATGTTTACAAGAATGTATCTGAGCCAAACTGACACAATTACTGGGAATGTCAGAGCAGGGCACTGCAACTGTCCCCTTAGCATTTGCCAGGCAGGGGCTGCATTACAAGTGAGTCAACAGGCTCATGGGCTTTCTTCAGGGCTCATTTCTCCATCTTCTTCTCCCGCTTCCGGTCACGGCCCGTCACACAGGTGTGCCCACCGACACGCACAAGCCCAGGGGGCACTGGGCAGGGCTTGCTCGAGACGAAGAAGAGCCTTTCAGTGAAGTTAAGGGCCGGGAGCACGGCTGTCTACCACCACCTGACCAATCAGGGATTTGCAATCACATCGCCCTGTGAGGTCACCTTCCCTGAAACCCCTTTTCCGTCCACACCATCTTCCTGAGGCCCATGGGCCCTCCTATAGCCTGGGCCACACCCCCCGCTTGGGGACCTCAAACTACAGACATGTCTTCCAGTCCACGCGCCAGGACGTGGCGCAAGCGGGCTGTCACCTTGTGGACGCCCAGGCAGCAGCTCAAAATCACAGGAAGTGACGCAAACAGGAAGCTCACTGGCTCTGCCATGAACAAGTCCTTCATCTCTGACCTGCCAGAACTCATGACCCTGCGGCTACCTCATTAGCTTGCAAGCAGCATGAAGGCTTCACCGCTGTTGACGGGAAAGTGAATGGTGGGTACAAAGCCCCGTGGGGGCGGGGGGGGGGGGGAGCGGAAAGGGAGTGTGAGGACGGAAGAAGGCATGCTCGGGACAGCAGGGGGCACGGTGGGACAGGAGGCTGAGGGCTGCTGAGACCTGGGCCCTGGGCCAACTCCACCGAGGCAGGTCCGGGCTGTCTGGGCCACTTGTCCTTGAGCTGCCTTTGGGAGGGTGCAGAGCAACAAGGCTAAGCCTGTGAGATAATTTCTGACAAAGGAAGAGGGTGAAAACAGGACATGTCGCATGCACATCCCACCCCCCCTGAGAAAACGTTTGTGTGCGTGCAACTTTGTACCACCTCCGTCAGAGACCGGAGGAAGCCCGCCCCTCCGTGCCCCCAGGGGAGGGGATAAAGTTATCATTAACGGCCATTGTGCCAATCACCTCTCACAAAAAGAGTCCAGTGCCTTCAAGGAAGAAGTGCTGACACTTTAGTGTCCGTGGGAGGTGACTGGACGCACAGCAGAGGGAGCAGAGGGGAGGTGAGAGGGAGAGGCTGAGCGCAGAGGGGCAGGGAACCTGCGGCGCCAACCCCGGGTTAGGACCTCAGGACACCGGGAAAATAAAGGCACTTTGTTGAGAAGCCCTCTGAGCTTTTCACTCACCACCTATTAATTAACTTATAGCTGGCAGAGAATGGGCTCGCCCTGGATCTTTGGCCAAAGCATGCAGAGCCTCGGTAAGAAGTTTTGGTCTCCGCCTGACTGGTCGGAGGGATCTGCACGGGGCGACTCACCAGGCCAGGTTTCCAGAGCACCAGAGACAAGAGCAGAGGCTGCGGGAGTTGCCAAGCGGCCGGCTCCTGGGCACGTGGGGCCACCTGTCCTGCTCCTCGGAGCCCCACTGAAGCCCCAGGCTGTCGACACACCTTCTCCTGCTCCTTCCAAGAGGCTTTCAGAAATTCTTGGGAATTTCCCACTCCAACCCGATTTTCCCTTTAAATTATCGGCACAGCAACTGCTGAAAGGCCTTTGCTCTCAGGCCGAGCTGTGGGAAAGGGCTTGAAGAGAGAAACCTCGAGGGGAGAGCCGGTCTGGCGGGGTGCAGCTCACTTGGGGCGCGGTGGCTCGCACAACTCAACTATGTCCAGTCTCACCCTGGCCAAGGGCCTGGAATGAGAGCTGGTGACGGGAAGGCGAGGGTGTGAAAGCTGCCACAGAAGTCCGGAACCTGGTGGGGAAGGCCGCGGGGTGATGGTGGCTGCAGGTCTTCGGAAGTGACGCTCGGTCACTAGGGTTCCAGGGCACTGCCCCAATGGCTCTGCGGAGGCAGGTGCTTCCTGAAGACCTGGCCCAAGTTTCCACAACGCCCCAGCTTCCCAACCTTCCTCAGGGGCCCAGAGCACTTCGCCACACTGCCTGGTCTGGTGGTTCCGTCACTGACAGCTCAGGTCCCATAAATGGGACGGTTTAGGGCACAGGGAGGCGCCGTGGGACAGGTATAAAAGGAAGTGTGCAGCCGGGCCGGGCTGCTGGGCACCACAAGCACAGGAAGAGGCCACACCATGCCCCTCTTTGCTGCGTCCAGCACGGGCCTGAGGGCGGCTCGCACAGGTCTTGGGGCTGGCCACGGGTCTGGACTGTGGGTGCTGATAGGCTCAGCTGCTCACAGAGCCACTGCACAGAGGGGTCTGGACCCACTAGGGGGAGGGGCAGATGGAATGGAGGGAGAGGAAGCAGGGCCAGGGAGGGGAGGACGCAGCTAGCCATTAACCCCTGATTGCGGGGTGGGGGGTGTGGAGAAGGGGCAGCTGTAGGTACAAGGGTCTGACCTCGGCTCTACTTCCCCCAGGCCTTGTGGCCCTGCTGGTGCTCCCAGGCTGTTAGTGGCCCCTGGTCGGGGGGGCTGTTCTGCTGACAGAGGCCTGGCAGAGGGTGCCCTACAGGTTCTTCTGCGATTCAGAAGGCTCAGAAATAGTAACATTTGTTAAACGAAAGTGATAAGTATTTTCATGTTTACCTTACTATTCTCTCTACTTTTCTGTATATTTGAAATTTTTCAAAATAAAAATCAGTCAAAGGCCTGGGTTCCATGGAGGCCGGTGGGCGGGGGAGGGGGTGCAGACCCAGTGGCTGGTGGATGAGCAGCACACAGGTTCCCCCTGCAGGAAGGCAGAAAAGTCAGGAGAGGGGAAGAGAAGGACTCTTGGTCCCCAGACACAGTGCCCAGTTTGGAGGACGGGCTCAGGGCCTGAGATGTTGCTGTCCCGGGTGGGGTACGAGTCAGAGGTAGCCCCGTAAGAAGGCAGAGGCCAGACCCAGGACCCACTGCAGGCTCCTGAAGGCCAGGATCTCCTGGCACAGCCGCCCTGGGACACTCCCTCTTCCCCTTCTCAACCTCCGGGAAGCCTTCCTTACATGAAGGGCGGGACGCCGTTCCTTCTTCATCAGACCGGGAGCTCCTGAGGCACAGGCTCCGGCGCCACCCCTTCCACGCACAATTCTAGCTCTGCTCTCAGGCCTACCCCATGTGCTGGGCTCAGGGCCCAGCAGCCACAGGGCCCCTGGCTGAAGCCTGGCCCAGGCCCCACCTGACTCCTGCAGGTGCTGCACACACTCTGGCCTGCTACTACACCAGCTGGTCCCAGTTCCGCCAGGAGGTGGGCAGCTGCTTCTCAGATGCCACCGACCCCTTCCTCTGCACCCACATCATCTACAGCTTTGCCAACATCAGCAACAACGAGACTGACACCGGGAGTGGAACGATGTGACCCTGTATGAAAACACTGAAGAACAGTTTGGGCCCCGGGCAGGCCGGGCAGGAGGCAGACGGAGGGTCGGCTGCACCTTGGCTCCCAAGCGTGGGCAAGGGCCACCCTCACCTGCCTCTGCGTAGAGTCCGTGGCCTCAGCTGAAGTGGGAGCAGGTGGTGAGGGCAGCTGCCATGCACGGAGCCTCCTCTCCCTGAGGTGTCTCTCTGTGGGGTGTGGGTGTTGCACACAGCTCTGTTTTTCTGCGTCCTGACTTCCCCTCGGTGGAGGGGCACAGAAACGGGCAGCGAACCTCAAGCTGAGACGCTGCATCTCGGGCTGGAAGGACCTCAGAGGCCCAACACGGGGCCACCTGACGTCACGGCACTTTCACCCACCCGGCCCTCCGGCCCCCTCGCGCCCTGCACGAACCCCACCCTGAAGACCCTCTGTCTGTTGGAGGGTGGAACTTCAGTTCTCAAGGGTAGGACCCGCTCCCCAGAGGGTGACGGCACAGGCGTGAGGGTCACAGATATCCCCGTACTCACGGTAGGAGGGTCCGGGCCCCGCCTGATTAGGCCTGGGCACGCTGTCAGCAGCCACAGAGTGACGGGGCTTCTCGAGCGTCACACGGCCACTGTCCATGGATCTCCTGGCTCCGGTCACGACCTCTCACTCTGGCAGCAGCAGATTTCTGGGCACCCAACCTCAGCAGCCTCTGGGGCCAGACAGAGAGGGATGGAGATCCTGGGAGGACGCCCAGGAGCGGGTGGAGCCGGATCCAGGCTTTTGAAGGCGATGGGCGTGGCCCCCAGAGCTCCCGAGTCTGGAGGGTGGCAGCGGCACCGAGTTACTTATTACAAGAACCCCCACCTTACAGACGAGACAACTGGGGCTCAGGTTATAATCTGGGAGGGGTGCGGGAGGGGGCTTGACCAGTAGGTGACTGAGGGCGGCTTGGACACCAGGAGCGTCTGGCTCCCCAGAAGTCCTGTGCCCGTGTCTGCTGGGGTGCGGGGCGCCGGCTCCCTGCTCCTGACACCCAGAAGCCCCTCCAGAGGGCCACCACCCCAGCATTTCAGCGCTAAGCACCCTTCTGGGGTGATTTTTGTCACAGATTTTCCAAAATGGCCTCTAACACCCAGCGTCACAGGACATTCATCCGATCAATGCCACCGTTCTTGAGGACGCACGGCTTTGACCAGCTGGACCTCATCTGGCTCTACCCTGGACAGAGGGACAAGCAGCATCTCACCACTCTGGTCAAGGTGCTGGTCAGCTCTGGGACAGGCAGGTAGGTGGGTGTGTAGCAGGAGGGGGTGGACAGAAGCTGCCTCGATGTCCGCCTGAGAGCAAGGGAGCGGGACTGAGGCCCCCAGACCTCAGGGTCCTGGGACCCGATCCAGAATGAAGACCCACAGGCCAGGGCCCTGAGACATCCCTGGGCAGGAAGACCCCTTGTGATCACAGTGGGCAGTGGGGTGGGGTCCTAGGAAGCAGAAGGTCACTAAGCACAGCACCCACACAGATAGTGGGGTGTCACTGCCCCTGTTCAGTCCCAAAGCAAAGTGCTGCATCGGGGACACTCAGCCACTGGGCGCCATAGAGAACTGGAGCCCAGGCATCTCCACTTACCCCAAGGGCAGAGTAACTGTCCCCAGCTGCAGTACAGCCACTGTAATTCTGTGGCCTCCTGTGCCAGCTGTGTCAAGGCAGAGACCAGAGACGAGCTTTTTCCGACATCAGCTGCGGTCCCACGGGACCCCCTCTCCAGCACAGGCTGGCAGGGGGGTGGCGCTGAGTGGAGATGAGGTACAGACAAGATGGAGGGAGGAGCGAGCCCGAGGACAGGACCGCTGATGGCTCCTGTCCTGCCACTGAGCCCCACATAGGCCGGGG
This sequence comes from Macrotus californicus, assembly GCA_007922815.1. Classification (NCBI taxonomy): domain Eukaryota; kingdom Metazoa; phylum Chordata; class Mammalia; order Chiroptera; family Phyllostomidae; genus Macrotus; species Macrotus californicus. The sequence continues at coordinate 211,901 of VMDR010000480.1, read as the reverse complement.
TGCCAGCGGGGGGAGGCCATGAGGCACTCAGGGCCTGGCATCCCTTCGGGGGGCTCCTCGTCCCACCGCCAGGACCCCTTCCACTCGCCTGCCTCTCCCCCACCCAGGAAATGAAGGCCGAGTTTGTGAAGGAGGCACGGCAGGGCTCAGAGCAGCTGCTCCTCGGTGCTGCAGTGCCCGCCGGGAAGGTGGCCCTGGACAGAGTCTACGATGTCGCCCGGCTAGCCCAGTGAGTCCCGCCTGTCTGTCCCTGGGCGTAGTAATCCGTCCTTCCTTCTCCACTTGGGGTCCTGAGCGGCGCAGGGAGTTGCCGTGCAGGCATCTGGAAAAGAAAGAGCAGAACGCTGTCAAACCCGCAGCCCAGCGGGCACAGGGCGCATCCCTGGGAAGCGAGCCACAGTGAGGCTGCTCTCGCTTTCTCGGTAGCCAGGGCCCCTGCAGACCGTCCCTCTGCCCCTGAGCCCGCACCCACACCCCGAGTGAGAAGGAGCTGCCCCCCACCCGACGGCCTGATGGAAGGTGGAGCAAAGGCCTGGGTCTCGGGAAACCGGGACTAGAGAGTAAGGGCTGTTCCCAAAGACACTCGGTTCCTCTACGATTTCAGGGAGGTGGACACTCGGAGCTTAAATTGGCCACGTAGAAGGTAGGAGTGAGGGAGACCTCTAATCTCTTTGCCCAACACCTGAAGCTCAAGTGCACGAGTCCACCTGCAGCCCCTCCTTAGGTGTGTGGTCACAGGTCCGGGTGCCTTTGTGCTGCTGTTTCCTCGTGTGTCTGCTGATGACGCTGAGTCAGCTGTCAGCAGGATGAACGCGCTGGGCTGGAGGGTCCAGCAGGCGGGACAGCCAGCCGCTGGGCACAGCGGGGTTTGGGTGGACAGCCTGTCTCTCAGCTACCTGGCTGCCGGCTCACATCCCACGGGGCTGGCGGTCATGAGGCCGAGAGCTTGTCGGATCCCCCCTTGCTCCCCGTCTCCTCTGCCACAGACACCTGGACTTCATCAGCCTCATGATGTGTGACTTTCATGGAGCCTGGCGCCAGAGTACCAGCCGCCACAGCCCCCTGTTCCCAGGTCAGGAGGTCGCAAGTGCTGACAGATTTAGCAACGCTGTGTGTGGGGCAGGGGCGTCCTGGCCAGCCTCACGAGCCACCCTCCACTCCTCAGTCAGCCTGCAAGGCAGGGGTTAGGGGCCATGTCCTAGATGAGAACGCTGGGAACAGAGGAAGCTGGGCTTCTCCTGATGGGCCTCAGAAGGGCCGTGCAGGCAGTGGGGGGACAAGAGGACGGCTGGGCTGAGGAGGCCAGTCTGGCCTGGACACTAGAACCTGACCTCTGCAGCCGTCACAGCCGACCCTCCCTCCTGGTGCCCCTGGGGACTTTTGAGAATGAGGCTGAGGCTGCACTTCAGACCGAGGTGATGCACTCCTGGAAGGAAAGGGAATCCCAGGAATGTGCAGAGATGGAGTGGCCTTCCCAAGCTAACGGCTGCATGGCCCCCCAACCCCCAGGACTGCACCGTGGGCTATGTGCTGAGGCTGGGGGTCCTGGCGAAGGAGCTGCTGATGGGCATTCCCCTTTGGGAGGTGCTTCACACTGGCCTCCTCTGGGACAGGTGTGAGGGCCCCCAGCTTGGGGCCAGGGACACCAGGCCAGTTTACCCAGGAGGAAGGGACACTCGCCCACTATGAGGTATGTCCTGGGGAGAAGGTGGGCCTCCCACCCCACCCTTTTCTGCTCTCCCTGGAATAAAAAGAATGTTCCAGGGCACTGGCCCCATAGGATGATAGGGAGTGGGGTGAGGTGCACCCTATCTGCCTCTGGCTGCCAGTCCTGGGGTGTTCTGGTTTGTGCAGCCTGGGGCCACACAACTGGGGGACATTTACATCTGCTTTGCATGAGCTTTTGCAGGAAGCCAGCAGTTGGGGCTGGGGGGCGCCACTGTGGCCTGTGGGCCTGAGAGGGACTCAGGAACTGCACCCTGTGACCTGCAGTCTCGGCACCACCCCTCACGCCCCTGCCCTGCTCCCTGCTCAGATCTGTGGCTTTCTTCAAGGAGCCACGGTGCACAGGCTCCCTGGCCAGCAGGTCCCCTATGCCACCAAGGGCAACCGGTGGGTGGGGTGCGATGACCAGGACAGTGTCGAAACCAAGGTACGCCCCGCCGGCCACGTCCCAGGGCGAAGAGGGAGATGAGGACTTGCTGCCAGCAGCCGCGTGGGTCCCCTGTCAAGGACAGGGCTGGGTGACCCGGAGTGGCCCCAGGGAGGGGCCCAACCAGCAGTTTCCAGCCCCCATCCCAGCCCTGCCCCCTGTGCTACCCCCACCAGGTTCGGTACCTGAGGAACAGGGAGCTGGCTGGAGCCATGGTGTGGGCCCTGGACTTGGACGACTTCCAGGGCACCTTCTGTGGCCAGAACCTGCACTTGCCGCTCACAAGTGCCATCAAGGATACCCTCGCCGCAGCTTAGCGCTCTGCCTTCCAGCACACACAGGGCGGGGTGCCCCTCACGCTGTGGTCTTGCTGCTCAGGGGGCCGGTCACCTGCCCTGCTGAGCCCCGTCTCCTTCCCTGGGGCCCACGCAGAGGCCACAGCTCTGAGCTGCACTACGTGGACACGCAGGTGTCCAGTGGGCGGCAATGGGGCTGTGGGCCAGTGAGGGCTGGGGACCCACAGCGTCAGACGTGGCACAGCCCCCCACACGGCCGAGCAGTGAGAGCACTCACTAACCCCAAGCCCAGCTCCCTTCCCTGGGACCCCTGTCAGGGGCCACGGCCCAGCACCAGGCTTTGTCCGGGAAGTGGTGACCACGCCGTCCACAGAGCCCACCTTCCAACTTACGCCCGAGAGCCCTCGTGCCTCCCTTCCTGGCTCTGCAGTGGCCCAATAAAGTGCCAGAGCTCCAGAGTGTGAGGTTGCCCCAGTCTGTCTCTGAGGCCCACTGGCCTCGCTGCCCCCATGGCTCCTGGGCTCCTCTCCCCCAGGCTGGGGGGCCCTGAGCTTGCACAGGGGGACACAAGGAGTCCCAAAGGGAGGCCAGTGTCAGCCCCACCCCCTCTCCTCTCTCCTGGGACACCCTCAGCAGAGGTTGGCCCGGGGCACGTGGTGGGCAGCACAGGAGGGGGGAAGGCTTGCCTGGAGTCCAGAGTCCAGAAGCAACTCGGAACCCAGGGACCTCGACTATGCAGTCTGGGCTCGGGGACCTGGCGTAGTGGTTCAGGAGACCCGCTCGAGGGGCAGGGAAGGCAGGAAGTGCCTATCGGCTGCCCTGAAATGTGAGCCTGCTGAAGCTGGGCAGATGCAACTGGTCCCGAGGTCACGGCCTGGCCAAAGGCAAAGACAGCGGGGACCTGGCCAGCGCCTCAAGGGGACGTGACATTCCGCAGCTGGCCAGTTGGGCCAAGCATTCCCTGGCCCCAGAGTCCTGCCCGCCCCCCCACCCAAGGGTCTTTGAAAGCCCAGCGCCGCAAGCCCCCAGGTCAGCCACCCAGCCCCTTGGGGCCACCCTTCCCCGACTGGGACGGCTCGGCAGAGCTGACTCAGGGCTCTGCAGTCACAGTCACTTATAGCTGCAGACTCAGAGGGCAGGGTGGGGACCGGGCCTCCAGGACCCGCCCCTGCCCGGCAGGACACTGAGTCACCTGGCAGAGGCCACAGGCACGGGGGCCCTGCACGCCACTGCCCAGCAAGGGCAGCCAGGGGTGAGAGGCAGCCACACTGCCGAGGCCTGGCTCCTGGGCCAGAGGCCGTACCTGTGGCTGAGGACCCTAAATAAATCACATGTGTATTTATTTCTAAGTTGTGGGACACACCATACATGCCAAACCTGGCGTACCATGTATGTTTTTAATGGAAAGAATCGCTATAGAGTGAGAACGTGTGTAACCAGCACCCAGGACAGGAAATGAGACGTCGATCGTGGTCCTGAAACCCCGTCCAGAGGCAACCCCACCCTGGCCTCCCCTGTGGAGGTGCCACATGGACAGGCGTGCGGCCAGCTCTGCCTTTCAGGTGCCAGAGCGCTCCATGCCCCCGGTCACTGACGTGTCCGCCGGGGAGGCCGCTCTTCCCCCAGGTGCCGGCTGCTGCAAGTGACCCTGTGGCGGGCATTGTCAGCGTGTCCGTCTCCCGGCCTGGTTCTGTGGGCGCGTGCCACACCGTGCAGACCCCGTCTCACTGTCCCCGAAGGAACGTCCCCTGTTCGTGCTCCCAGTGGCAATGAGAGCCCATGTCGCCTCCTGCTCCCCAACCTGTGGTGTTTTTCAGCTCAATAAAGGGCCACCCACCTGAACTCTTCAGTGGGCGAGGGAACCGATGAGTAGAATCTGTCCTTGCCCCGTTTCCTCCGCTGCAAACGCCCCACAGGCCCTGCTGCGAAGAGGCCGGCTTCCTCCAGGCCCTTCCACATCTGCCTGGCTGAGCTGACCCCACCCCAAGGGCTAGGGGTCTGTCACCACGTGCTCTGTAACAGGTGGGGACATGGAGGTCCAGAGAGGCCTTTGCCAGCATCCCCAACAGAGGCAGTACCCACGGGCCTTAGGCCCCTTCCTGGGATCCCATCCCTAAAAGGCCTTCCTCAGCCCCACCCTGGAATCCCAATTCCCTCCCTCTCTAGGGCCCTCAACCTCCTACAGCACCAGGAGACCCCCGGGAAGGGGAAGGTTATTTCAGGCTGTCTGGGCCCCAGCCCCAGGCCAAGGAGCCCTGCGTACACATGACCCCCAGGAGGCCATCTCGGGCTGATCTGGGTTCACCCTCCAGATGGACACTCTTGTTCCCTCTGCCCTGACCCCTGGCACAGGCTCCTGGCAATGTCCCCTCTCACCCATCTGGGCACCAGCACCCTGACTGCGGCGAGCCAACCGGGGTGATGGACGACGCAGCGTGCTCCTTAAGAGACCCTGCAGTCCCTCCCCCAGAGCTATTCCTGGCCTGAACACTTCCCCGCCCCCCAGTCCCCCCACCTGACCTGACCCCACAGCTGGGAGCCATTTGGCTGGGGGTGGGGCAGCTCTGCCTATATAAGCCTGGACCTAGGTGTCCCAGGCACCCTGGAGGCCCAGACCCTCCACTGCTGACCTCTGCGCACTGCAGCCGGTCCCCCGCCAGCCAGACCATGACAGGAAAAGCCTCCTCAGAGGCCCCTGCCTCCGGTCCCGAGGAGAACACCTCCATGGTGGCCCAGGTGCCCGCAGAGCCCTCAGAGGAAGGGGCAGCGTCGAAGACAATGATGCAGGAAGAGCAGGCTCCCACGGCAACGCCTCCAGCACCTGCCCCTGAAGCCGCTAACCCTGCACCTCCAAGTGCAGGTGACAAGGAGGTGGGGCAGGTGGAGGGGCAGGCACGGCTGGAGGAAGGGGGCTCCTGGCCACCTGCCTGTCCTCTCCTTCCCCCGCAGACCTGCCCAGCGTCCCGCTGCTGCTGACCGTGGAAGACGTGAGCAGCAGCTCGGTGACCGTGAGCTGGGAGCCCCCGGAGCGGCTGGGCAGGCTGGGGCTCCAGGGCTACCTGCTGGAGCTTCGCAGGGAGGGAGGTGAGCCCTGGGCAAGGCCCTGCGTGCACCCAGCCGGGTGGGTGGGTGGGTGGGGGGCGGCAGGGATGAGCCCCCAGTGCTGCTGTTTGGTTGGTCAGGGAGACACCTCGGAGAGAGTGGAGGCAGGGGGTGTCTGAATGACCTTAGAAGGGGCTCGTCCCCCAGCTCCAGGAGCCCCTGAGAGACAGCACAGAAGACAGGACCTGGGCACTGCTCTGTGGGGGAGTGAAGGAAGGGCTGCATCTCAGAAGACCCTGCTGGGGGTGGGCTGGGGGGAGGGGCAAGTGAGAGACCAGGAGGAAAAAGGGAACAGATTCCTGTCATCCACTCCATGGCAGCCGAGGTCAACCTGGGCTCGGCTGCGGACCCTACCTTCTCTGTGACTTGGCAAATGCGTCCCTCCTCTCTGAGCTTCCACAGCCACACCTCTGGCCACCAGTCAGGGCTCTAACGTCAGGTGCCTTCAATGCCGTTTGAACATGAGAGGCAGGGAAGGGGTGGGAGGGAAACAGGCCCAGAGAGGGAGGTCAGCTTCTGCAATCACCAGCGAGAAGGGAAGCCCCGCAGAGCAGGGTGCCCATGACCCCCAAGCCGGGGCCTTGCACCCTCTCCTCCCCCAGCCTCAGAGTGGGTGCCCGTGAATGCCCGGCCCGTGATGGTGACCCAGCAGACCCTGCGGAACCTGGCCCTGGGCGAGAAGTTCTTCCTTCGTGTGGCTGCCGTGAGCTCTGCAGGGGCCGGCCCACCAGCTGCGCTGGAGCAGCCCGTGCACATCCGAGAGATCGTAGGTAAACCTTCCGCCTCCTGCCCCAGCCCTTCCCACGCACCTTCTCTGATGGACAGAGAAGCTGAGGCCAGTGAGCAGAGGGAGCAGGGTTGTCATTCCCCCATCCCCCACCACGGCTGCACAAGCCACACACTGCCACATTCCTGCCTTAAGAAAGTTCCGGCTTCCACTTTCAGCCACTACACACATCTGTAGATATTTATTCATAATTCACATATGAATAGTTCTCAGAGCAGCTTATTGTGAAAGAAAATGAAATTTCTTAAAGAAAAATGTTCCAGGCCACTCAGCAGCAACAGACCTCTGGAGGTGCAAGAGGCCATTCTCTTGAGGGGTCCAGTCCCCAAGCATGGGGGCCTTCCTGACCCCCCAAAATTAAGCTCAAGCTCCCCAGTTCCCCTGCCAGTGCTAACAACCATTCCAGCCTTCCTCCTGCCCAACCTCCATCCCTCCAGCAGCCTGGAAAGCTCACTTCTGCCGCTTCTGCGCATCCCACAGGTCTCCAGGTCTCCCGGAGGCTTGGGGACGGAGAGACACTGTCCCTCAGTGCCTCTGGTGGCAAGAAGACAAGAGCCCTCGGAAGGCCCATGAAGGGTTGTCCATCCCCACAGGGCGGCACCGCCCTGGGGACCTGAGCTGGTGGCTGACAGTTCTATTTGCGGGCGCTGCCTCCCAGAGCCGGTCAGGTTTCAGTCAGCTAACGGCAGTGAGTCATTTGTTCTGATCCGAGGTCTCCAGGGATGGCCAGGGCCCCAGTGAAGAGAGACACAGCCCAGCCCGTGGCCTGGGGCCTTCCCCACCTTCACCCCTGCTCTGCACCTCCACCCTCGGGGGGGGACCCCACAGTTCTGAACAAGGCCTCCAGAGACCAGGGGTTTCGAGGCCACAGGAGGGGTCAAGTTTGGATTCAAGGACACACATTTCAACTCCAGGGCCTGAGCAATGTGGGGTCCACGGGCGGCTCAGAGCCACAGGCTGTCACTGCCGCTCAGGGACCCTCCAGAGAAGACCCAGCCCAGAACCTGACCCCCACAGGACCGTTCATGCCTGCCAGGTAGCAGGGTGTCTTCTCCAGGGTTTTCAAAACCTGAAGATATTCCCAGCCTTTCAGTCTGGGTGAGACAAGGTGGCACAGGAGGACACAAAGACCTCCAGCTATGTCGGGCCCTGCAGCCTCCCTGTGGCCCAGGGCGCTCGGACTCTGAGAGGCAGCAAGGGCCCAGCCTCTCCTCCGAAGCCCGATGCCGACAGGCAGACTCAGCACCCATGGCTCCCGTGGAATTCCTCTGGCAACCGACAAGGGGATTTCCTGGAGAGAAGACGGGAGAAACTGTGAACAAACAGGGACCAGCCAGGCCCGCCTGGTGGGCAGGGCAGGGTGTGGGCCAGTCCAGGTTCCTCGGCTGCTCAGCTGTCTCTCCTCGGCCACCTGCAGCTGCCAAGCATTCCACCCTGAGGCTCCCGGAGCCCAGTGCCCACACAGCTAATCCTCCGAGACACAGTGTTCCTTCTCACTGTCTCCTTCCCTCCGCCCTGAGAGCCACCAACTGCGGCCACCTGTTTGCACGGAGAATCCTCAGTCACCACCAGCTCCACCCCCTCAGGGGCAAGTGGCTGCCGCCCTGGGAATGCCCAGGGGCTTCAGGGGTGGTGCCTGGTGAGGTGCCAGCAGGGTCCTGCCCTCGCAGGGGGCCGAAGTCAGGTTTCAGGAAGGCCTCCCCAGCTGTGGGACTGAACAGGGGTCGGAAGGAAAACGGCCTGAGCCTCCATGTGACCTGGAGACAGACCACTGGGCACCTGGGTCTCCCAGGGGCTTCTTGGAAGGTGCTGGGATGGTGGGATTGGAGGTGCTGGAGTAGGAGGCCGAGGCTTTGCACCCCCCCCAGGAATGCAGGCCAGCAGATGCAAACCCCAGCCCGGCAAGGTCCAGGAGCCTAGGGATGCCAGATGCTTCCGTCTCACACTGTGGAGGCCCTGCCCTCCTGGGGGTCTCCTGGCTGTTTGTCCCCAAGGGCCTTAGGGGCTGCGGATGCCTGGTCTCAGGAGGGAGCTTCACCCGGCCCACAAGGAGGTGGCCCCAGAACACACCCAGGAGCCCTCCAGCCCCCCAGCAGCCCTGACCAATCAGCAAACCCACTCCTGTGCTGAGCTGAGGTTCTCGCTTTCATGCAGAACCCCCCAAGATCCGTGTGCCCCGTCATCTCCGTCAGACCTACATCCGCGAGGTGGGAGAGACGATCAACCTCCAGATCCCCTTCCAGGTGTGTGTCTCCTGCCCAGGGTGCCAGCTCAGGTGGAAATCAGGGACCTACCTGAGGCGGTCAGAGAGCCCAGGAAATGTCAGGGTCCCTGTGGGGGTGGCCTGGGACCCACCCTCTGTCATGTACATTCTCCAACCTGTGGGTGGGGCAGCTCATCCCTGGGCACCTGGGGTGAGGCTGTGCCCAGCCTTGTGGCTCCAGCCTCTGCAGACCATCCTGGGAAAGGCCAGTGGGGCGGCTCCTCAGACACAGCTCCAGAGACTCTGGAATTGGGGGGCTGTCAGGGGCTGGCACCTCATGTACACACACTCTGGGGGCTCCTCCCTCCCAGGGGAATCCCAAGCCTCAGACCTCCTGGACCCACAATGGCCACGCCCTGGACAGCCAGAGGGTGAGCGTGCACGCCGGGGACAAGGACGCCATCCTCTTCATCCGCTCGGCCCAGCGCTCGGACTCAGGCTGCTATGAACTCACCGTGCGGCTGGACCGCCTGGAGGCCCAGGCAGCCATCAACATCCTGGTCATTGGTATGGGGCCAGGGAAGCTAGGCGCCTCACTAGGGACCCAGAAACCCCACCCCCAGAGCGGACGCTCAGGCGGCCAGACCAGGGGAACGTGAAGGGAATGTGACCTCGGGCAAGGGGTGTGTGGCAAGGCCAGCTGTCCGCCTAACGCCCGACACCCGGGTCCTGCAGAGAAGCCGGGGCCCCCCAGCAGCATCAGGCTGCTGGACGTCTGGGGCTGCAACGCTGCCCTTGAGTGGACGCCACCCCAGGACACAGGCAACACGGAGCTCCTGGGCTACACGGTGCAGAAGGCCGACAGAAAGACAGGGGTGAGGTCCCTAGGGCAGGATGGGGGAGGGGACTGGACGGGAGGGGTAGTGGCCAAGGTGGCCAGGCAGAGAGTCCAGGGACTCGGCCCTGGGCTGCCCACTACTAGCCTGCCTCCCGCCACTTTGGAAGGTTGCTCTGGTCTCTGGGCCTCGGTTTCCCCATGAGGACTGCACAGGTGGCAGTGGGGGTCGATGCTCTCTGAGACCCTGCAGGCTCTGGGTGGAACTTCTGGAAATTTCATGAGCCTCTGAATCACGGGGGACTCTTGCTAAAATGCAGATGGTAGTTCAGTAGGTTCCAGGCGAGGGCTGAGGACTCAGAGGCTGCCAGCCAATTCTGCATTTGCTGGTCCTCAGGCTGCACTTTGGGTGTGAGGAACAAGTTTCTCTGAGGACCCCAGAGAGGTCACCTGAATGCCCCAGGGGCCCCTTCTCCAAGGCCAGATGCTTCAGCCTCCCAGGCTGGAGCATCAGGATGAGCAGGGAGGACCAGAGTGGGCTGAGAGCTCAGGCAACCGGTCCCCACAGCAATGGTTCACCGTGCTGGAGCGCTACCATCCGACCACCTGCACCATATCCGACCTCATCGTGGGCAACTCGTATTCCTTCCGGGTCTTCTCGGAAAACCTATGTGGACTCAGTGCCTCAGCCGCGGTCACCAAGGAGCCTGCCCACATCCAGAAGGCAGGTGGGTCTGGGCCCGGGCCCGAACCAGGAGGTGAGCCGGGCTGACCCTCTGTCCCACCTCCATCCCCAGCTTATGCCTGGTGTGCCAGCTGCTCTCTGAGGGCTTCTCGGGGACACCGCTCCCTGGACAGTGCCGCCCTGTCCAAACCCATGTACACCGTGCACGGGCACACGCCCATGCCCACACACAGCTATGCACACACACGCACACGCCACCGCAGAGAGATAGACAGGTGGGTTGGCTGAACAAGCACACCAGGACACTGCCTTGCCCACGGGAACTGCCTCTTGGGACACTGTGTCTTTATTCTTTAGCTGCCGACATCAGAGCAGCCACTGGGCCTCACGTGCCCTCTCCCAGGGGCCAGTATGAAGGGCAGTGTGGGGGTGGACTCTGGCCAGTTTGTTGATGGCGCAAACCTCCCAACCCTGACACCACAGCACAGAGAGGACAGGAGATGCGGGTGTTTATTGTCTCCACACAAGGGTGCCCCCCGGTTAAAGGTGCAGTCCCACGCCCCTTCGCCCTCTCCCTGTGAGCCCCAAGGCCTGCCCCCACGCAGAAAGGCACACCCTTTCTAACACCAGCCTGAGCTGCGCAGAGTCAGGAAGAAATTTGTGTTGAACAAAGGAAAGCCAGTCAGATCTCCAGAGACAACGGAAACGAAACAGGGGGTCTCGGGCTGCTCCTGTCCCGCCCGCCCGGGTCTCAGCTGCCCTCTGCCTCTTGGAGACGTTCTGTCTCTAAGTGCCCACCCGCTGGCCACACCTGGCTTCCCAACCGTCCCAGGAGCCCGAGGCCCTGCTGCAGAACCCCAGAGCAGGGGCAGGATGAGGTCCTCCAGGCCACCAGCGCACCGCGTGGAGAGCCGTGCTCCGCAGGAGATGGTGCCTAGGAGTTTAGTGACTGGTTTAGGAGGTCTCCTCCTGTAACCTCAGATTGACCCCATTTTCTCCTCTGAACCCAGATATTGTTGCCAAACTTAAAAGATTTGTTGCAAGGGACTTCTCAGAAGCCCCCTCGTTCACTCAGCCCCTGGTCGACCACACCACCACCCCTGGCTACAGCACCCAGCTCTCCTGCAGTGTCCGAGCTTCACCCAAGGTGAGGGCTGGGGCCCTGCTGTGCCCTGGGCGAGGGGGCAGGTGGGCTGAGGACTCTGGCCCGGCATCTCAGCCAAAGCCTGAGGATGGCCTTGGAGGCCCTGACCCAGCCACCCTGTGACCGTGTCCCCCCAGCCCAAGATCATCTGGATGAAAAACAACATGAATATCCAGGGGGACCCCAAATACCGCGCCTTCTCCGAGCAAGGCGTCTGCACCCTGGAGATCCGGAAACCCAGCCCCTTTGACTCCGGGGTCTACACCTGCAAGGCCGTCAACGTGCTGGGGGAGGCATCTGCGGACTGCAGGCTGGAGGTCAAAGGTGAGGGTTGGAGGAGGGTCTATCCTCCAGGGGGTGAGCAGGAGACGCCCCCTCCTCTCCTGCTGGGCGAGAGCAGGCTGAGCCTTGAGAAGTAAGGCGAGGCTGAGGGGTAGTGAGACCACGGTGGCTCAGCTGTCAGGAGGGCGACCCAGGGTGGGCAGAGGGGCTGAGAGTCCCCTGGGCTGTGGCCATGAGCCTCTCTGGCCCCTCCGCCGCCAGCCTGGTCCGCAGCAGACACCCCTCCACCCCCGCCCCCGCCCCCGCTCTAACACGCGGTGTCTCTCCTAGCGGCAGCCACACACTGACGAGCTGGAGGAGGCTGTGCTGAGGACAAAGGTGACAGTCTGGGCGCCCCGGGGACACGAGGGGGCTGGCCATGCTGGTGAGGCGGGGAGGGCGGCGACTTGCTGCACGGCCTGGTCCTGGCTCTGAGTGACCTTAGGCCAGGGCGTCCTCTTGGACCTGTGTCTTCTCAGGAAAGTGGAGCCAACAACCTTCCCTGCCTCCCCTGCAAGGCGCTCCTGAGGCTCTGGACACAGAGGAAGTGGGCAAAGCTCAGACCCAGGAGGGAGAGAGGGGCTGCTTCCCCCACGAGGGCTCATGAAGCGTGTCCTCCGTCAGGTGCTGTAGGCCGGAGGGGTCAGGGCCACCAGGCTGAAAATCAAGCTCCACTGATGCCCCCGACCCCCATTTCCAAAGTGACAGCTGACGGCTCTGACCCCTGGTACCAGCCTAGCCTCCCTCCCCTGAGGTTGGAGTCCAGGACCCAGGAGGGACCTGCCAGGTCCACGATCGGTCAGCAAAGAGCTGCAGGCTGGGCGAGAGGCGCTCAAATAAAGGTGTGCGTGTCACCGCCAGGCCTCTGCAACAGTGATCTGTGACGGTGACCGTCGCCACAATGGGGCAGCGCCGTGTCCCTGCGAAGGGGGTGTCACCAGAGGGGTTCTCCACACATGACACCTTGAGGAAGGTCCAGCGGGAGGGGACTCAAGGATTCATGGGGGTTTTCCCAATGTGAGCTTTTTTGGGGGTCTTGCTGCCCCAGGGTAAGAATTGTGAGAACAGACACACCCTTCTCTGGCCCCTCCTTCTCCAAGAGCCTCCACATCGCCCCGTTCCCCACTGCTCAGCCCGTGTGTCCTCTTGGCTGCCGAGGCTGTCACTGCCCCTCGCACGGGGTGGGTCTCCAGTCTTCGATTAGTCAGGGGGCCTCCCTGGGAGTCAGGGCACAGCCCGCCTCTGAGGGACGGCAGGTCTGGAATCAAGGCCTAGAGTACCTTTTCACACTCAGAATCCTCCCCCAGGCCCGCCCCCACCCCTCTGGACAAGGGACTCCAGGTTTGGCAGGGGGTGCCCTTGCCCAGATACCCTAAAACCCTCTGCAACAGAGCCCCAAAGGCCCTGAAAACTGGGCCAAATGTGGGGGGTGCTGTAGGCATTCAGAGGCAAGCAGCATCTCCTTGCCCACGCCCTCAGGAGGGGGGCTCCTCTGGGCTGCCCCAGCCTGTCGTACCTCACCCCAGGAGGGTCCACAGTCAGCCACGTCCCTTGTGCGCACCCTCACCAGGCAGGCGCAATGCTCCCATGAGTTGGCAGGTCTCCATCAGGCCCAGAAGTGGCAGTGGTGGGTGTCAGGAGAGTCCAGGCCCCTCTGCAGGCTGGTGGCCCAGAGGACAGGCAGCCGCAGTCCAGGCTGCTGCTGGGGCACTCAGTGCTGGCACCTGCTGGCCATGGGAGGCCACAACACACTCCATACTTGCTCCGGGGTCTCTGAGCACCCACCAGAGTCCAAAGGCTGGTGTGGAATAAAGCAGATATTGGAAGTGAGCTCTGGACTTGCTGTTTCTGCCTCCTTCCCAAGTATAAGCCTGGGCTGCTCCAAGCAAGGCAGGCCAGCACCCTGGAACCGGGAGGCAAGGACTGAGGATCCTTATCTTATGTCTGCCCCTCAGGGGCTCTGGCCACTCTCCCCTGCAGACAGAGAAAGCGAGGCACTCGCTCCTCTGCTTCTCTTATCTTGCAGGGGACCCCTCCTCTCCTGCAGCTTGGTTCCAGGACTGCAGAGCCCACACTGCTAAGACAGGGGTGGGGGGCGGGGGGCGGCAAGCCCCTGCCCCCACACCGGTCCACGAGGCCTCTTTGTCTGAAGCCAGGGCTGCCCCCGGGATGGCCAGGCACGTGGGGAGGCCAAGCCACTTTCCCCCTCCTTCAGGTTGCCCACTCGTTCCCCGTGGACTGCCCCCCAATCCCCCTGCCAGACCCCAAGGCACCGGGCACCCGTGCCCCACAGCCAGGCCCAGGAAGGCTCACAGAGACAAGTGGGACAGGGGACAGCTGAGGACTGAGCTGAGGTGCTCCGGCAGGGGGCAGGTGGAGTCTAGTCATCTGGCCTCTCTTCCGGGGGGTCCTCGTCCTTAGGGGGTGCTGCCGGCCGGCCACAGAAATGGTCGTTCCAGATCTTGAGGAAGGTGACCCGGAACTTCTGGATACGGAAGGCATAGACGATGGGGTTCATAGCCGAGTTGCCGTGTGTGAGGAAGATGGCAATGTAGATGAGGAGGCTGGGCTTGTGGCAGGAGGGGCAGAAGAGGGTCATGCAGTTCAGGATGTGCAGGGGCAGCCAGCTGAGGGCGAAGAGCAGAAGGATGAGGGCCAGCGACTTGGCAATCCGCAGCTCCTTCCCGTAGTACTTCTGAGGGTCGCCGGCGGAGGCCGACACCTTCTTGCTGAGCTGCCGGCGGATCAGGTAGAAGACCTCCAGGTAAATGAGGACCATGAGCAGCAAGGGGGGCAGGACCCAGACGAAGAAGTTGAAGTACACCATGTACTCCATGCTGATGACCTTCTCAAACTCGCACTTGATCACGGGCTCGCCCACGCTGCCGTTGGCCTCCCAGGCCCGCTGCACCGCGCTCAGGTTGTTCCAGCCGAACATGGGCGTCAGGCCCACCACGAAGGAGAGCAGCCAACAGCCAGCGATGGCCACCGCCGCCCTCCGGGGCGTCACCACTGTCTTGTACCTGGGGGACGACAGAGTGTGAGGCGCCTGTGAGGCTGACCCCGCCCCCCAGGAGGCCCTGCCCTCCAGGGCCCAGGCTGCATGTCCGTGGCCAAAGCACCAAGTTTTGAGGACCTGAGATGCGGGACCGCTTGGCTGGAGGGTGAAGGAAGAAAACCCCAACAGAAAGCCACAGACGCCCTTAGGGGATTGAGGTGCAGGGCCTGTTGCCCCACCCCTGCAATCACATCATGGTCCCACAACAGCCCCCTTGGGGCAGCAAAGCACTGGCAGATGAAGAAACGGAGGCTCAAAGTCTTCTCGTGAGCTGCCAGGGCCACTTGGAGGGAGGCCGTGCGGCCCTGTGCCCCCAGCACGTGCCCACACTGACCACAGACCACCCTCCCCTCGGCCAACACGACTCTCAGGAAGCACCACAACCTCCTCTCAGCTCCGTCCACTCTCCAGGCTGACCCCTGTCACACGCCTCCTCCCCCCCCCACCACCACCGCCCAGGGCTCACTCAGGCGATTTGGGAATTGTTCTCAGGAAAGAGGCTCTGGGTGCTCACAGAGCCTCTACCCCGTGTGGGGTGCACTCGGCCAGCAGACACCACTGAGTGCCATCCACCCCAGGCCCACCCTCTGCCAGGGGAAGACAGGGTCCCACCCCATGAGGCTCACGTGTTGGGAGAAGACACAGATGACACCAAAGCAAGAATATAACTCAACAAGACAACTACAGGCTGTCCCATGTCCTTGGAAGGAAATGCAAGGGACAGTGTCCAGGGACAGGGCTGCCAAGCTTTTCCACGCCGTGACACACAGACGGTGGAACCCCCAGATAACATGAACACTGGCAAGGTGCCCACGCCAGTGACGGCCCCACGCCCCACAGAGGGCTGAAGGTCTCAATGTCCCCACTCTCCCTAAGTGAACCCTGCCGGCGGCCAGCACACACTCCGGCCGCACACGGACCTCAGAGGAGGAGCAGCCCGGCACAGCCGCCAGTCCTCGTTCCCCAGCACCCCTCACAGACGGACAGGCAGGCGGGCGCCCCACTGAGCCTGCACACTGCTGCCCAGACCCGCGGGTGGGAAGGGGCCCCCCGCAGCTGCTGCTCCTGCCCTGCACCTGTGGTTTTCCCCTTCACAGCGACGGCCTGTTCGTCCCTCTCTTCCCGGAGGCCTTTCCATCCACAGACGCCCACTGTCCAGGAAGGCTTCACAGGAATGGGAGGGGCACCGTGGGGGTGGGAGAAGTCAGGTCCCCGCCCTGCCCCACATACAAGGCAAGCTCACGGGGCCTTGGGAAGCTCATTTCCAATGTCCTTAGCTTTCAGGGGAGGCCACTCGTGTGGGCCGCCCAACCCTCCCCTGTGTGCCTCCCTGAATTTCTCTTTGTCAGGACCCTTGTTCACTGCTGTGACTGAAGCCCAGTCCCTCCTGCCAGGTCCCTGGAGACAGAGCCAGCCCGCACATGTGCTGGAAGCAGAGACTGGATCACGTCTCCCTGCATGACCGAAGCCCATGGTCCCCTCAGAGGGGGCACCAGATGACATGTGGCAGCCTGTGCCTGCGCTCCCACAACTCCAAGTCCCTTGAGACGTTCACGCCTGGAAAACCTCGGGATGTGTGGGTGCCCAGCAAACACCAGGCTCAAGGCTTGTTACTGCTAGCCTCCAGGGCTCCACAATGTCTCATGGAGCAAGCAGGCCCGCGGGCCCAGCCGTGAGTCCTGGGGCCAGACCACAGGAGCCCAGGCAGCTCCACGAGGGAAAGGGAGCTGAGGGGCTTGGGCCCCAGGGCGGCCTTGGCTGCAGGATCCCTGTCCCATTTACTGCTCACAGCCCTTTTACATCCGTGCCTCAGGGGACCCGTAACAGGCTGTGAGGAGCCCCAATTCCACAGATTCAAGGCTAGGCAGGGGGCCAGCCCCTGCCCGGGCCTCCTGGCACCAAGACCAGCTTTCCCTCGGGCAGTGGGCTAACTGTGAGAGACATTTGGACACAGGGTGGCTGGCAGGCTGAGGCCCATTTCCTACAGGCTTTGAAACAAAACCACCTGGACCCAGTTCAGAGATGGGGGGGCAATGATGACCCCCTGAGAGACGAGTGGGTACTGACTGTGTCCCAGGTGGCAGACATTGGCAATGTGCAGCTGGGGAGGTGCCCTCACCTCCTCCCGGCCCTGCCGACTTCCTGGAGCCCCCCGGGTCACAGCGTCCCTGGGGCTCCTCCAGGCTGGGTCCCAGCAGACCCTGCAGCTCAGGGTATCAGCTCCCATCTGTTTTTCTTGCTATTTTCTCCACGATGGGAAAGGCTGGACACAGGGCCTTGGCTGACATGGGGCAGGCTGTCTCAGGAAGGGCCAGGCAGAGGTCCGCCTGGTCCACACACGGGAAAGAACAGTGTACGCTGTGCGTCCCCGGTGCACGTGGGGTGGGGTGTGTTGAATGTGCCTCCAACACTCAGGGTGTGACTCCCAAATGGGGCGCAAGGCCTCGCCACCTCCACGGCTGTGCGGGGAACTGGCCAAGGAGTAGCTGCCCTCATGAGGCAGCAGTCTCAGGCTGATGTGGGCTGGGGGTGGCAGGGTCAGGGGGGCAAATGCAGGCAGTGACGCTGCAAGGGGAAAGCTCCTTAAAGATGTCACCGAAGGGACCAGCTGCACCCCATCTCCAGCACCTGCCTGCCAGGGGGCTAAGAGCTGCCACCACTAGGGAGACGGCCCTTTGGGTGTGGAGCTGCCCCCTGTGTGCGAAGGTAACACAGCTCCAAGGTCTGAAGTCAGCATCTTCTACTGGTGACAGCGACATGCTGGCACCGGGTGTCAGGGGTTGGAGGGGTGGGCACACAGACTCTCCGAGGGAGAGACAGAGGCTGAAGAAAAGGTGGACGGGGTCCCTGCTGGGGGGCGAGAGCGAGCCTGGCCAAACAGGCAAGTGTTTGACATCATGCCTGGCACCAGAGAGAGTGAACACACGCGGGTCAGAAGTGCCGGTGAGAGAAGACTACAAACCCTGGACCTGAATCGGGCCAGGAGAAGGTGCTCTCGAGGCTAAGGGAGGGGCAAACAGCCACACTTAGCTGATGGATAAAATCAGTGAAAAATCAAATCTATTCCGTGACAGACTGAGGTGATGGAGTCAATCATTTAGGACTCCCATGTGAGGACGGAGGGAAAGATGCTGCGGCAGGGGCTTGGTTAGAGGTCAGTGCAAAGGCAGAGCCAGAGCCCTGGGAGCAGCGGGAGCCCTCTGCTGAGTCAAAAGCTGCTGGCCCTGCTGCCCAAGGCTGCTCAGAGGAGGACCCTTACAGAGGTGTGAGCCGCTGCCCCCAGGCCACCAGCCAGCTCCAACACGTGGCCCG
This sequence comes from Macrotus californicus, assembly GCA_007922815.1. Taxonomy (NCBI): domain Eukaryota; kingdom Metazoa; phylum Chordata; class Mammalia; order Chiroptera; family Phyllostomidae; genus Macrotus; species Macrotus californicus. The sequence continues at coordinate 194,006 of VMDR010000480.1, read as the reverse complement.
AGACCCAGGCTGCCCCCTCGCAGTGTGAGACCTGCAGAGGCTCGTGGCCAGATGTAGCCCCCCAAGCCCCCGCTGGACTCTTTCAGTCTGCAGCCCAAAGAAGCCGGTCTCCATCTCAGGCCAGGTCCCAGCAGGGGCCGTGAGCATGTGCCTGAGCTCCCCATCTGTCCTTTGCCTCATGAATAGGCCCCTTTCATGGATGAGATCACTTCCGAGGGTGGGGGGGTGCCCGCCTAGCCCAGAGCAGAGGCCTCTCCCTGCCTGCAGCCTGAGAGAGGGCCCTTCCGCAACAGCGGGACCGGTGTCCAGGCTCCCTCTGAGGACTCGAGCTGCACCTCTTTAGCACAGGAACAGCTGGGTGCCACGTGGGCCGTGGGGCCTGGGCAGGAAGGCGTATTGGGAGCAGACAGGGGCTGTGCATGGAGGCCCTGAAGCCCCGCTCTGCCTCACTGGGGCGCTGAGCCCTCACAAGGGCCTTTCCCAAACTCCTGAGTCAGCTGGGTCCCCGGGAGGCACTGCAGTGACAGAGGGAGGGGACAGAAGCCAGGAGGGTGTCGGGTGGCAACTGTCTCCTTGGTGCCACCGCCCACAGACAGGCCCCCAGAGATAGGCGGTGGCCAGCCCTGGGTCCCCCAGCCCAGGGTGGGGGTCACTTGCCGTGGTTGCTGGTCTTTGGGTGACCTCCCTGTCCTGTGTGGCGCCTCAAGTGCTTCATTCCCTGGGTGTCCAGGCTCTGGCAGGAAAGGCCTTCCACTGTAAGCCCCTGGCAGACTTCCTCACTCCTGTTTGGGCCCCAGTGCTCGGGAGTGGGGAGAATGGAGCATGGCCATCACGCAGAACACCCTGTAGGAGAGCACTGACCAGCCCCTTCACATACACCTGTCGACTCGGAAAGAGACAGGCTGCACGGTGGGCTGAAAAGGGCGCGGCTGTGCCTGAAGCCGGGGTGGTGAAGTGTCCAGCCCACTGCTGACACCCGGACAGGGTCCCCAAGCCAGGCCGTCCGCGTCCCTGTCACAGGCTCCTCGCTCAGGTCCTGGGCCCAGGGCTGGGTGTGGGGGCCAGAGGGGTCAGCACCCCCTGCAGTCCCATCCCTCGGGTGGCTGAACCCCTTTCCCACGGGGCTGAGGAAGGCAGTTCATGGCTGTGGTCCCCTCCTTCCTGCCTCCCTTCTCAGCCACTTGTAACTGAAAACTTGGATCCCAAGGCCGGGGAGGTAAGGTTTTCAGACCATTAAACTGTTTCCTGCAGAGAAAGTCTTCCTCCCAAAGGAGAACAGGAAACCAGATACAATCACTCCAGGGGCCAAAGATGTAACAGCAACTTTGCCCAGAGGAGTCTGGATGCAGGACAGGGTGGGGGCGGGAGGCCAGGGCGTCTGGGTCCTAATGACCCTGCTTTGAATCTCGCTGCCTCGTGGCCTGTGGCATCGCCCACCAGCTGGGACTATCATGTCCCACATCCCCAAAGGGGACCGTCTGGGCCCAGGGCCAGCCTGCAGAGCTGCCAGGGGAGGAGGGACCCTGAGCTCTGAGAGAAAGGAGCCAAGTGCGTGGATTGGATCATTAGCATGATGAGCCTCGGAAATTGCTGCTGGTCACTCCGAGGACCCTCCCTGCCTCCGGAGCCAGCAGGAGAGACAGGGCCCCTGCCCTGATGCAGTGACAGTCTGCTGGGGCCACCGTCTGAGGCCAAACCCCATGTTCCCAGGCCCCAAGGGTCCTGACCTCATAGGTTCCGTGCCCATGCCCTGGTGTGTTCTCCAGGTCTTACAGAGGGGGCTTCCGGTTTGCTCAGAGGCTCTGACCTGGGGCGTCCAGAGGGAGCGGGGTGCCGGAGGGCAGTCCCCAGATGTAAGGAGGGAATTTGTCCCCAGTCCCCACTCTTTTCCCGAGAGCCCAAACATATTGAAATGTCCTCACCCTGAAGACAGGAGGCCCAGGTGCTGTGCTGGGAAACTGCCCCGGGTGACTTTGAGGCGCAGCTACCTCCTCACCATCCCAGGGGCAGCCCCCACAGCCCAGTGGCTGAGGGTCCTCGAGGAGGAGGGCACCTGACCCAAACAGTCAGCTCCAGGAAGTGTCCCCCGACCTCAGCATTCCTGCCATTTCCTGCACCGAAAGCTGACTCTCCAGCTGCAGGGCCCCACCCGCTGGGGGTGACCTTCCCACTCATCAGGTGGGTGGAAAAAGCCACTGTGTCTGAGCCAGGATTCGGTGACCTATGAGTGGCCACACAACGAGGCCTTCCCAGGGCGGCTGCCCGGTCAGAGGAGGTGACATTCCTTCTCCGGTGAAGCAGAGAGACCTGATGTGGTGGGGAACTGGAGCAGACCGTGGTCACTGACAAGAAGTGGGTGAGAACCCCACAGCCTGGACACTGAGTGCCCTCGTCTTGCTGTACCCAGCTAGAGGGTGCGGAGAGGGCCCTGCACTGCCCAGAGAGGGGGCCTGAGGTGAAGTGGCCATGTCAGGACCCCTGAGAGCGGCCTCCTGCCTCACAGCCTCGCTGCAGGTGTCAGGAGCCCCAGTCCGGTTCCGGCACCTGGGTCCTCGGCAGGATGACGTGGGGCTGAATGAGAGGTGTCTCGGTTCCCGTCTCCTAGACCTGCTGGGCGTGCGCAAAAGGGAGGCAGGAACAGGAGGACAACCTTGGGGAGCAGGAGCCCAAAGGCACATCAGCTCCCCGAGGGGGTCCTGCACTAAAGGGTGTCACACTCTAGCCACTCGCCCATGGCGGGGGGGGGGGGGGGGGGGGGGG
>VMDR010000480.1:91318-191146 GCA_007922815.1 Macrotus californicus | reverse complement strand
CAGGGACTGAGCTGGGCCCCCACTAGGTGCCCGTTGCTTCCACCACCCGAAGGCGCCCCGAGTGCTCTGGAAAATCCAGTCCGTCCTGCAGAGATGCAGCAGGTTGCAGGGACAAAAAGTGTCTTGTTTTGATTCAGGAGGCTGTTCACGTGGCTTCGGCGTCTACTTTGTCGCGACCCAGCATCAGCACAGAATCAGTCTGTGTTCCCTGACCCCTCTGACTAGCGGCGGGGGAGTGGGACTGGGCAGGCACAGCCCTTCACCCAACTCCCTCTGAGGTCTGTGGCGGCTGTGGGGACTACAGACAGGCGCCCAGGCCCTTCCTCCCACACCCTTCTGAGCATCTCCTGGCCTGTCTGGAACCAGGGGTGACTCAGCCTCTGCCTGAGGGGCTGTACCCGCCCCCGGAGAGATGGATGTCCCAGTGCCCCGACCTCCCCTGGCCTCAGGCTTGGGTTATTCTCCTCTGTCTCCCGTCCCTGAGCCCTCAGGGCTCCCCCAAGCTCAGGGCGTTTAGCCCTCTGGAAAAGAAGCAATGGGTGGGGGGGATATGCGGGGAGCACAGAGAGGATGGGGAAGGCTCCCCACCTTGGAAACTTTCCCAGAGAAAGAACACATTCCCACCGGGGAGCCTCTTTTTCTCCATCGCCGGCACTTTTATATCAGGGGCCCGAGGGGCCCACTTCACGGCCGCTACATCACAGCCTGGGGGAGGCGCGCAGCGGGAAGAAGCCCCGCACAAAGCTGCTTCCCATTGTCTCTCAGTGCTGTCTCCTTCCTTCCCTCCCTTCTGTCCACTGCACATGCCCAGAGCCTAGGCCCCACCCAGCCACAGCCCTTCTCAGCCAGTGGCCCACAGATGAGCCCACCGGCCCTGCACCCCACCCACCCTGCCCCTCCAGTCCCCTAGCATTTGCCCCAGTGATGGGCTGGGGACAGGAAGGGCCCTGATGCAGTGGGAGGTGGGGAGGCACCAGGCTTGCCCATGCGGATGCAGGCACGGAGTGGGGCCCCCTTGGGGGACAGTCAGAAAAACTCTGTTTTCCTGCCTGAGCTTTTGACTGCATATCCCAGACGGTGGGGACCAAGTCCGGTCCCCTGTGTGTTCCCAGCACCTGCCCAGTCCCCGGCACCTAGTCGGCATCCAGCCATATTTGTGGAAGGAGAGCAAGCTCTCCTAGAATTCTCAACTAAAACCAGAGAGCGTGGAAAGAGAACTAACCCAACGCACAGGAAATCTACAAACACAAGAGGTACTATTCAACGACATCAATGATTAGCTGCAATGTGAGAGAACTCGGAGGAGGGGGGGGCTCAGGCTCGGCACAGCCCCCTCCTGCCTGCACAAGGGCCTGCGCCCCCCACCGCCCCCCAGAGCGGCCTCTACGGGAGGCTCCGTGTCACCCAGCCCAGCGTGCGAAGCCACTTCGTTAGGAGGTTCCAGCAGGAGTCTGACCCCAGTTCCTCCCGCGGCAAGGCCAGCACTCTACTCACTGCCAACGCGGGGAACAGCCCGTTCTCCTCCGTGGGGTGCGGCCTGCACCCCTGAACGGAACAGCAGGGAGCCTGGCAGCACCCCGGAATGGGGCCTCTGAGGGGTGAGCCATCCGTCCCTCTCAGTCTGTTCTCCTGCCTCAGCACAGCCCTGCAAGGTGCTCACATGCACCAGGACCCTGCAGGGACCTCAGCGGTGGTGTGGGGGTGGAGGGGCTTGTTCAATCCAAGCCGCTTTTTCCACCCACCGTGCACGGAAGCCTGAAAGCACGGTGCTCAGAGCTGGAAAAAGAACACCAGGCTGCTGGCAACGGTGGGCCTTAGGGACTGAACGAGGCAGGAATGGGCAGGACAGGCCCGGGGAACGGGGAGGGGATACCAAAGTGCCTTCCCTGACCCCCTGACATCAACACCCTCAGTGAGAGCCGTATGGAAGGTCCTACTCTGGGCCCTGTGGGTGAGCAGTTAGAGCCCAGAGCCAGCTTTCAAGTCCCTGAACACTTCACGGCCACACCTGTCCTTCCCCTGACCTCTGACCTCCGTAGCTGCTGCCTGCTTCTCCAACAGAGGGACACTGGTCAGCCGAGAACAAACCCAGGCAGGCGTCAGAGGTACAAGGTCTGACTCAGACTCAGGCTGCTGAGCCCTCACGCCACTCACAGGGCTCCTGTCGCTGCCGTGTCCCAGATGGAAAACTGAGGCCAGGACGGTCTGGTGAGTGTCCAGAGCCCCAGCAGAGCTGGCTGGGGCGGGGCTGAGACTGGTGTCTTCATGGTGGTCCCCAGAAGCCTGTAATGGGGGGTTCCCTGCAGAGGGCTGGCCCCTGTGTCTGCTGCGCTCAGCGAGTCCCCAGACACACTGAGTGTTTCCTCTGCAGAGGGACTCCGGGGCCCAACAGGAGGCCCTCAGGAGGCACGGAGGTCCCGGAGGGGCTGTCCACACCCTTCCCTCCTAGAAACAGAAGCCTTTGGGGGAGTCAAGAGACCGGGATACTCTCAGCACCCCCAGAACTTGCCAGGTAAGCTGAGGTGAGACCTTTTACTTCTCTGTGCCCCAGGCTCCTGCCCCCTCATCTCCTGGGAGTGTTTTAATGAAATAACTCGTCCTTCTCCAGGGCCTGCCTTTGGCCCATGAGTGACTATGAAATCTCCAACTGGCTTCTTCCCAGCCGGGCAGCCGCACCTGCTCCACGAGGGTTTTCCTCCACGCGAGCGCCCTCCCGTTCCTGACCCGGCCGGCACCGACCTGGCCAGCTGCTGAGAGCCGGCTGGGCTGCGAGGTGGAGACGGAGAGTACCACGCCTGCCCTCAAGAGCTCGCTCTGACGCGGACCCGAGTGCAGCGGACTGCGGAGACCAAGGGACCTCAAGCTGTGAACGTCAAGCAGGCTCCCACTCCCTGAGTGCCCTGCATTTGCCCGGCCCTCGCCTTCGCCTGAAAGCCTCGCGAGGACGTGCAGGGAGCCTCAAGAGGCGGCTGCTCACACCCTTCCACGGTGCACCTCTGAGAACGGGGCGTGCGACGCCTCTCAGAAAAGGGGTCATTCAAAGTGTCGCCGGGACAGGGGCTTCCTTCAAACGGACCTTCCCCTCTCCTGCCCCCAGGAGGATGCTACCCGCTGACTTCCTGGTCCAGCCAGGTGGCCCAAGCCCTTGGTTCCACTGGGACAGAAACCAGGCTGACAGCCGGCTCTGGCCATGCTGGGGGCGGGGGACCGGGAAGTGGATGCAGTGCTTCTGAGAGCCTGCAGGTCTGGCCACCAGTGCCTGCGCGCCCCCTCGTCCCCCACTGCCCTGCCAAGCTCACTCCAGGGGCTGAAGGGGACTGTGTCAGTTCAGGCCAGCTGGGGCCTTCTCTGGTCACCAACGCCCCACGCCCACCAGCTCTGCCCCCAGGGCTACACTGGGCACATGATGGCTACTGGCGGCCTGAGTGACCACCATCCCCGCTGCCTTAGCTGACACTCGCCACTTAGTGCCCAGCGGCTGTGACAGTCCCCTGCTGTGTCATGGGGGCGGGGAGAACACCGTGCAGGGGCCAGAGAAAGGGTGACCGCAGGGGATCTGCCATCACCTCCACTGCAGTCTCTGCGGATCTGGGTCTCCCCGCCGCCCCCGCCCTCACCACCCCCAGCTCCAGGCAGGGCAGCACCATCCACCTGGTGGCTTCAGCCACAAACCTCGGAGTCACAGCCCCTCCCCACCTCACACGTCTGCTACGGCGCCTGAGGCTCTGAGGCCGACAGGCCGGGATCTCTCCGGTCCTCTCCACACCCCGCCCCTCCCGCCCACACTGCCGCAGCCCTCCCTGCCCCCACCCACCCTGCACCCCGCAGGCCGTCCCCTGTGCACGTGGTGAGCACAGCGCTCTTGCACTCACGGCATTCGGTTGAGATAGATCATGCTTTTTGTATATTGCTGGATTTGATTTGCTAATATTTTATTAAGGACTTTTGACCTTTAAAATATGTAATTGGGATTACGTCATCCCCTGCTTAAAGCACTTCTGAGGGTTCTTGGTGCACTTAGACTGAAGTGTGAGCGCTGGGCCCTGAGCCACAGGCCCCCAGCCTCCCTCAGTCCCGGGCCACTTGTCTCTGGGAGAGGCCAAGCACAGCCCGACACAGGGGGACGCAGGGGGACACAGGGGGGCCTTCCTCTCAGGCTGCAGCGCAGCTCCACCCCTGCCCTGGGGGTGGCTCCCGCCCACCTGTCTCCAAAGGCACAGGGGCAGAGGCCTCGCCTGGCCAGGGTCTGGCACCTGAGTCAGTGAGGGAAGGGACTCTCCTGGGGGCTGTGCCCCTGCAGCTGAACACAGCTGGCTGCAGACACGCTCTCTCACCTCAAACTTGTCACCTTGAGCTTCAGGTGGGCCCTTCCTGCTGCTCCCAGTGACACCAGATGTCCCAGCTCTGGTCACTGTCCCACTTCCGAGGGACCAACCTCACAGTCGCGACTCTGCGTCACGTCTTCCCAGGTGCTCCCTCTCTGCCAGGGACCTGACTTCAGAAGCGGACGTCACCGCCCAGCACCTGCACCACACACTGCCTCCTGCTGTGAGCTGAGCCCAACGGCCCTCTAGACCGGCCCTCTGGGTGTCCCCTAGGTCCCCGCCTGCCCCTCTGCGCTCCACGCTGAGTTGTCCCCTCTCTACCGTGCCTCGTGTCTGTCAGCACACATGCCAACATCACTGTATCGAGAGAACATGGAACACAATGCCTTGTCCCTGCCCTGCTCCATCACGTCCCTCTCCAGAGCCCTCAGAGGGGTGCCCATGCCGACTGCCTCGGACCCGTTCCGCACACGTGGCCTCTCGGACACCACACTCGGGGCTCTGGGGTCCCCGCCATGTCTGGTTCTCCTTCCCCCTCTGGCGCTGGTGCCTACTCTTGTCCTTGGCCCCTCAACACTCAGTCCTTGCTCTTCCTCTCCATCGTGGGCCTTGTCCAGCCACAGGGCCTGTCTGCCAGGGGCTCCCCACCCCCAGCCCTCACCTCCCCCGTGAACTCCACCTGTGAACACCCATCCGCCTGCTCAGCATCGCAGGCAGCCCAGGCCCAGCGAGTCCGAACGGGAGCCTTTGCTGTACCCACGCCAGCCACACCTGCAGCCCCCTCAGGGTCTCGGAACGAAAAGTGTGGTCGCACCTGACTCCTTCCTCTCATGCCCACATCCAACCCACAAGCAAACCCTTGGGCTCTTTCTTCCAAATATTCCAGATTGTAAACAAATCAGCGTTTAAACTGCATGCAATACGGTACATAGAAAAGCACACACACTACTCCATTTCCTTCACAAAAGCTCAACAACAGGCAAAACCGATCTATGGGCACAAAGACCAGCCTGGTGGTCACTCTCGAGGGCACCAACTGGGGATGACACCAGGGAGCCTTCTGGGTTGCAGAAATTGTCCTAAAAACTGACCTGGGCGGTGGTCACATGGTCTGTAGGCTTGAGCCTAGGAGGCTGCAGGGGCGACTGACAGCCCAAGGGCCCCATGTCACCTCTCATCTCTACTCTGTGCCCACCCTGCCACCGCGGGCAACCAGCAGGGAACACACCCCCCGCCCTGCAGCATGGGACGGTGCTCCTCTCCGAGAGGCTGAGGACTAGGGTGTCCAGGCCTCTTCCGGGAGAGCACAGGCACTGAGCTGAGCCTCATGGCCCACCCATCCTGCCCACCCAGCCCGGAAGGGCCCGGGACGGAGGAATGCCAGGCTCCCTCCGGGGGGCTGTGGCTCCCGTGGGACTGGCCCAGAGGAGTGACCCAGCTGGAGTGGAGCCGGAGTTGGGGTAGAGAGAGCTAGGAAACCGCCGCCCGGGACCCTCAATGCGGGAGACTGTGCCGGGTGCAGCAGCGAGGCAGGCGCAGGGCGCAGGGTGGGCCCCAACCTCCCAAACAACGCTGTTCATGAATATCATGCTGTGATGGTTGTAATGATTTTTAAAAATGGTAATAACCCTAATAATAAAAAATGTAAGAATGGATAAATAATATATGATGTTCTTTTACTGAAGAAATATGGACAGCTGGCCTACTCAGAGCCAGGCGTGGGAGGACATGGGCAGGTGGGCAGATGTGGTCCTGGCCGCCTGGCACCGACCAAGCTCAGGAAAGCCACCCGGGCCGTGAGCGATGGGGACGGAGCCACAGAAGCACCCTGAGCACCTGACAGAGACAGTTCACCTGGTCCCCTGCTGGGGGTGGGGGGCGGTGAAGGCATTCCTCAGGAAGGGCGGTAGCGGATGAGACTAAAAGATGGATTAAAAAAACGAGCTAACACTATCCCATCACTAAAATCCTCACCTAGTCATTTGTGTCGACATGGGGAGATGCCTGTAACATCACGAGGTGAACGAGCCGGCATGCGAAGCTGCAGACGCTCTTGGCTGTCAGAACGACAGGTGGCGGCAGGTGATGGACAGAGAGGTGAACAGACGCACGGAAAACTTTTCTGGAATGCCAAATATTAACGCTCATCTGCATGTGGTCCAGTCACTGGTGATTTTCTCCTTATTTTTTCCTAGATTTTTGACATTTTAAACAATAAACATACACTCAGGGCTCCACCCCAGGACCCTCTGCAGGGGGTGCCTCCGCTCCACCTGCCTCCCAGACGCTCAGACCTGGGCGGGTGGCAACCTGGGAGCCACCTCCTCGCCAGCTTGGCGAAGCGGCCACCCTGGGATCTCACCCACGTTGCCCTCAACTACAGCCCTCGGCACCCGGCCCAGCTCGCTCTTTAGCAAAACCTACCTGAAGGCCGCCCCTAATTCACACAAAGAATGACCTTTCTAATCACCAGCCACACTCCCCTCAGCACAGCACTGACCTGCTGACTCCGCTCGGTCCCTGGACGGGCATCTGCTGACAGTTCTTCCTGCCCAGCCTTGACCTTTAGGGTCAGAGGCTAGGGAGCCAGAGTGAGCACTGGGGGCGGGGGGAGGACAGACCTCCCGTGAGAGTGACCTTCACCATGCTGGCACCCTGGCCTCTGCTTCCCCTTCTGCAGGGGAGGGGCTGGACATCAGGGCTGCTCCACAGCGGCTCTGGCCTCTGGCAGATCCGTCCTTGCCCAGGCGAGGGGATGCCTAAGGCCTCTGAAAGCAGAGGCCAGGACCTGAGACCCTAAGGCCACAGACGGTTGGGGGGCGGACGGAGGCACAAGCACAGACCCCTTTCATTGTGAAGAAAAGCCCAGACTAGTGGGGGGTGGAGAGCTAAAGTTGTCTGAAAGCAAACATACCCTAATCTACCCAAATTCTCGCTCCGCCTGAGTCTGGTCCAGCAGGCCTGCCTCTGCTCCTGGCCGTGCTTCCCGGTCAGCAGCCCGGCCGGGCAGGCTTCCAGCTGTGGACAGAGGCGAGGCTACCAGGGGCTCCTCTGCCCACTGGGGTGAAGGTGAGAAGGGCGGGGAGGAGCAGGGAGCAGGGGACGCAGGCCCAGATCAGAGGAAAGAGGCCACCCCACCGACAGCCTCCCTGTGAGCCCTGCAGCTTCTTGGGGCTGATTCGGGCCACATGTGGGCTCTCTGGTTAAAGGCTCCTGGCCTCGATTCAAACCGTCTCTTCTCCTGACAAGATATTTGTCTGGGCAAATCGCTGAATCTCCCTGAGCCTCGGACTTCAGTTCATCTAAAAAAGTGTCTGCCAGAAGGGGCGAGCAGTGGTCCCCAGGAGTGAGAGAGGCCAGGAGCGCTGAGATGCAGAAGATAAAATCACAGCCTTGCGCCCGCTTCCACGCTAGGGGCTAAAAACAGCACAAGATCCCCACACAGCATCGTCCGGAGCAATGACACGGAAGAGCCACGGAGCTGCAGGAACCTCAGAGATGGCACATCCAGCCCCTCCTCTCTCCTCTGACGGGGGTGGGGGAGCAGGCTCAGAGCTTGAACACCGCATCCAAGGTGGCAGTCAGTGACAGAGCCAGGCTGAAACTCAGGTCGATCTGACTCCCAAACACCCACCACCCCTCACCCCACCCCACCCCACCCACCGGGTCTCCTGCCCACAGACAGGGCTCTGCTCGGGGAGCCCCACTGGCCTCCTCCGCAGGGGCGGCCCCTGGAGTGGGTGCCACCCAGACCCTCAGGGTGAGGGGGTTCCCAGAAGTGGGAGCTGAGAGGAATAGGGCATCATTTGCCAAACATGTGAAGGTGTTATGCAAATGATATGCAAAGCACATGTAAATGACCACAGGTCATTGATGAATCAACCATTTGAGAATTTTTCTTTTTTGGTAACAGGATCACACTGCATGCTGTGAACCCGTTTTCTCCCTTGTCTTTCTGCCAAGTGGAAGGAAATAAAATTTGTGGTTGACTGACCAAATCATGCCTCGCTCGGTGAGGGGCCCGGCAGACACGTCAGCAGCTGCAGGGACACACCTGCCGATGCTGGTCCAGGATCCCTCCCTGTTGCCCAGGGCCGAGCTCACCGCTGGCTGGCTCAGGGTGCCAGAGGCCCCCGGACTGAGAAGTGTCCCCCAGACCCAGCAGCCCCGTGACTCCTGGGGCCCGTGGGGAGCGTGACAGGCAGGGGCCTGGAGTGGCCGGCCGCCTCAGCCTAGCCTCCATCCAGGAGCCCAGCAGGGAGTGAGGCCCCAGCAGCACAAGGGTCCCCTCCATGGGGCCCTCCAGGTACTGGGACCTGAGCTGCTGGGCAGCCTGCGGAGCAGGGAGGGCCCGGCCGCAGTGAGACGGTCAATCAGAGGGTCAACATCTGGGAGGCCTGCCTGAGGCTCAACCATGTGAGCTCTGGATGCCCAGCTAGCTCAGTCTCCGGTAGCTGAGTGCCTGTTATGTGCCCGACACCATGCCAGGCTTTCTGTGCAAATAGCGGCACAGACCGGATGCCACAGCTGCCCCTCAGGCACTCCCGACCAACCCACGGTGCCAGGAACTCAGGGTGGGGGCAGCGCCCGCCTACTTTGCCTTATGTCAGCCGTGACAAGATGGCAAATGTGAACCTGCTGTGTGTGGCTCGCACACAGCATGCCCGACAGAGGCTGCGTGCTGTGTGCTCTCCCGGGCATCCCAGGGAGAAGGGACAGCGCTCACGTCCCCTTCAGTGGATGAGGAACCCAAGTGTAAGAAGGTGAATGAGTGCCTTTCTGAGGTCACATAGCCAGAAACTCACAGCAGGGCTGGGAACCCAGGCCTGAACGCCCAGCCTTGGTGCGGCCACCACCGTCAGGAGGCAGCTCACCACCACTCCCAGGTGCACAGAGGCCTGGAGCACAGCAGCTACCACCACCCCACAGGGCAGGCAGGGCAGGACTCACCTCCCCTTCCCACCGGCCCCAGCCAGACTTCCTGAGCAGCCGCCCACACCTGCCTGTCCGTGTGTCTCCCAAGGCAGTGGCGCCACACGTGGTCAGCAGAGATCCAGCCACTCGAGTGGGCTGCGGCCAGCGTCTCCTGCACAGCCCCCCGGGCCCAGGACCCAGGGCTTCTCGAAGGCCCTGCGGCACTGAGCGTCCTGGGCGTCCAGGTTGCCTACCCTGGGAAATCTGGAGGCTCTGCTCCCGACCAGCGTCAGGGGATCCCCTGGGTGTAAGTTTTCCCTTTACCTGCTCCCACTGCAGCTTCCTGACAGGAGCACAGTGAGAACAGGAAAAACTGAGAGAAAAAAAAGCTTTCCAAAGTCACACAAACTCAATGCAAACAGGAGAAACACGGGTGGCTAGGCCTGCCCAGGCAAGTTGCCAAGTAAGGCCACAGGCCCCACGTCCCAGATATGAGGCTGCTCCAGGGATGGCAGGTGCCAGAGCCGGCCGCAGCCCCGCAAGCCGTGCGGAGGGGCCTCACGGGGTGTCCCAGCAAGGCCAGCTGGCAGTGTGCCCAGGCCCTGCCTGGTGCTGAGACAGTGGCCGGGAAGCCCTGGGGAAGGAGCCCCCAGGGGACTAGCACTCTCGAGAACACAGTCACCACGAGGCCACCTACCCTGGTGCTGCCTGGACACAGCCCGAGTCCCTCTGTGGTGACTGGCAAAATCCTGCATGGTTTTTCGCCAGAGCAGGACAGTCGAGAGAAGACACCTCACGTGTCCCCCTCCTGCTGCAACGGAGCTCCCAGGGCAGGCCCCGGGCGGAGGGGCTCCGACTGCTCGGCCGGCACAGGTGCGCGTGTCTGGGCAGGGCCGCCTGTCTGGCTGGAGGAGCAGCCCTCCAGGCTCCTGGTGGGCCACTCCCCGCTGACCTTCACCACCCAGCCTGCTCCCTCCTCCACTCCCCTGAGACCAGTGGGCTCCGCTCATCCTGCCCCGTGCTCACTGGGACTGACTGCTGGCCCCTCCAAAGCCCCACTTCAGGCTGGACAGCTGCCCGTGTCCAGAAAACAACGGCAGCTTAGCTCCGGGTCCTGGGCACCGCCAGGCTCACGCTCTCCCAGCCACCCAGCACCCTCCTGTTTCCACGACAGCTCAGCCTGGCACTGCAAAGCAGAAGGCAGGGGCAGAGTGCGGACTGGGGCACGAGGGCCCAGAGGACATCTGGCTTAGGGGGGCCCTGTGCTCCACCTTCTGCCCTCTCTGGACGGCCCTCACACCACCCAGCATGGGCGTGGCCGGCACCTCCCGCTGCAGCAGACTCACCGGAGGGGGATCTTGACACGGAGGTAGCGGTCCACGGCAATGGCCAGCAGGGCCAGGATGGAGCTCTGAGTAAGGACGAGCACCGGGCAGGCGACCATGAGGCAGGTGTGGAAGTAGGTCTGTGGCCCGATGTTGATGAGGATGGCCAGTGGGATGACCAGAGCACCCACGGCCACGTCAGCCACCGCCAGCGACGCAATGAAGCAGAAGGTGGCATCCCGCAGCGCCTGGTTCACCTTCACCGCCCAGATCACCAGCACGTTCCCGGGCACGGAGACCAGGGCGATGAGCACCTCCACGCTGATGTAGGCAGCCTGGAAGCCCGAGATGGAGGGCGGCATGGCAGGCGAGGCACATCAGTGGTGGCACCTGGGATCCGGATGCACGGGGTTGGGAGGCCTGCCCGGCTGGAGGGCCGAGGCTCTGGAGTCCCCTCCCTCTGGAGATGAGCCCCACTTGGCACAGCGGGTGCCTGCCCAGGCTGGCGAGATGCCCCGGCCCTTTCTCAGCCTAATCTCTGTCCCCCACCCCCCTTGTCACCCCTGGAGGTTCCACTCAGCAACTCAAGATAGCAGTGCTGGGTCTTCCCTGGCTTTTTTATCAGGTGTGAGGCAGCTCCCAGCACACACCCTACAGAGGTCCCCCATGCCTGGCTCTGCCCACCTAAGCCCACAGAACAGAATACCAGGAGCTCACTAGCCTGCCTGCTGGCCGCCAGAGGGTCCCAGAGGCGGTGCCCAAAGTTGGGGGCACCTGGTGCCGCCCGGAGCTCCGGGCCGCGCGGGACAGGGCTGGGCTCCGCGCACCGCGCGCGCCGCTCAACGCCCTACGGCTCCGCCGCAGCGCCGGCCTTTGGAGCAATCACATGGTGCGCGGAGGCTGGGCCCCGGACGCTTTTAAAGAGGTAGCGCCCCGCTCCGCACCTGGGACGGGTGGCTAGTCTGGGGAACCGAGCCCTCCATCTACCGGGGCGCGCGGGCCCCTTTCCCCAGAGTGCGCCCACCAACCCTAGCCGCTGGGCGCCAGCCTCCCAGGCGCGTCCGGGCCCCGCTCCAGCTCTACCAGGGACCCTCGCCCACTCCTGCTCCTAGAAGAGGGCTTTCTAGCCGCCGTTTTCAACCCTCTCCTCCATCTCCCTCGGGGACCCCCGGTGCGGACGGAAACACACACCTACCCAAGGTCACCAAAGCTGGCAGAACTCACAGCCACCTGAGCGTATCTGTCCAAACGGCCCCTCAGCCGACGCCTTCAGCGCCGCCAGTTCGTGGGTGCCCGAGAACCCAGGGCCAGCGAGCCTGGTCCGGGGATGGGGCGGGCGGACTCGCCTCGCGCGCCCCCAGCGCGGGAGCCGAGCAACACCGGGCTGCGCACACCGGGGGGCGGGGGCGGTGCACCGCGGGCCCTCCCTCCTCCCCCTCCGCCCTCTCCCCGCCCACTACCTACGCTAAACAAAAGGAGGGATTCTGAGTGAGAAAAGCTGGGAAATGGGAGCTTTCCGGATGGTCCCCTGTGTGAATCCAGCCTCCGGAGTGGGCAGAGGTGCAGCCTCCCTGCGTCCACTCCCCCTTCTCGACGCCGGGTGCCCGGGAGGCGACCGCTGCGCCGGCCGCGCAGCACCCCCTCGAGGCTCTCTCTGACTTCCCGCACCCCACGCCTCCGTCCGAGACCCGCTCTTGGGGCCTCCCCGGCCCGGCGCGCGCTCAGGGGCTGGCGTCCTTCCGCACCCGCGCTGCAGGCGCGCTCCCGAGTCGCCGCATCCCTTCCCGGCTCTCAGAACTGCCTGTTCGTGATTTCCATTTCATAGATGGGGGACACCTCGCTCCCGGGATGGGCTCCACCCTGTCCCGCCTCCGGGGCCCCTTTCTGCCCCGCCTCGCACAGCCCAGTCCGCGGGTGATGTACATGGCGAGGCCCCGGCGGGGAAGCAGGTGCACAGTAAATCCTAACGGAGCCATGAACCGCGCGTTCGCCACTTTGCCTGACCCAGATTCTCTTCTTGGCTGCCTCCCGCTGCGAGTTCAGGTCAGGTGGCCTACTGGCACCTACCGGGAGACCCAACCCCGGCAGACCCTCACTCAGAACAGGTGCTTTGCAGGCACCCCAACCTGAGAAAACCACATGGACGGTGGGGAAAGGACTCCAGGAGAGAAGAGAGGTAGGCAGGCAGCCCCATGCCTGCCGCCATGCCAGCCCCTGAGGCTCTGCCCCTGGTTAGGACCCCGGAGATTTCTGCCCAGAGGAGGGAGTCTTGACTGAACCTTCCTGGGAGTGTGGCTAACTTCCATTTCTGCCGAAGACAGCAGAGTTGCAGTCCTTGCCTGAGCCCAGCTGCAGAAACTGGGATTCTTCCCCAGACTTCGCACGCTGCCCTCAGGGCATCCATGTTCCCCACTGAGAAAGCCTTTGCATCCATCCCTCGGACTCTGCGCTTTCCTTGGCCCGAGTTCTTTTGTGGCCAGGCTTTCTCTTGATTCTCACTCGGCTCCCTCACTTGGGCTCGTCCAGCTGTCAGAAACACCTGCAGAGACCCAGGCAGGCCTGGGCTGGCGCAGGGGGTCAGTGATTGACTCACCCTACCCCCCGCTCCACACTCCCACCCCCAACTGACAAATAGCAGATACCTTTGCATACTACCTGTAGGTGATTTATTTGTTCCTCAGTTCTGGGTGAAATAACCCAAAACCGTCATCCCTTCTCCCCACCTTGTCCCCTGCCTGTGCCAGGCCTCCTGGACAACCCAGAGCTGGCCTTGTCTGGAAGGGGCGACACCTTTGGGCACCAGCAGGAAGGGGTGTCAAGGCTCAGCTCACCCTCCGGGGAGGCCCGGGGCTCAGAGGAAGTTGGATGACTCTCCTCTCCCCCTTCCAGCAGGCAGGGGCTATTTTTGTCCCTGTGCTGTTCTTCAGCGTTTCTCTGGGCTCTTCCAAGCAGGGCGGGGGGCGGGGGCGGTGGGGGAGGTGGAGGACCAGGGCTGGTCAAGGGCAGGCACATGGACAGAAAAAGATTTCTGATGGCAAGGAAGCCCCTGGCCTTTCCCCCAGGAGCCCTCGAGCCAAGCCAAGGCCCCCCGCCCCGCGGTAACTTCCTTGCAGCACCCCCTTTCCAGGCTGTAATCTAGGGTCTCTGCCTCCTCCCTGGCCCGTCCCCTCTCCTGCGTCAGAGGCTCCTGTGGGGCAGATGCTGGGTCAGTGGGAGGGGAGACCAGGCGGAATACTCCCCTCTGTGCCGGGAAGGGTGGGGGGGATGGGAGAGGGCCGGTCCAGGTCTCTCCAGACGGCAGAGTGTTTCCAAACCCATCCGTGAGTGTGCTGCTTCCACACATTTCCCAACATCATCATTGCTTCCCTCACTCACCCATTTATTCTGTTCAACACACAGGTTCTGAGCCCCGGGAACAGAGAGGTGATAGCACCACAGTCTCCCGAAAGAGCTGCCCAGCAGGTGGGGACCTAAGGCACAAGGGACCCCAACTGACAATCCCTCCAGTGAGGGTCAGGACGTCTCATCTGTCCCACCCCCACCCAGGAGCACTTCCCCTGGCTGCACTTCACAGGGCCACACCCGGCAGACACTGACGCCCAAGGACAGGAGTTTGGTTCTGTGGGCGGTGAGGAGAGGAACCAAGGGGTGGCGGAGGCTGGGAGGTACTGCCAGGTCTTGGGGACTCAGACATGCACTCCTCCTTTAGCCAGAGCCGCTCTGCTTCGACGTACGCCACATATGGCTTCTTGGTATGAGATTTTATTTGAACATAAGATTCTATTAGCTCTGCAGCTTTAGAAACTTGAAGATTTGCACTTCAAGCTCACCCATCCACTGCACAGATAAGGAAACTGAGACCCAAAGGGGCAGCAAACTTGCTCCAGCCCGTGGGCAACTTGGGGGCAGAGCCTGGTGGTGGGGGCAGGGACAGGGACTTCAGAGGGGAGCCGCTCAGCCCTTTAAACACAGAACTTGGTCAAGTGGGGCCTCGGCCTTTGCCCCTCCCTCCTCAGGCTGCCCAGAGCAGCTCAGGGGCTAAGGACAGCTTCTTTTTTAATTCTCTCCGCACACCTGGGAGGCAGCAGGGCAGGTGTCCTTAGTCTCTCGTCATAGGTGAGGGGACCGAAAGCTGAGACTCCCCAGATGTGCTGTGTTTTACTCCAGGCAGCCAGAACCGTAGAACTAACTGGCCTGAGTTCCTGGAGGGGGGACAGTCCAGCAGCCCCATGCATGTGCCCGCTCAGTGGCATTTACTAGGGTCCTATTGTTTAAGTGGCACTGCCCAAAGGTCCCTTCCGGGAGCACACTGTGTGGGGTGGAGGGCAAGGCTGCGTGGAGCCTGCTGGGAATTGCTCATGTCCCCGCTGCTGTGGCCCAGGCGCCTCGGACACGGGAGACTGTGTGCTGGACTGGCACCGGCTGGGGCGGGCCCTGGGCAGGGGCAGAAAGCTGCATGTGTGGAGAGGGGCTGGTGGCCGGAGCAGGGGTTTGTGGGTGACCCCCCCAAAGGAAGAACCACAGCCTGAGCCAGAGAGCGGGGGCTGTGCAGGGCCAGGCACAGGCCAGGAGCTGCCAGGAGGTTAGAGACGGGACTGGGCTGCGGCCCAGTAGAAGCTCTGAGGCCCGGACCCCACCCTCGGGCACTGGGTGAGCCTGGACGACTTGCGGCACCTCTGTCAGCCCCGGCTCCCCGAACCGCATTACCTGTGCTGTCCAGGCACGGGACCGCTCTGCTGGTGAGTGGAGCGTGGAAGGTGTTGAACAGGGGCCCGAAGTTGCTGAGAGATGCCCTGGCAAGATGCTTGGGTCCTGTGTGGAGCGGACGGACCGGGAGCAGCAGGAGGAGCCATCAGAGGTGGCAACGGGCTTGACCGGAGAGGACAACAAGGCCAACCCAGGAGGAAACAATGGAAGAAAGATGGGGAGACTGAGGTTGCAGGGGACACCTGGGCCCCTCGGCCGTGGAGAGGAGCAGCCCCGGGGAGGGAGAGGAGAAGGGCCTCTGAGAAAGGCTGATGGGGGTAAGGAGGTCTCTCCTGCACAGGGTGAGGGGGTGTGCCCTGGGGACGGGGTCCAGCAGGTCCAGTGGGCTTGCAGAGTGGCCCAGGGGACAGTGCAGCCGAGTCACCTCAACGAGGTGGCCCTCTGGGTGAGACAAAGCAGCTTGGGGAGAGGGTGCAGACCGAAGGTGGACAGAGCAGGGCTGCGGCTGCCCCGCTCGGCGCCCCCCCCCCCGTGAGGGAACAGGGTGCTCAGGGGCCGTGGGGACTCAGGGGCGAGAAGAGGGAGAACGCTGGGGCAGGAAGAGAAACACAGGGCCATGGCGCAGACGAGGCGTCAAAGAGCTTGGTGGGGAAGGGAGCAGAAGGGGGATTGGAGGCTGCAGGAGGGGGTTGGTTTCAGGCAGCAGATCTGAGCACGTTCGCCCCCTGAGGGGGGGCTGCATCAGAGGGGGAGAAGCTGAGAACAGACCCCGCCAGGCAAAGCCCTGGGTGGTTAACCACAGCCAGCCGGGCACAGAACTGGCAGACCGGGAGTAGGGGCCCTGCACCATCTTCAAGCCCCCGAGTCCCACACCCTCACCGACCTGAGGCCAGCGGTCTGCTTTCTCTGGCCCACAGCCCAGCCCCCACCCTGCGGGCGTCGGCTGTGGGTTTCTGGGCTTCTCTCGCCCTGAGGGCAGCCAAACGGGGTCTCTGGGCCAGCCGCCTGCCACCCCTCCGCCGCCCGCAGACCCGGGGTGGGCTCCACTGCAGCACAGACTCAGGGCTCAGGCCCCGGGCACCACCCACCTCTTCTGGCCAGTCCGGTCACCCCTCCCTCCCAGGCCTTCACACGCCTGCTCCCAGAGCACAAGGGCAGAGGGGAAATCGAGGCAGGGAGGTCGTGCGACACCCTAATGCTCCCTTGACTCCTTCGCACCCGTCAAGCCGTGCCCCTGGCCCTCAAGAAAAGAAACACAGTCTGCCTCCGCACGTTCAGACGGACACAAGGCCATGGAGACAGGGGCTGGGGGACAGAAAGGGGATGGCTAGTCACATTCAGGAACCCGATTGCTGACACACAGCTCACACACCGCACAGCTCACCACGCCAAGTGTGCGGCTCGGCAGAGTCTAGCCCTCACAGAAGCACCTATCACCCAGTTTAATTTTAGGGCCTTTCATCACCTCCCAGAAAACCCTGCACCGTCCCCAGTCCTCGCCTGGCCCCACCGCCTCCCACGCATGCCCTGGAAACCACTCACCCTCCCGCCGCCTCTGTGGATCTTCCTGTTCTGGACACTTCGCACAAACGGGGCGCGTGGCACATGGCGCAGTGCGACTGGCTTCTGTCGCTAGGCACAGGCTGTCCCAGGCCCACCTGCGTTGCCCAGGGTGTGACCGCACTCCGTTCCTGCGTCTCAGTCGACGGCCGTGCGCCACATCCAAGGTCATGGCTGATGCTCTGCCGAGCGTCTGTGTGCAGCGTGCGTGTGAGCACGTGTCCCCTCACGTCTGCACGGAGACGTGGGGCCCCGTGCCCGGCTGTCATGCCCCCTCGCGCTGCCTGCTTGGGGAGCCACTGTGATCCCCTAACAGAGTGCAGTGCCCAGGCTCGGGGGGCGCCCTGGGACCAACAAATGCCAGAATGACACCTGAGCTCGGCCCCCCGCTGCCCGTCCAGGGCCCTTGCCAACGCGCCACAAGGAGCCCCCCTGAGATGGTCTGCGGTCCACCCCAGGGACAAGCCAGATGGGGGAACCAGGTGCTTTGTGTCCTGGGCTCAGGGCTGAGACCAAAGCCCAAGGTGCCCTGGAAGGACCGAGGTGGAGAGCTGACGAGGGCCGTCCCCCCTCCACTGCGGCCTGTGGGCCTGTCACAGAGCCCACCTCATAGGTGCTCACAGTGACTGTCCCCCGGAAGCCAGGTGTCACTCCGTCACATGCACGCATCTGGGCTGGTCAGCATTCCTGGGAGAAGAACAGATCGGAGACCTTTGAAAACCACAGGTTTGGCCCCGGCTTCCGGCTTCAGCCGACTTTTCTCTGCCCCAGCCTTTGCCCAGCCTGAGTTCTCTGGTCTCAGGCACAACGCCAAGTGCTGGTCTAGGGCTGCTCCACTCCCACCAGCCTTGACCCTCCGCCCTGCACCCAACGCCCTGACGCCCGACAGACAGGGTGAACCAACGGCCTTCACACTAAGTGCGTGGTCTGGCAGTCAAGGCGGAGAGGGGGCTGTGGCCTGGGCTCCCTCTGTCCCTACCCTCTACCCACGCCGGAGCCCCAAATTCCAGGCCGAGGGACAAGCAGGAGCTGGTGGAGGTGTCCACTGGTCAGGTGGGGTGGGCCACACAGGGCTTTCCAGCAACAGGGGTCTCCTAGTTCGACCACTGTCCCTGGCCCATGAGACTTCATCCAGGGCTTCCGGGAGCTCAAGGCACATCTGCTGAGAGTTTGCAATGACATCGTGCAGGACGAACAGTCACAAGCACCAAGTGGACCCTCTCTTTATCGTCCAGAACCCTTCCACGCTCACAGCATGGCCAGTGAAGCCTCACTGTTGCTCCATTCTGCAGAGTAGGAAACTGAGGCTTGGGCCGCGGTGTGGTCTGTGGGGCGGTGGATCAGGGATGGATCCAGAGGCAGGAGCAGCCACCCCTGGCAGAGCTGGTGCCCGGAGCTCAGGGTCCCCCTGCTGGCCAGACAGGAGCCATGGCCTGGGACGAGGAGGTGGCCAGGCCCGGGGCTCCGGGGTGGTCCCTGGGCCAGAGGCGGAGCCCTGTCTGCACAGGCTCTGTGAGCCGCCCACTGCGGGGCCCCACCTCCCCCTGGTGTGTGAGCGCCTGGAAAGTGGACACCATGGGCCACACCAAAGACGCCCAGCAACCTGCCTGCCAGAGACTGGAGGGACTGTACTGACACCCAGTCCAAGGGGCTCTGTTCCCTCTTTTCTGGGTCCAGTCTCCTAAACCAGCCCCACGGGGTAAGGTCATTCCTGTCTGGAGAAAATGCTGACCTCACCCCACCCACCTCCCGTTTCTCCTGGAACCAGGAACTGCTGGGCATCTGGTTAACTCATCTCCCTCGAAGGTTGTGAGTTTCGTCTCTAGTTCCAAATGAATTTGCCCTCAAATCTCACTTCTGACCCTTCTCAAGTGTCTGGTCACCAAGGCTCAGCCTTCTAGCCCACACGCTGGAAGCTACAACCCTGTGCAAGGCAGTGGAGAGGGGGCAGGGATGTGCCATGAAATCAGCAGCCCCGTGCCCGTGGATGTCGTCTTTCATCCCCCCGTCACTCACCGTGAGGAAGAGGGGGAGAGGGGCACAGGGCGTGTCCTGTCATGTGCTTAAGACGCTCTCTGCCCAGTTGCCTCCTTGTGTCCCTGCCCCTGTCTGCACGGGGAGATGGCCGCGGCTTCTGGCCCTGGCTGGGCCCTGACCCAGCCAGAAGCCGGGCCCAGCTGTTGGAATGGCCCAAATGCCTCGGGTTTCGGGTTGGGCCCGGGACAGCCAGGGCGGGGGGAGGGGAGGAGGGCACAGACCAGGAGCCTCTCGTCTGTCTCTTCGTGTCCACTGTCCCCTCTCCCCGCAGCTTCCCAAGCCTTTCAGGCCAGCCGGCCCCAGCGGTGCAGGGGGGCAGAAGGAATTCCCCCTTTCCCTCCCTGCTCTCCTGCCCTCTGGTGCCTCCTCCCTGTGGCTGAACCCACCCCACCCCCACCCACCTGCGGCCAGCTGTCACCACCCCCGAGCCAGACACTCCGCCTGCCTGACACTCATGAATCGCCAGCATTCACACTCTGGCCCCAGAGCCTCCACCTGTTCCCCTCGGTCGGAGCAGCAGGGCCGTGTGGCCCCATCTGTCGTCCCCCGTCCCGGACTCAGTGCAGAGACTCAACTTCAAAACCCCCAACTTCCACCTGCCGGGATGGGCAGGAGGACAGGCAGGGGATGGGTGTGAAGTGAGCCACGTTCCAGACCGCGAAGAGCAAAGAGCCCACTCTTCCCAAGAGGACATTTGCATCTGCAGCAGTGTCCTCTTCCTGCGATCACGTACTCGTGGCCAGCGCCTGGACGAGGGGATGCTCAGGGTGCAAGGCAGACAGACAGACATGCCTGCGGCCACGCTGATAAAACTGTTTCTTGTCGTACAAGCAACGAGAGAACCAACACAGTGAGGAAACCCGGTGGCAATGCTCTCCCCAAGAAGGGCTGTCCGTTCGTGGGCCGTGACGGAGCGCTGCGGAGAGCCGTGCAGATGGCACCTCCTTTCCTCACAGTTCTGGAGGCTTGGGTCCAAGGTCAGGCCCAACGCAGCCAGTTCTGGCGAGGACAGTGCTCCTGGGTTGCAGACGGCCACCTTCGTGCTGAGCGCACAGGCCTTTCCTTGGTGCGAGGAGGTGGGGTGGGCATCTGGTGTCTCCAGTCTCTCGTTACAAAGGGCACCAACCCCATCACGAGAGACCACCACTGTGACCTCACCTAGCCCTCGCCACCTCCCGAAGGCTCCTTCTGCAGATGCCGGCACACCGGCAGTGAGGGCCCCCATGCAGGAATTGGGGGGTTACAGGAACATTCTGTCCCCAGCGCTGCCACCCCGAGGAGCTCCCCATCACCCCACAGGGCAGGCTGAGGGGCCAGGGTGCCCGGGACTCAGGCAGGAGGTGTGTCTGGGGGAATGGGAATGAGTGCAAATGGGTCCCCGGGACCTCACCCCATCCCACCCCCAACAAGGCTGCGGGCTTGTTCAGCTCTGGAGATGCAGAAAACCGCGACTTCTCCCCCCCATCTCTTCAGGCTCTCTGTACGCAGCCCACCCACCCTTAGCTGCCCAGCCAGGGCCCACGGAGGGAGCAGCTTCCGCTCTGTGATCTCCCTGCGCGGGCCTACTTGCTGCGGAGATGGAGAGTTGGCGGGGGGGGAGGGCGAAAAAGGGAAGAGCTTGAAGTCCCAAAGTGGAGAAAATAAAATCTCTGCCAGAGCAGAGGGAGACAGGGATCCAGGAAGCTTCTGCTTTGCTCTCAGCACTGGAGTTTCACGGGACAGATGGTGGAAGTTATTTATAACCTGAGACAGGGTGGAGGTCCCTCACGTGCCAGGCAGGGCTGGCGATGGGTGGGCAGGGTGAGGACGGGACCTCCTCGAGGACTCCTGGGTGCTGGTGTTGGGGGGCAAGGTCACGTTGATGGGCTGTGGGACCCTGTCCAGCCATGGTTCCTCTGGCAGTCAGCCCAATAGGGACCAGACACGCAGCTAAGTGTGCTGTTCTCCTGGTTTGTAAAATGAGAAACTGAGGCTTGGAGGGTAAGTTATCTACCTCGAGCCTCACAGCTGTCGATGGGGAAGCCTGTGCCTGGCACCTGGCTCCTGTGGGAGAGAGGAGGGGCCCAGGGTCCCGACACCCCCTAGCCCCCACCCCGCCATCATCACAGCAGCCCTGAGCCACACACACCAGGGCCCTGATCCTGACAGGGGTGGGGCAGGGACAGGGAACTAGCCCACCCAGGAGACGTGTGGAGGGAGGGTCCAACAAGCATCCACACATGGGTGAGCGTGTCAGTGAGTGTGAGTGCGGGGGGTGCAGTGTGCACATACACCCAGGTGATCCGCCAGGTGAGGGCAGAGTGACGATGTGTAGAGGGGCCTAAATGTTCCTCAGACGAGTATGTTCCGGCTCCGAGGACTGGCAGGCCAGATGCTGGCGTCCAGCACAGCTTCCTGGACTCTGCCGTCTGCCTCTCAGGCCAGCGGCTCCCTGCTCTCGCTCTCTGCTCTCAGCCTGAGCTGCTATGGTCTGAGCTGTTCTGGTCAAACACACCTGTGACTTCACTGCAGCCACAGTGTCAGGAGGGGTGGCTTCGGGCGGATGTCTGAGGTCAGAGGTCGGGCTCTTGGCTATAACCTCAGGGCTAGGAGCCAAGCCCTGGCCAGGAGGGAGCGGAGTGCAGGGAAGAGGTTACCCGTCTGTGCCTTGTGGCAGGAATGAGGCGCTGCCAGCCCCGCCCACAGGCTCCAGGCTGGGCTCCAGGCCTGCCCGCCAGCAAGCAGAGGGGGCATTCCTGAATTCACGACTCCGGGGATAAACAGAGCACCCAGTGGCTGGGCACAGCTCACCAGCTCCTGCGCCAGCCCTTTGGGAGGCTGGGCATGCAGCCTCCTGCCTGTCCAGGTGACAGTTCCGTGCTCCTCTGCCCTCCCCCCTCGGTTCCCCATGGGAGAAGCATGCAAAGGACCAGGAACTCCCCCAAGTCTCAGAGCATAGGAGCTGTGTTGGTTCAGTCACCCCGGATGGGCAGGGGTGCCCTGAGCCCTCACCCTGCGTCCCAGAAGGCGCTTGTTTGGGTGAGGTGCTCCGCCTCTCAGTTCAGCTCTTCAGTGAGTATCCAGGAAACATCCCCAGAGCACCTTCTGAGCACCTACTGTATACCCACCCTGGAGAGAGGCTGGCTCGCTCAGGAGTCCGTGGCCCGAGTGTCAGGAGTAACCTTTGTGGGGCACCTTCCCCGACTCCGAGTCAGCCTGGCTGGTGCTGAGCCTGCGCCCACCTCCCGTGATTGACGAGAACGAGTTTCTGAGCCAGGACCCCCAGGCTGCAAATGTCAGCAGCAACTCCCACGTCACAGAGCCACTGCAGGGACTGTGCCGCTCGTGTGCGTGATGCGTTTGTCACAGCACCCGGTAACACATCCCCTTGGGCAGTCCTGCGGGGCCCAGGCTGCTTCCTCTGACCATCCAACCCCCACCAGTGACGCTCCAGGCAGAAGGCGCCTGGCTCGGGGTCCAGGAATCCAAGAGGGCATTGCTCCTTGCCCAGACCGGGAAGTGTGAGAGCCTCACTTAGCCAACAGTCACTTTCAGAAATGTGGTTGCAGCCAGGAAAGATGAGGAACAGCCAGGTGACCGGAGCTTCGGGCAGCCAGACACAGCTCAGCTGTGAGGACAGCCCCAGCAGGGAGGCCAGGTGGGGTGGCCTGGGGCCGGAGCCCGAGCCTCAACTTCCCCACCTGTAAGTGCAGAGGGCAAGCCATAGGCTGAGGGGAGGCAGGGCTGTGACCGCATTGGGGGTGGGGTGGGGACAAGGTGGGTGAGGACGCGAGCGTGGGAGCCGAGGGACACGGTCCGTCAGCTGAGGGAATGCCGTCGGAGCTGTGTGGGGGTGAGGCACATCGACGCAGAGACGCCTGCTGGGAAGAGCGTCTGGGCCCGGGCAGCAAGTTCCCAGCACCACTCCTGCCATCGGGGGCCACCCAGTGATCCATCCCCCACCTGTGGAGAAGGGGGTGCAGGCAACATGGCTCGGGTAGAACACACCACGCAGCTGGGGCTGGAGGGCGGACAGTGGTGCCCCCAGAGCCCACTCTGTGGGGAAGGCGGCTGACAGACCCACCCTCACTCCCAGTAGCTTCTGTTTCCTTGTCTCGCTCTGACCCTCTGGAAAGGGCCTGAGTGGGCCCAGGGCAGGCAGGCAGACAGACAGACAGACAGAAGAGAACATTGGGTGGGGCCGGGAGTGAAGCCAAGAGTGACTGAGTGAATGGAGGCCTTAGTGGTCACCAAGAGAGGGGATGTCAGGATGAGTCCCATGCCCACGAGACATGGGTGCAGGATGCCTGCCCCGGCAGCTCAGGGAGGGAGGAGGGACCGGGGCCACCGGCACCTAACAGTGCAGAGCGGCTCACATCTGCCAGACACCCAGACACATAGCCATCCAACCCCAGGTGGGAGAGCAGGGTTGCCCAGGGAGGTGGCAGAGGGGAGGTCTAACCCCGAGATCCCTCATAAAGGGCAGTCGGAGAGGAGGGAGAGAAGGGAGATGAAAGGAAGAGCAGCAGCAGGAGTGACGAGAAAGCCCAGGGAAGAGTCAGGAGACCGCGGGGCCATGAACCGGAGGCAGTGACACCGAGCCCAGGGAGGTGGAACTGAGAGTCACCGCCTGGAGCTGGCACCTGCTGAGGGCAGCTGGCGTCCCAGGGAAGGTAGAAGCCAGTGAGTAGATCAGCAAGTAAGTGTAAAGTCCTCGTCCCAGAAACCTGATGACTAAGGAGAGGCTGTGACAGAGCCACAGACAAGGACAGCTTAGAAAAGGGAGGGATTTCCACAGGAGAGACTCCCCATTTCAAAGCTCGGGGAAAGGCCTGCAGAGAGGAGGAAAGGGGACACGGAATAAAGTCCTTAGAGAAGACAAGAGGAGCCCCCAGTCTGCTTGGTTACCAGGCGACAGTAGTTACAGGCGACAGTAGTTACAGTCGGCAGGGAAAATGGTCCTTATCATCCCCCTTTTACAGACTGAAAAATAGAGCCCGGGGGAAGAGACTCGCCTCAAGCCACACAGCTTGGACGTCGCGGAGGTGCTCTGTGCCGCCCATGCAGACACCCGACTCCCCCTCCCGGAACGGTCCCTTTGTGACAGAGTCTCGGCCAGCCCCACAGGAGCCCGGTAAAGCTGGACAATTTCCGAGCTCCCAGGGGGGAAGGCAGGGAGGGTCCCACAGCACATGCTGGGAGGGGGTGGCCGAGGGAGAGGCTCTGGGAGGACAAGCCAGAGCCGGAGACGAGCACAGCCATCTCCACCCAGGCAGCAGCTGCTCCCAAATATGTCACAACTTGTCAAAGAGCAGAAATAGAAGCTGTCCAGGGAGGGATAGGGGGTGGGTGGCCTGCCCGGGCTTGTGGACCCACGAGGAGGGCAGGAAGGGCACCAGAAGGGAGGGGGCAGGAGGGGCGGATTGCGGGGGTCCAGAGGTGAGTAAGACAGGTAGGTGCCAGGCATGTCTGCAAACGGGCCAGAGAGCCACCCAGTGGCCTTTCAGAGAGACTGACCATGGGGGTGGACGTGCAGACGGGAAAGGATGGGGTTCCCACTGACCCAGGCTGAGTCCTGGGTCCATTCCTCGGGCCGAGGCCCTCTGACCCCCACACATGAGTTTGCTGAGGGCCCACGTGCTGAGTCAGGACAGGAATGCCACTTTGCAAGGGGCCGCTGGGTCACTCCGTGCAGCACCCTGACTTACAAATGGGGGACTGCGACCCAGAGAAGAGAAAAGCCCACAGGGCTCCCTGACTCCTGACCCAGGATCCTGACTCTGCTGCCTGAACTTCCCCCCAGCATCTGTCCCAGGCGCTGAGGGCCCCACATGTGGGAAACATTTGTCAGAGGCCCCACCCACGTCTCCACAGGCCCAGGTCCACACGGCCACGCACCTTGCTGAGCCCCGTGACCATCAGTCCCCTCCCCGGAACCCCACTCCCCAAGGACCTCCACTTCCCACCTCCTGGGAATCTCCGGCAGGCAGAGGCCAGAGATTCCTGGCAGATGAGCCTGGCTCTGAGGGCGGATTCCAGGCAGGGGCGACTCCCCAGCAGTTATCTGATGCTCGTCCTCAATGGAAACAATGTGGGGCTTCCCTGCCCCACACCTCGCTGCCCCTCATTCCCACTGGCTTCCAAACCCTCCCCTACCTCAAGCCCTCAGGCCACTGGCCTCCCCAGCCCGTTGCCCCCCAGCCCTGGTGTGTCTGTCTTCTCCGAGTCTCTCATCGTGACTCTGTCCTGTCCCTGGACTCCACTTGAACCTGCTGGCACCTCGCCCTCTGCCGAGCCCTCTGGGGGCTCATGCTCTCACTGCGGAGCTGGGCCTGGTCTACGTGCGGCCAGGGAAGCAGAGGAGGCACCTGACTCCACCCCAGGCCTCAACTCAGGCACCAAGAGCCAGCACCCCTCACCCTTCTGACCCCGGGCTAGACCTTTCTCCTCTGGGCCTCAGTGTCCCAGTTGGCAGGAGGGAGGCTCCCAGCCCAGACCCCGTGACTGCAGTGTGTTCTCACGGCAGGGTCGCTGCCCTAGTGACTGTTGCCAGTTCACCCTCTTGGCTCGACTCTGCGTCCAGGGCCTGGGGGAGTGAGTGTTTCCCTCCCACCGCAGCCAGGGGCCCAGCCCGAGAACACAAGCTCAGGCCCGATCCGACTTCCAGCACAGGAGTCTCCTGAATGGGCACCTGCTTGGGTGCTAGCCAGGCCACCCGGCAGCCCCAGAAGGTGTCGGGGCGGGGGGTTGGGGTTGGGGTCAGACAAAGAGGTCTGGGTGGGCGTCAGAGCAGGGGAGCAGCGGAAGCCGTGAAAGGGACTCTTGAGGCTGCAAACATGGCCAGCCCAGCATGCGAAGCAACAGCCAAGCTGAGGCAGCCCCTCCTGCAGGCCAGCTGCTGGGGGAGGGGGCCTCGGGCAGCAGGGCCTGTGGGCCCAGGCCAGCGGCAGGGGGATTAGGGCCTGACTCCCTGCTGTCAGGCCACAGCTGATGGATCCCCACTGCTGGGAGCACAAAGCCCGCTCTGTGGCAGCCCCAATGTGTCCCTGTCCATCAGAGGGCAGCTCTCAGGGCGGGGCTGCGGGGGAGGGAGGCCCAGCCTCCAGGGGCAGCTGCTCCCCAGCGCGGCTCAGAGAGGAACAAGGTGGGTCAAAGGGCAGTCCCCCCGACCCGTCGGGGTGTTGAGGTCACAGACACCCGAGCTGCCTCTCTTCTGAATCCTAGGAGGGCCTGTACCCCCGAGCAGGGCTGTGACATGGTCCACAGGCCACTCAGCACAGATATACACGCACATCCACAGACGGACTGACTGAAAGGCAGGCTCACAAGGCAGCCCCCACCTCAGGCAGCTGAGCATGGCAGGTGGGGGGCACCCCTCTGTGTCACGCAGGCCTCCCCGGGGTCTATGCCCCACGGACCACGTTCCTCGGGCACAACACCATGCTCTCCTCCTCACTCACCGGCAAGTGTATTGCAGGCGTTTCCTGCTTATGTCGCTTACCCCAGCGCCCAGCACAAGGGGGCCATGCACATCTCCTGACTCAGAGAATGAAGGGATAAGTGTCTGTCACACTCGGGGAAGGGCCTGGCCCCCTCCCCCAGTCCTGCTGCTCTGGTTCCCTGAGGCCAAGAGGACAGCCTCAGGAGAGGCCAGGTGCGGAGCAGGGGTCTTTCCCCGAGCCAGGTGCCTGTCCATCACAACAAGCGCTCACCTGCCCCACACTCACCCCTCAGCCAGCTGGAACACCTGTCCTCTCCCGGTCAAGCCCTCCTCCAGCACCTTGCTCCCAAATGACCGCCGTGGTCTCCCACAGGGTGTCCCTGCCTTGGCTTCCAAGCCCCTCCAGGCCCAGATGGGCAGCCTCCCCTCTCTGCAGGCTTGCCCTGAGCCCAGAGCCCCATTCAGAGCTGCCCGCCCTCCCCGTCCACTCTATTCCTCACCCGGACCCTGTGCGCCCTCCACACAGCCCTCTGCAGACTCCCGACCCTCCTGCGTGACAGCCCTCACTGGCTGCAGAATTGAAATGCCTCTCCTGGGCTAGTTTCACATGCACGTCCATGTCCAGAGTCACCCACTGGGCAGGGAGGCCCGGAGCATCCCCACGAAACACTCCAGTTCTCCCGCGCCCACATTCAGGGCGCAGAGGCACGCTGTTGGTAGGCAAGGCAGACAGGGTCCCGAAAGGACCAAGTGATGCCATTTCTGGGTTTCCATGGTAACGTCAGCATCCCTCCTATTCCCAGGGCCCATAGGAGTAGCGTGTAAACTGAGGCAGTTTCCTTTTCCTTTTTTCCTTTTTGGTGGGGGTGTTTCAGAAACAGAGACTCTTCCTCAGGCCAACTGGTGGGTGCTTTCTCTCTTACTAGCGGGTCAAGGGCCAGGTGTGGCCCTCAAGATGCTGGGGCTATGCTGAGCAGCCCTGTCCCCCTCAGCTCTATTCCTACCCCCAGGACACGAGCGCTTCCCCTGCTCCTCCCCACAGACAAGGAGAGGGAGGGAAGCCAGGCCCTTCGAGTCCCCCCTCCCCTGTGACGTGTTCCCGGAGTCCCCTCAGTTTCCCTTCCCCCATTGTCCTCACCACTGTCCAGGAGGGATAGCATCAGTCCCATCTGTCAGAGAGGAGGGACAAGGCTTTGTCCACTAGGCCCTAGAGAAAAAACTGGGACCAAGGGATCGAGAAAAGGGGCAGACTGCAGTTCAGAACCGAGAAGGCCTCCCTGTGGTCAGGGCTGGGGCCAGCGGAGCTGGGCAGTGGCACAGGGAAGGGCACTCTGGCAATGGGGGTTGGGTGGTCCCAGGTAGGTGACCATCAAGGTCTTTGGGGACAGAGACCCCGCAGCTTGGAGAAGGGCCATGACACCTGCCCACTGCATGGAGCACGGTCCTCTCGGTCTCCACGTCCCCAAGGGACCACAGACTGAGAAGCCCAAATATCACCGAGTCCCTCCTGCGCCCAACATCTGAGACCACAGGTTGCAGGCAGAGCTGATGGCTCAGACAGGAAGGTGCAGAACCAAGTCAGGTGGTCAAGGAGAGCAGGGGTTCAAACTAAGTCGAGGGGCTCTGTGCCCCCCACCCCCACGGCGAGGAATCAGAAACATCTTGGTGCCTGACTGGGGCAGAAACGGGCTCGAGGAGCCGACTTGGGAAGATGCAGAGGAAGGAGAGGCAAGGGTGACCAGACTCCACGGCGGGACCAGGCAGCACAGCGCATAGGCTGCTCTGCCCCCGACGAGCATGTTCAAAACTTCCACTAACTCTGACAGAAAAGAAAAACCAGGCCCCCGAATTCCTGTCACCTCAATGCATCCCAGTCACACGAGCCCTGAGAGACACACAATGTCCAAGATGGTCAGAGACCCAGACCGGGAAGCCGCTTGCCCCCTATGTTTTGGCCCTTCTCACCCTCCACACGGAGTTCCCACGCCTGCCCTTTGGGTGAGTCTGCTCAGAGCACGGCCAGGGAGCGGAGGGACGGATCAGCAGGCCTCAGACCCCTGCCAGCCTACACCCACCCTTTCTTGCCCCCCACCCCTGCTTCCCTGGGACCAGCACAGAGAGAGCAGGCCAGCCCCTGCCAGCTGTAATTGAAAGGAGCAGATGAGAATGTGTCCCCACCTCCCCTGCCTGCCCCACGGGGGCTGCTAAGAAATGAAAACTAATCAAGTTACACCCAACGGGCTCCCTCCTGGGCACAGGAGCCGCCGGCCCCAGCCGGGCAGGCAGCCTGGGTGGGTGGATGGAGGCTGGGGCGGCGGGGGGTGGTGGAGGGGCTCACGTCTAATCCGCCGTGAACGTCTTGATGTGTAGCAACAGCTCAGAGGGGCTCAGGTTTCCGTGGTGTTGGCTATATTTATCTCTGGTTCCATGCCAGCAGGGAGGGTTTAAATGGCACCCAGCAGTTGGTGTGAGGGGCTGGTGGCAGGAACAAGCCTCTTCCGACCCCATGGAGCTGTACGAGACACCCCCCTACTTCTACCAGGAGCCCCACTTCTACGACGGGGAAAACTACCTGCCTGTCCACCTCCAGGGCTTCGAGCCGCCAGGCTACGAGCGGACCGAGCTCAGTCTGAGCCCTGAGGCCCAGGGGCCCCTCGAAGACAAGGGGCTGGGGACCCCGGAGCACTGCCCGGGCCAGTGCCTGCCGTGGGCGTGCAAGGTGTGCAAGAGGAAGTCGGTGTCCGTGGACCGGCGGCGGGCAGCCACGCTGAGGGAGAAGCGCAGGCTCAAGAAGGTGAACGAGGCCTTCGAGGCCCTGAAGAGGAGCACCCTCCTGAACCCCAGCCAGCGGCTGCCCAAGGTGGAGATCCTGCGCAGCGCCATCCAGTACATCGAGCGCCTGCAGGCCCTGCTCGGCGCCCTCAACCAGGAGGAGCGCGGGCTGCACTGCCGAGGGGGCGGGGGCGGGCCCCAGGCGGGGGTAAGTGGCCACCCCGACCGTCCCCGGGGGAGGTGGACAGTCCCCCGTGAGAGCTGGGCTGTCCAGCCGCCCCATGTCCCCATGTCCTTCCCAGACAGGACAGTGGCAGCGAAGGGGGGAGAAGCAGAGACGGTGTAGGGGGCAGCGGGCAGGAGGAGGGGTCAAGGTGCCAGTCCAGGGTCGGTCGGCCAGCGTGCCTGGGGGTGTGGCCCAACAGCAAGGCCAAGCACACGGACGAGGACAGTCCCGCCCCACCCCACCCGCCCTGGAACCCCAGCACCGCAGAGAGGCCCAGGTTGAGCCAGACACCCTTACCTCAGGGTCCACCCCAGATGGAGGCCAGGAAAGGCCTGGAAGCCAGGGTTCAGTGGCCAGGCAGAGGCACGAAAGGGGCTAATTGTGAAGATCCCAGGTGGCTGTGGCCTAGGTTGGGGGGTGGCACCTCCACATAGGAGCTTCTGCCAGGGGCACTGGACAAAGGACACCACCAAACACAGTGCCCAGCCTTGGGTCTCGGCATCTTGCAGGTGGCCAGTGAATGCAGCTCCCACAGCGCCTCCTGCAGTCCAGAGTGGGGCAGTGCCCTGGAGTTCGGACCCACCCCAGGGGGTAAGTGAGGAGGGACCCTGGTCAGCTTGGCTCAAATCTCAGCCTACGTCTGGCCCAGGTGGCCCCTCTCATCTCATTCCCTGCCCCGGGCTTCTTCCTTTGGTCTCTGCAGTGACCTGCTGACCCCAGAGCCCCAGGGGTGGACTGGGAAGTCTTGTACCACCCTGAAGACTTGACCAGCTGAAGTAGCCCCAGCCTCCCCAGCTCCCAGCTGGTGCCGGTGGCTGGTGGCTGCTGGCTGCCATCCACGGGGAGGAGGCTGTCCCTGCCCCGGGGTCCCTGGGAGTCGCTGAGTCAGTGCTGCCCGCTGGCCAGCCAGGGCAGGTCCACCTCCCAGGACATGCCACCCAGGCTCCACCCACCTCCACCCCCACCACCATGGGGAGAGCTGCTTCTAGGCCCAGCACTGGAGGAGGACCCCTGAGCTTTGCTCCCCCAGCTGTCCTGGGTCTCCAGACGCAGTGTACGCCCGGTAACAACCCCCCCACCTCCTCCCCGCAGACCACCTGCTGACGGCAGACCCCGCCAAGGCCCACGACTTGCACTCACTCACCTCCGTGGTAGACAGCATCGGCATGGAGGACGTCTCTGCGGCCTTCCCGGACGAAGCCATGCCCCGCTGAGGGCGTCTGCTGGGCCGGCGTCCGGGCCACAGGCTGGCCACCGGCACCACCACTGCCGCAGCAGGGCTGCCTGAGGAGGCCAGCCTGCCCCTCCTCACCCAGTGCAAGGTCAACCCACCGCCCTGAGAGTGGGCAGGCACGCTCACTGAGCCGGCTGCTCAGGGCACAGGCCATCCCTGCTCCAGGGAGATAACACAGGGGACCAGCATGCCATGTGCGCCCCACTCAGGAGCTTCCCTTTGATCCCAGCTCAGCCTCCAACGCCACCCCCACCCCCAAACATCCGGGTGTTAGCCAGACATGGCCTTGACCACCGACTCCCGTCTCTGAGGCCAGTGGCTGAGCTGAACCTGCCCTGAGTTGGGAGAAGAGAAGGGGACAGTCCTCTGTTCCCAAGTCCCTGGGGGGCCAAGCTTCTGCGGCAAGTCCTGGGAGTCTTCCAGTGGCTTTACGTTTTGTTTGTTTTGCGTGTTGTTTGTGAAGTTGCCATCTGACCAAGGTGTCCTGTGCCAAGTTGCCAGGGACAGGCGGGGGGGGGGGGGTGGCGGGGAGGGGACAGGGACTCTTGGGGTGATTTCTTTTGTTAACTAAGCATTGTGTGGTTTTGCTATTGTTTTGTAACTTTTTTTGCTAACTTATTTGGATTTCCTTTTTTAAAAAATGAATAAAGACTGGGTGCTGGATGTCTGTGATGATGTAGACAGAGGGGTGCCCACTGCCCCTGCCCCTCCCCCTCCGTCCAGACACCACAGGGACCAGCCTGCAAGGCTGGCGGCTTCTGCACCATCGGCACCCCCTGCTGCTGGTGGTCACTAGGCCCTGGAATCCCTGCTCTTTCTATGACCAAGAGGCCAGGCCTGGTCCACAGGCCGGGTGAAAACCAGAGTCCACAGAAGTGCCTGTGGGACACGCAGGGAGACCCACTGAGTGTCCAGCGCCCTCTGATTCATGACACTGTACAGTCCACTGAGTCCCACCGGGTCTTCCACTTAACTGAGCACGTTCCTAGTGCTCAGCCCACGGCCCGCGGGCAGGGGCACAGCTGGAATCAGTGGGTTCTCCTCCCCAAACCCCGCCTCCCCTCTGGTGGGATGTCACTGGGAGCCCGAGAGGAAGAGCAGCCAAGGCCACTGTCCCCAGACTGGGTCCCTGAGGGAGAACAGACCCTGGACTGAGACTGCACAGGAATCAACTGGGGAGGTGTCAGGAGTTCCAGTGTCGGTGGGCCATGAACATCTACTCAAAACCTCCTTATTTCCAACGGCTTCTGGCTAAGTTTGTCTGAATTACTTGGAATTGTGAGTTTCAGAACCACTACCGAAGCCTGGGGGCTCAGAGCATACCCCACTCCAGCCCCCACTCAGCCTTTTGGGGCCCTTACCAAACGGAACCCAGAGTCACCGACCAGGCTCCGGTGCCCCCGGGGCTCAGCGGGGCATCTTCCCCACACCTGCCTCCTGACTTACTCCCAAGGAGGGGGCTCAGCCAGGGACCCCCAGGGTTTCCCCAGAAGCTGCCTAAGGAAAAGGAGGAAGTGGCCTCAGAGCCCCCAGGGCTCAGAGCTCAGGGGAAGGCAGCTCCTTTGTTTGCCTCGCGCTGTGTTCAGTCTCCCCGGCTGGAAGGGCCACAGGGAACAGCAGGGTCACCCACCCCCCGACTCTCAGCCCTCCCAACTCAGGCCCCACACCCCCAGGCTCCCAGGGAGACACGACCCAGCCACCTTCAGTCGCCCCCTACTAGGGGCTTGCGCTAGCTGAGAAGGGACCTCGCCTCTGTTAAGGAGCTGGTGGGCTCTGGCGTTGCCGGGTATATTTTTTAAATCTATTCCTCCTCAGTTATCATGCCTGAAAACCGAAGTTCACATTCACGTTCTAGAAAGACTCTCAGGGCTAGTGGTTGCCCACCAGGGTCAGGCGTGGCTCCTGCCCACAGGCTTGTTTCGTCCCTCAGTCTCCAGCCGGAGGAAGACCGCCAGGGTATGACAGCAAAGGCTGCCCAGCCCACAGCTGTCACCGCAGCCCAGGGACTCCTCTACATCACTGGGAGCTTAGCCTTCACAATTATGTCACAGAAGAGGATTCCTGAATGAGCGGTAGTCCTTTGGGAAATTAGCTTAAGTTCCCGTCTCCAGTGGAGGCACCTGCAGTAAACCGAACTGGGTCCATGAGATGCTGCGCAGAGGGGAGTCGGGCCAGAAGGAGGAGGCGAGAATCACTGGGAAGAGGCGACCTCAGTGGCAGTCGGCTGCCCCTCCTCCCTCCCACCAGCCAGCCTCCTCTCTCCAGCCCAAGGTTACTCCACCACCAGCACTCACAACTCCGGTATCTGCTTCCCAGGGTCCACCAGCCCCTAGGACTGTGTAGTAAGCCGGACACGTCAGGTGAGCTCCCAGGGAATGAAAGCCCAGAGCCACGCGTAAGCTGTCGTAAAACCAGGTTGTTTACTGGCAGGTACCTTCGCATACACGCACGCACACAGCCCCGGCTCTGACGCACTGAGCCAGGGCACGCTGAGGAGGGGCCTGAGACTCGGGGGCTGGGCACGGGCTCAGGTCACTGGTTACTCTGTGAATACAAGGACGGAGGCCACAGGGACAAGCTGGTGGGTCTGGGGCATCTCTGGAAAAGGCAGGCCCTGCACGCCCGCCCAGGAAGCCCTGAGCAGGGAGGCGGGGGGCTCCAGGGTGAGCAGGGCAGTGTCCTTCACGGGCACCCGGAGCCTAATCCTGGGCCCGACTCACTAACAGAAGCTTTATGTCATTCCCACCTTCCTTTTCCCCAGACCTGAGGTCAAGGTCAGAGTGCATTCAGTGCACTGGCAGGCCCACTGTTACGGGGCTGGGACTACTGCAGAGTGGGCCGAGGGACAGCAGGGTGCAGAGGGCACAGCAGAGCTGGCAGTGCCTGAGGGGTGAGCTCATTCTGCCCCGAGCCAAGGTCCACAGACCCCACCCCCTGCCCTTTGGGGTGAGACCACCACAGACCCTTGGCTCTCTTCCCACTGGCCGGCCTGCACCCACCGAGTCCAGCGGAGAGCTTTTTCCCCACTGTGACCCTTGGCCCAAAGCTCAGGGATCACATCTCTGATTCTCCTCAAACTCACATTTGGGATTCAGCTGTGGCCAGGCCTGGTGTCTGGCCCCCAGCCTCACCATCCTGGGAAGACAGGCCTCCTGCAGCCTCCGAGACCCTGAGGTGGTCCTGGAGGCAGGAGCTGCAGATGTCAGGCCATCGGGTATGGCCAGGATGGGGACAGGGACCGGAAGGCCAGAGAGCCCAAGCACGGCAGAGCCTGAAGTGTCGTTTTCTGGGAAAAGGCTACCCCAGCCCTCGGCACAGTGTCCCAAGGAGGTCAAAGTCCAGGCCAGGCCAGGATCAGGAGAAGGCAGGGGAGTCACATCTGCCTGGGCAGCTGTCCTCTGCCTCCTGTGAAATCTGCCACACCCACGGGAGACTGACACAGGACACGTGTTGAGGCGGCGGGCTGCCAAGGGCGTGGACGAGTCTACTCGGAAATCCAGGGCAACTGGAGTCATTGAGCCTGGGAGCCGTGGGAGGAGGGGTTGGGTAGAAGGGTCAGCGCTGGCCAAGCCTGTGGAGCCCTCGGGCCGTGGCTAGTCCCGGAAGGCGGAGAGCATGTGTCCGTAGAGATAGTGGGAGTGAGCTGAGAGAGACAGACAGGCGTTGGTGGTGAGCAGGAGTCAGCCCAGGAGGCTGGGGTCCCAGGTGCAGCAGGTACACAAGCAGGGAGCACCAGGCCAAATGGAGCAGCGCGTGCCCGGGGCCAGCCACCAGCCGGAAGGGCTCAGGAGGCAGAGAGGAGGCTGTGTGGCTGGGCCTGGCCCACTTACCCCGCGCCACAGGCACACGGGCCTGACCAGGGCGGGAGGGGTCAGCAGGAGTAGGTCCGCACTGTGGATGTCTCCGGTCTCTGCGCCCCAGCCATTCCGGCTGGGAGGAGGCGGCAGGTAGCCAGGGGAACACACAGGGCGGCCGTTAGTGTGAGTGCTCGTGCAGGGCAGCCACAGCCAGAGCAGGGTCAGTGCAACGCCGGGGAGCAAGCCAGGTGGCCGGCCCGCCGCTCACCTTCAGGTGCGACCTTCTTGGGCGGGGCTGGTGGAGGCTGCAGGGCCCCCAAGGCGGGCACCCCGAGCACTCCGCTGGGCAGGTCCCGCGGCCGGAAGCGCTTCCTCCAGGAAGGTGCACGGCGGAACACCTTGTCTTCCCCCTGCAGTGGGGACACACTGGAAATGCCACCTGCCCTCCTCGCTGCGGGGAGGGCATCCTCGCTGTGAGGAGGGGGGACGGGGTCCCACTCCAGACCCTTTGGAAAGAAGGGAGCCACACTCTGGCCCTCAGTTCCCCAGTCTATGAAATGAGTCTGGCTGGAGCAGATGACCGCCCTAAACAAGAGGGGCCCCTCTGGGGGACCTGCCACCACCCTCCCGTGCAACTGCCTGCAACGGGGCCTGGGACAACGGAGACCTTTCCAAACCTTCTCCGGGGTCAGGGGTCAGAAGACCTGGCTTCCCTGCCACCCTGGGCCTCCTGTGTCCTCTCCAGGCTGCCCGCTTGATGGGCTCAGAGAGGCACAGAGGGATGGAGGGACAGATGGGGCAGACCACCATGGGGAGGCTCCTAAAGGGCCGGTGGGCAGCCCCCTTAGGGGGCACACACACCCCTGTCCCAGCGCTGGGCCCAGCAGCATTTCTGAGGTGCGTACGAGACCATCTCCTTACCCTCCCCACCCCTCACACACATGCCAACTTCCACTCTCCACAGGGCACAGGCCGCCCTCTGTTGTTCTGACCAACGCAGCAGGCCCGCCCCGCCCCCGGGCACTACAGGTGCTCAACAAATACCCTTCAATGCACAGATGGCAGCCGGCTTCCCGTGCAGGTGTCCTGTCCCCGGAGTTATCAGGAACTTTCCTGATCACATCTGTCCTGCCCGAACTGGAGCCCACAGCCTTGCTCCGCCCCAAGGAAGGAGCAGCTGACCTGCCACTTAGGGACCTCAGCATCACTCTGCCTGCAAACCCCAGAAGGCCCCTGAACACTGCCTACAGGCCTGACTGCACGGGTCTGAGGGACAAAGAGAAAGTCTGACCCCCAGGGGACAGCCTCTGGGGAAGCCTGGCCCAGGGTCAGGTCGTCTGGAAGAGGTGGTGGGAGGGCCGCCGACAGCTCCGGTTCCAGGAAGGAGTCTCCCAGCCCAAGCGGCCTGGCCCTGCCTCCCCCCACCACCTCATCCCCTCCCCCACGGACCCCTCCCTTAGGCCACCCAGACAACATCAGCCCCAGGAAAGCACAACTCACGAACTTCTACCCCATGAACTGGCAACGACCAAACCCCAAGGCCCCTAATTCACGGTGGGGCGGGGGCACTCACGTCATCCAGCCTGCGGTCTGTGCCCAAGGCCAGCAGGTTGCTGAACTCCCTCTCCATCACCTGGCGGGCCTGCAGTGCACAGGTAAGAGAGGCGAGAAGCTGCAGTTAGTAAGCGCAATGCCACCTGTCAGTCACCTGCTTCCCAGGTGTCCAAGGGGTCCAAACGTTCAGGGTCCTCTTACAAGTCCACTGTAACCTTTCGGGTTATTTCTCACTGAGCAAATTAGGGAACTGCAGCATTTTAAAGAGGGCACCTGAACGGACAGGAAAAACCCACATTTTGTCCCGAAGTGAAAATCAGGTGGGGGGTGGGGTGTAAATGACCGTGTAGGCCACGGGTAACAGGGATCTCGCTTCCTCAGTTAAAGAAACATATTTCACAAGGCTCCTCATCTAAAACTCGACTTTCGAGACAGCTCATCATGGGCAGGGTGGCCCGGGGGCTGAGCGGTGCACTGATGTCTTCTCTGTGACTCCTGGGCGTTTCACTGGGGACAATGGGGTGGGGGGGGGGATGGGGGGGGGGAAATCTTGGAAATAAGCAAGTTTTCAAAAATGCCACCAGGTATTTGCAACCCTTTCTAATGAAGGACTCCTACTGGCTCTGATTCCACCTCTCCTAAGAGCCCAGCCATGAAGGGGTCAAGGGAACAAAGAAGGCTGGATGGCCGGTGGACCTGCTCCTGCCCAGGGGCGAACCCTGTCCACAGCAGCTGTGTGTGCAGAGACAGGAAACCAGAGGCGGGAGCTCCCGCCCTGGGTGTCAGTACAGGGAACACGACATCCTTCTACATGACCGGGGGGTGGTGGTGGTGGTGATGAATTTCAAGCACCCAGAAAGCACTCTCCTCGAGACAGGGACAGGCGAGGACCAATGTCGCCTGCAAACATCTCCAGAGCGGCGGAGTGGGAAGGGCAGGGCAGACCAGGTCAGAGGTGGGCAGCTACGGAAACGTGTCTAGAGAGCGAGGGGTCAGACCGCCTCTCGAACACGCTGGCCCCGTGTGCTGCCACCACCCCCAGAAGGCCACCCGCCACCCAAAACTCCAAGACAGCAGAGCCCTCCCCTCACACAAGCCCAATGCCTCTGCTCCCAGAATAGCTCAAGCAGCTCTGGGACTGAATTTCCAGAGGCCTGCCAGCTGCCCCTGCCCAGACAAGATGGCTAAAGTGATCGGGGCAGGAGGCCCCCGGGAGGAAAGGCTGAAGCAGCTGGGAGCGGACAGAGACAAAGGCCTGGGCCCCGAGGCAGCACCAGCGCCGTGTGGAACCGCGCAGGCCTGGTGAGCAGCCCTGGAAGACTGGGGCTGGGGCATTTCTAGGCCAAACACAGTCAGGAAGTCCTCTGACAAGAGGTGGTACTTCCAGGCTCCATCACCCACAGGAAGGCAGCGAGGCTGGACAGATAGGCTGCAGAGGGTCCAGGTGCCATTGGACGGTGGCCCCAGAACAATGGTGCAGCTTACGGAGCGGCCCACTACTCTGAGCTGTTCATGGGAGACAGAGCCTGGTTCTGGGTGGGTTATTGGTCCATTTAGCTCCTCAAGCCCGGGGCCTGGGCCCAGAGCCCTGAGTGGGAGACAGAGGACATGTGGGTGGCGGCCCCTCGGACCAGGGCCAGTTCTCACCTAACTGGTCAGGTGAGAAGTCAGAAAAGCAGCTTGAGGAAGGGACAGGTGGGGAGCATCCACTGCAGGGACGGGGTAAGGAGGGTGCTGTGTGTGTGAAGCGCCTGATCCCTGGGGGCTGGGTGACACGGACCTCCTGGAGGCGAGGCCTCGAGGACAGGACCCAGGGGCTCCCACGCTCCCAAGGCCAGTGTGAGAGGGAGAGCAGGAGCGGCACCCACCTGGGTGTTCTGTGTGGGGATCTGCAGTGCCAGGGCCAGCGCGCTGTGGTCGAAGTTCTCGTCCAGGGCCAGCAGGGCGCCGTGCACGCCACTTTCCTGCAGGTTGCCCGCATAGTCCCGCAGCCCGATGGACTGGACCCAGCGGACCACCTGCTCGTTGGTCCAGACCAGCACGTCTGGAGGCAGGAAAAGGAATGGAGGAAGCAGGCTTGGGTTCAG
The DNA here is from genome assembly GCA_007922815.1 of Macrotus californicus. Taxonomy (NCBI): domain Eukaryota; kingdom Metazoa; phylum Chordata; class Mammalia; order Chiroptera; family Phyllostomidae; genus Macrotus; species Macrotus californicus. The sequence goes on along the minus strand of VMDR010000480.1, from coordinate 153,188 downwards.
TGGGCCTCTGGGACAGAGGGCGCTCCCCAGACCAGGGCCCCGCCATTCCTGCTCACAGGCTCCCCGCACCCATGCCCCTCTCTCCCCCTGGCACCAGGTGTCGTGGGTGCCAGCCTACAGGACTCAGGGCTCCTGCCTTCTCCCCAAGGCCCGGGCACAGCCCGCCCTGCCCCTGGGCTGAGATGGCTTCTCCTTCCCTCTTTGAGGTCTCTTTCTGTGCAGCTTGCAGGTGGTGCCACTATCTGGTGGGGTGACAGCTGACTGGGCAGGGGCTCTTTCTTCTCCACCACCCGATGGCAGTGTCCTCGGGGCATGGGCCTCATGTCCCCCTCAGTCCCAGAGCCCCCAACACCTTCCCTCTCAGCTGACAGCTCACCCTTGATCTCGTGCTGGCTCTCCTCCCGCCTCCTCTCCAGCTCCTTCCGGTCATAATTGAGCCTCTTCAGACACATGATGCCATACTGAAGGCTGGTTCTGCAGGCACAGAGCCCCCACCCCGCCACAGCCTCAGGGGCCCTGTTCCTGCCAGTCTGCCCTGGGCCCAAAACCATATGCTCCTCCCCTGCACACGACCCACCAGGGCCACTTCCTCTGCCTCCCCAACCCATCCTCTCAGCCGCTGCAGGCCTACCCATGTCCCTCCCTCCCGAGGAACTGGGTGACAAAGGCCTGGCAGCCCACCTGTCACAGGAAAAGCACCAGCAAGACACCCCTTTGTGTTCCCATCGCACTGGACTCCTCGCAACAGCCTCAAGATGCTACAGGTCTTCCCGCCTCTGGGCTCCCAGACATCACTCCTTGCCCTTGGGCCGCAGGCAGGGGAACAGCCCTGCGCCCCTGCCCACAGCCTCGGGCCCCTCACGCTGACTGCGCCACTGCCCAGAGCCGGTCTGCTTTCTGTCTTTGCTGGAACATCCCCGTGCCCGCCTGACTATGTGACGCCCTCCCCCCACTCCCACGCCCCTCACCTGGCTCTCATCTTCGCCCACCTTCTCGGTGCCCACGTCTCCCACCACAGTGAGCACGGAAGATCCAGGCAGGCTGGGAACTCTGCTTTGTTCCCTGATGCCTGTCACCCCTAGAGCAGTGCCCGTCACACAGCACATGTCACGGACGCTAATGAGCGAGAGCACTAAAAGCACTCAGATGGCAGCAGGTGCACACGGAGCACCCACTAGACAGCCCCGACCTGGTGGAGAACCGCAGAAGCCGGGGGCCTGCCTAATGCAGGAGCCGCACCTGGGCCTCAGCCACTCTGCTGACAGAGAACTCGCTGCCTCTAGGTGCCCATCAGCAGGGCCGCCCCTCCTCGCCCCAAACACCACTGTCATGCGGCCTCTGGCTGTCATCCCCAGCAAAGCTGCGGGACAGAAGAGAAACTCCCTGCCAGCCCCAACTTCTCTGCCCTCTATGGTGGAGGCCACTGCTCTCTGAGGTCAGACCGTGCAGACAGCCCTGCAGCCCCACCCCGGGCCTGGAACAATTACTTCACAGCTCAGAGACACCCCTTCCAGACAGCACCAGCGACCTGCTGCCTGAAGCTGGTGTTGGAAAGGACTTCCCAAAACCTGTCTCCCCTGAACCCATTCCCAGTCCCATGCTCCAACCCAGATGCCTCTGGGGGCCCAGCAGGTGTTTACTGCACAGGGGCGAGCAGGCTGCAGGAGCTGGAAGGGCTGAGGGGGCCTACACCTGGGAGGGGGGCATCCGCTGTTGAGTCCCTGCTACACTGTGTCCACAGAGCTTTTGATTTGCGAACACCCAGACATCCAAAGTTTTGTGTAAAATTTCCTAGTGCCTAAATACTGGTAACGAAATTCCTCATTTTAAAGCCACCGAACAAAACACATCTGTGTCAGCCACTCTGCCCAGGGGCCGCCAGTCTGGAGCCTCCCGAGCGGACACCTCTGAACAGATCTTTCAGGCGAAGAGAACAACATCCTGCAGAAAAACCCGTGGGCTCCAAGCTGGGAGGCTCAGATCTGAGAGGCTGGCAGGGCCAGGGCCCAGAGGGACCCTGCCCCCAACTTGGAAGGAACTAGTTGCCCAACCCAGTCACTGGACCCTCTGAGTCTCAGGGTAAACACAGAGAATTCAGCAAGCCCAATGGTGAGTAACAAAACTCAGCCCGGGGCAGAAACCTCCAAGAAAGTGATGCTAAAGAGAAATGACTTCTTGTGTCTTCGGGGCTGAAGGGAGAAAATTTGGCTTTCAAAGGGGGAACTGCTACCACCCAGAATGGGCCATGGAGAGAGATGGAGCTCCGGCCGGCGTCCTGGAGACGGAGCCCAGGGCGGCGGGACCTGTCGGGAGTGGCCGGGCTCAGCCCGCTCACCGGTGGAAGCCGTCCACCATCTTCAGGTGCACCCGCAGGTCCTTCTTGGTCAGGTGGTCCAGCATGCGCGCGTCCACCAGGCACTCCATGAAGTAGCTGCGGTACTGCGGGAGGCCCAGGCTGGGCAGCCACTCATTCCCAATCCACTCGTGGTTCATGTCCCCGTAGGCCAGCGTCTGGGGGAGGAAGGCAGGGTCAGGCTGCAGCCTCCGCAGCAGCTCAGCAAAATGGCGGCTTATTTGCACTCACAGGCTGGTAGTGGTGGGAGGTGGGGATTTTAAATGGACCTTCTCAGGGTCCGAAAGGGAACTGATTATCTGCGCCAGTGACAGGAGCCACGACCCAGAGCAAAGGAGCAAGCGAGCCCCTCTGTGCCTGTGCCTTGTGGGTGGCCAAGGCTCCGACCCACGGCCTCTGCCTGCTGTGCCCGCAGAGGGAGCAGACGGGAAAATGCAGGACAGGGGGGGTGGGGGGACGGGGGGCGCCCACAGGGAGCCACTGTGTCGGGCTTTACGTCGCTTGCTTGAAAAAAGTTTTAGGTTTTACAATCGTGAGGCGTATTTCCCTAAGCCAGTGATTTTCCACCCGTCCATCTCGAAGCCCACACAAACGCCTGACGTTCTGCGGCACACCGAGAAACGTGGTTTTGGCCGATCTGACAAAAAATAGGCGTGATTTTGATTCATTCACACTGGACAGCTGTTGTTGTGTTGCTGTTATCATTTTGTAAATCAACAACCTGCAGGATGAGAGGTCAGTGCCCCTGACTCAGCAGTCAGGTATCGTATGTTTTAAAAATCCTTGCAGCCCATCATTTGAAAATCACTGCTCCAAGCAACATATCCTTAGTTTTGCTTGTTTCTGAGTTTCTGCATACAACCCCGACAGGGCACTCCTGGGGTTTTGGCCCCTCTGTGGCCTGTGGCCTGGGGGACGCCTACACTGACCGCCTCCCTGTGAGGACTAGCCCCGACTCCAAGACCCTGCCTGACCCACTGTCCCCAGGTTTGGCTGGTCGTTCACTGCCTGTGTCTCCCTAGAATACAAGCCGGGGAGGGCTTGGCTTGCTCCCTTCTGTGCCCAGAGAGCCTGGAGAGGCCAAAGGCCCCGCAGCCGCTCAGCGAGCACCTGCTCACAGAGTGAGTGAAGCGACCTTTGCTCAGCTCGCCAGGGTTCCTGAGAGGGGCCGGGGAGGAGGGCCCTTCCCACCTACGTCTGGTTACTCCTGAAGGGGCTGAAGTGCAGGGAGAGGCAGGCGTGCGGGGGCACTGCCCTCCAGGGCTCCGCACCCACCACCCTGAGAAGCCAGGACTGGCTGAAGGGGAAATGAGGAGGGAGGCTCCTGCCAGGAGAACGAGGCCCAGACAAGGGGGTCTTACCTGAGCCCAGCTGCCCTCCTCACTGTCCTAGCAGGAACCAAGCAGCGTGAGGGGAAAGGGGCCAAGTCAAGACCAGGCCGTGTGCACCCTGGCCGCATCGGGAGAGGGATGCCCAGGGCTGGGCGGTGGCCAGGGAGAGGGTGTCGGCAAGGTTAAGGACAGGAGGCCACTGCGGGTGCCGTGTGTTTGGTGAGAGGGCAGCAGAGTAAGTGTGGCAGCAGCAGAGCCCACCCCTGACCCTGTTCCTGGAGGCGAGACCCCGGCTGACAGCCCACCCCACCCCCTGCACAGCTCTCCTCATACAGCTCCGGCCCCTCAGCCCGGGGGTGGGGTGCTGTGCAGTGGCCGAGGAATGGACCCCCTCCCCCCAACACACACTTCCTTCCCATCAACCCTCCACCTGGGTCACCTTCCCACAACCTTCCCGCCATCCTCGAGGGTCATCAGCCCCAACCCCAGGCCCAGACTGACTCACTGTTTTGGTGGATGTTGCCAGAGTTTCCATCTCTTCATGGGTGACCCAGACATTCCCGGAGGACTGTAGGCAGACAAGAAACCTAGCTGGTCCTGTACGTGGGTCCCCCCATGTGTGTCCCCATCAGGCTGGGACCCCCAAGGATAAGGACAGAGCTGCCTCCCAGAGCCCTGCCCACTGCGCAGCTCTGAGTCCCACTGCCTGGCACAGGGACAGTGGCCCTCAGCAAGGGGGCAAGAATGCTGTGGCCATGGGACGGGGGCCGCCCCAGCCACAGGGCGGGGATGTGGAAGGCTGGACGGCCAGGGGAGCATTCCCAAACACCAACTCCCTCAGCCCTCAAGTCGCTGCGCTGAGCCCTGGGGTGGCAGCAGAGTCAGCGTGGGATCCAGAGCCTACGGGGTATGTGAGAGGCAGGCACGGGGTCCGCTGGCACCCTGCAATCAACAACACCCCCTGCAGAGCCCATGGGCCCTTTGTGGGATGGGAAGTAAGGGGAGGGACCAGACGCTGTCTCCCCCAGGACCAACGGGAGACTCTGCAGAGCCTCCCCAGGGCCTGCGACTCTATCCTGGGCTCACTCACAGTCCTGGAGGTGGGCGGAGCAGAGGGGCTGGTCAGCGACACCATCTCCTGGATGGCCAGCCGCAGCTTGAGACGGTGAAGGGCGTTGCTGATGCCGATCTCCCGCTGGATCTCCGTGTCCGACAGCGCCGACATGATGGCACCACTCTTGACGTTGGCCCGGCAGGCCGCCACGTACCAGGCTGGCATGCCCACCCAGAGCTGCGGGCACAGGCGCGAGGCCTCTCAGCCCTTCCCCACAAGCTGGGCGGCGCCCAGGACACGGCCAGGCCCAGGCATGAACTCGGGAGAGCCAACGCCCACGTTTCCTGTCTATAGCAAAAACTCTGAGGCCTGAGAAGGGGAGGGTTTTTTCCCAGCTCCCAGGGCACCTACAGGAAGAGCGTCCAGGGCTCAGCAGCCTGGTTGCCCTTACCCAGCGAGGTCACCGCTATGAGCTGTTGCGCGTGGGGGTGGGGCGGGTGCTCGATTGCACGCACACTTGGCAGGGGAAAAGCATGCTGGGAAAGTCCTGCCGAGGACGCCTCACCCGCCCCTGGGCCCCTGACTAGACCCTCTGCCGGGCTACCTCCAGCCAGGAGACCACTGTGGGGCCGTCCCACTGGGCGAAGGGCGTCCCTTTCCTGCGGGCGTCTTCAAGCAGCTGGTGTCTTGAAGGAAGAGCAACAGATTCAGCAGTCCATCCTTGTCTTTCCGCCGTGCTGACTCCCAGGGACCGTGGGCTGCGCAGGGGGTTGGACTCCCCTCCTCCCCACCCCCGGACTCCCACCTCTGCTCTGCACCAGGAGCAGCGGGACATGGGGCAGAAACACCTGCCCGTCCCCGAGGGCGCAGGGCACTCCCTCTGACATGGCAGGCTGCTCTGCCTAGGCCCCAGCCCCCGCCTCCTGGCTCCCATCCCCCACTGGGCCCACATGAACCAGGCCACCTCAGTCCAGACAGGGCTTTGCTGCACTCTGGCTACTGAGCTCCGTCCCCTCGCAGCCCAGGGGACGGGCAGTGGCACCCAGCCTGGCTGGTGGCTCTTACTTCTTTTTCAGCCGCCGGTCCTTCTCTGCCTGGGTCCCCAGCTTGGCAGGCATGAGGGGCTCCTGCAGCCCGAGCTCGGAGTCTGTTAGTAGACCTGGAAGGGAAGAGACACCAAGTCAGCCAGACCCTCTGCTCATCCCCCCTTGGCCTGGCCAGGAAGGGAGGGGAGGGGCCAGCAGGAAGCTCCTCAGCCCAAGAAAACCCAGGGCCTGACGGGACTGCCCACAATTCCTGGAGCCCCTCCTAGGCGGGGGCAGAGACCGTGGCCCGAGGCTCCGTCCCGGCTCAGCTGGGTCAGCCGGCCCTTCTCCTTCTTCCCGAACAGGCGGCCGATGGACGACTTGATGCCTTTGCGCTTGGCGCCTTTGTGCAAGGAGTCCTGGCTGCTGTTGCTGCTGCTGGGGTTGCTGCCTGGGTCCTCTGCAGTGCTGTGGTGGCCACGGGGCAGGGGCAGGGGCGGGGGAGGGGGAGGAACGGACCTCAATCACAGCAGGAGGGCCGGAGGTCAGACCCCAGGGAGAGCTTACAGTGTCAGAGTGGGGTGGGGTGAGGGGGGAGATCCCAGCAGGTGAAAAGGGAGACGTGGGACTGTCCACCCCTGATGGTGTTTCACAGACAAGTAAGCTGTGGAGACACCTGGGCAGGCGAGATGGCCTTGGGGACAGACAGGTGGGGCTGCCCCCCTTACCTCTTGCCTTCCTCCTGGCTCAGGGCTGGGTGGCCGAGCTTCTCAAGCCGCAGCATCCTGGGTGAGGAAGGAGGAGAAGTCTCACATTTTATGGTGGCTTTATCCTCTCGGTTCTGTTCCCGAGACACTGGTGGCTGAACAGACAGCGGAGCCATCAGGGGATAGAGGGAGAAAGCTGGGGGCACAGTGGGGTGGCCCAGGGGCCAGGGGAGCAGCTGGGGGAAGGGCCGCAAGGACTGACCAGAGGGCCTGCATCAGGCCCTGCTCACCTGCAGCTGCCTCCTGTGCTTCCTCAAGTCACTGGGCTGGAGGAGAGAGAAGCTGGGCTCAGACTCCCCTCCGGTGCCTGCAGTCCATCCCGAGGGGAGCCCCAGGTCTCAGGAGAACATGGGCTCAGTGCCTCCTGCAGGCCCGGAGACAGCATCGCAGCCGAAAACAGGCTGGCCCAGAAAACCAAACCAGGGCCCCTCTGAGGCAGCAGGCGGTGTGGGCAGCTGTGGGTTTCCGAAGCACCTTCACTTGCCCAGGGAGGGGCCCTTCCCCAGACCAGGGCGGGCTGCTGGCCCAATGCCCACCGTCTGTGCCTGTTATGGGAAGACATGCAGCCCTTGTCAGTCCCCAAAACTGAGCTCAGGGATGGCAGGGCCATCCCAGGACTCACCAAGGTCATGACTCCCATTCGATCTAGGTCCTGGGCAGCACTGCGGGAGGTTCCTGTAGGTGTGGCTCGGCCGACAACTGCAGGGGACCCACTAGCCAGAGACAGGGCTGTCACAGAGGTGGGGATGGGGCCACGCCTGTGCAGCTGGGGCAGGTTGAGGGCCTCCATGCTGCCGCTGGTCACTCGCGTCTCAAGCTCCTCAGCGCGGAGCTGCGTGGACTCCTTCTCCTCCTGGATCATCCTGGGAGGTGGCAGAACCTGGCCATCAGCCCCAGCGGGCCAGCAGGAGGCCGGTATTTCCAGCAACACCGGGCACATCCCACGGCAGCTTAGAAACACTCTCCTGTCTTTCTTGCACACGGGGCTAACGGAGCAGAGCTCCCAGCTTAACCGAAGCAGCTGCTGGGACGGGAGGCAGCTCAGTGAGCAGGGCACAAGCCTGCCGGCAACAGCAATCTCGACCCGCAGCCAAGCACAGCGGGGCCTGGAGGCAGGCCCTGAGCTCGCTGGCCTGTTTCCCATGTGAGGCATGGTCTGGACCCCAAACCCAAGACCTTTCACTGACGCTGACCCCTGATGGCGCTTTCCCCATTCGGAGAACAATGGGAACAGTGACAATGGGGGGCGCTCAGGAGGGAGTGTGGGAGCCACGACCCACAGGCCCCTGCAGCTCTGACCGTGTCTGCTCCGATCTGCAGTTGGCCGTGAACACGAACCACCTCCCGGCAAAGGCAGGTAAAGAGCCTGTCTTGGTGCCTGTCTGACACCTCGCTGGGGCAGGGGGGAACCCATCTGAACCCTGGTTCCACACCTCACTGCGCTGCTTCAGGCACATCAGTCAACCTCCCCGTCTCCGTTCCAAAGTAGGGACAGTGCTGCCTCCCCAGAGACAGCGGTCAGACCGGTCACCGGCTTGGGGAGCAGCGCCTGCCCCTCAGTGTCTGCTGCAGGAGCTCCTGGCCCTGGGGTCCCAGCTCTTGGGGCCAGTGCTGGGCCTGAACTTGGGGTCCCCGAGAGGTGGCCCTCTAAGCATGGAGCCCGCGCCCTGCAGAGGCGCTCACCTGATCTCCTCGTCGATGGCATCCAGCTGCTCCTGCAGCATCAGGGCCAGGGTCTGTGCGTCGGAGCGGCTGCCGGGGGAGACGGTGTCCATGGGGCCCGCTGGACCCCCCGGCCCCTCCTCGTCGACATCGGAGACCTCCGGGTCACTGTCGAAGGCAGGGGCAGCCGTGGGGGCCCGCACGCCTGGCAGCAGACACGGCTCCCAGTCCTTTGGGGAGAAGGAAGAGGGAGCAGTCAGAAACCCCACCTGGGGCAGCAGCAGGGGCGTGTCCGGGGAGTGCATCAGGAGTGTGGAGTCCCTCTTGGACTGTGACAAGGAGCTGGATGGACTGCAGACACAGACAGGCCCCACCAAACGCTAGCTTTGCAGCCACAGAGAGGCTGTTTACACGCCCAGTGCCTCAGTTTCCTCATCAGTACAATGTGGTCGTCACAGTGCCTACAGGTGGCTGTGAGGGTGGCAGCGTCTGGCACAGAGTCAGCACTGTTAACACAAAGGGCCACAACCCCAGGGCTGTGTCGTGTCCTGCCTCTGCACATGGCAGGGCCTGAGGGTCAACCTGAGAGGGGGCAGCTTCTCGGAAATCACCTGGGGACCTCCCTGGTAGACAGAGGCCCATGGAGAGGGCATGGGTCCCTGCGGGCTCAGCAAGAACTGAGCTGGGACAGCCAGAAGAGCAGGCGGGACAAAGAAGGGGGCCAGGGCAGGGAGGGGCCCTGGGTATCGACTGTGTTCTTATGAACAGAGAGGGGTGAGGGGCAGAGAGAATGAGGTGCCTTCAGACTGGGACTCCCCTTTTTCAGACTATGAGTCCCCTCCTCCACCTGCATCTTCTGGGGGCCGGGAGCAGGCGGGGCCCTGGGTGCAGCACAGAGAGGGCCAGCCTGCCCCTTGGCCTTCCTGCTCCTCCCAGCCCCTGGCAGGCTCAGCAGGAACTCTCAGCAGCTTCTCAGGGAACTCCAGGTGCCACCCAAGGGTCAGCCACCCCGTTATCCTGCCCATCTCCCCACAAACCACAGCTTTGTTCCAGAGAGGGTGTCGATTCCCTCCTGCCCCCAGCCCCCACCCCGACCACACGCCTGCACACCCAGGCACACGTGCACACGCTTCAGGGACCAGGAGGCTGGGGGACACAGCTGTTGCAGCCAAGGCCCCACCCCTGGGCCGCAGCTGTCACTGACATAGTGGGGAGCAGGGGGAGGGTTTGCACCACACGCCAGCCGGCTATGAAACCGGAGCCGGGCACACGGCCAGACAGACCCCCAACTCCCAGGAGATCCCCCCCTTTTACCCTCCACCCTCACCTTGGCAGTCTCCTCCCGCAGTGAGTAGCGGCGCCGCAGGCCAGGGGGTGCCGTGCTCAGGCAGAACCGCAGGTCCACAGCGCTGCCGGTGTAGGACCTTGCGTGGGGGGCAGGGAGGGAAGGGGGGACTGAGCCGGCTCACACCCACTGGGCCCACAGAGCCTCAGCAGGGCACGGAGCTGCGGTCCATGCCGCAAGGGCTGCCATGTAGACAGGGGTTCCGCTTGCTCTCAGGTGCTGCAGGGGTCAGACAGTCCAGGGGAGAGCGTTCCAGGGAGGCAGCTTCCCGTTTATAAGAAGCACCTTCATGGCAAGAGCTGGCTTATGATGCAACTGGCAGCTTTAAAAAAGCTCAGCTCCCCATCAAAGTATTCGAACAGAGGTCCTGGGCCCCACAACACGCGCAGCGTGGGGTGGGGGTGGGGGCTGCTGGCGCTGCGAGGCTGGAAGGCACGGCCTCTTCAGGTCCTTTCACTCTGAGGGAGAGGGTCTGTTTCTGGGCCTTCTGCCCAACACTTCCCTTCGTCCCCTGCCATCTGGGCCGTGTCCTAGCCAAAAGCCCACCCAGGCTCACTCCCCATTCTCAGGAAGCTTCAGGAGGCCCTGCCGCTAAACCAGTCATGGGCTGCCCCAGGGTCTATTCCAGCCCTGGGGTTCTAGGGTCCTGGTGACAATCCTCTGGGGTGTCTGGGAGCCTCCCCAGTCTGGAGCCCTGAGCAAGCCTAGAGCAAAGGGACAGGGTGGGCAACCACGCAGTCCGCAACACAGCTGGAGGGAGAGGGGTTTCTCTTCCCCACCCCACCCCATTCTCCTGCAACCTGCCCCAGGTTTGTGATGGGCCCAGGGTGTCTGTGTCAGAGCAGAGCACCCAACCCCCGGGGAAAGCAAGCGGTTGTGACTGGCTGGTGAGCCCCGGGCCATGCCTCACCGATTCGGTGGCTGTCTCCTGCGCAGCCCCCAAAAGAGAGGAGTCTCTTCCCTGCTTCCCTCCACATCCACACAGTATCGTGCGACCAGCACGAAGGTGGGCCCGCGTCTTACCACCCTTCCCTGACTCCAGCCCTACCCTGGCACACACCAGGCACATCACCTCCCCCTCTCTGCAGGGAAGGGATCCCAGCTGCCCTGAGATCCCTGCTGCCTGGGGGTGCGGGACTAAACACTTTGGTTGGGGGGAAAACAGCCAGGAGTTGTGACTCTTGATTGGATGCACCCGCTTCAGTCTCCTCACCCTGTGTCCAGGAGGGAACCGAGGACGGCACCACGTCCACCCTTCACACAACATGCTGAGAAACCCAGAAGTTCCCCGCAAGCGGGCCTCACTCAAGCCCTGGGAAAGCTCCCTCTCCATCTCTGAAAACGCTTTCAGGAAGGGATGCCACCACTGTGGGACTGAGGAAGGGGTTCCCGGGGCCTCTTTCCAGCCTCTCCTGCTGCCTTCCCGCCCCGTGCCAGCACCTGCACCTGCACCCAGGCAGATACAGCTCACACAGACGCCCAAAGGATGGCATTGTGGAAGAACCAAGGGGACCCAGACCCTCTCTGTGGGCAGGCTGGGGGTCAGGGCAGCCCCAGGGCATGCCCTCCACCAGGAAGCAGGAGGTGCGGTCTGTGTCCGAGGCCTCGAGAAGGAGTGCTGGTGGGAGCTCTGAACTGTGTCCCCCATGGATAGGAGAGGGACCCTGAGTCCTGGGCAGTCTTTTGGTAGGAGAATGTCTCTCTCCTCGGGGTCCATGCAGAGCCCCTCCTGGCATGCCGGGCCTCCCACGCCCCGGTACCTGGAGTGGACGCCATCCACGAACAGGCCCCCTCCAGCCTTCAGCTGGTCCACCTCTTGGCGCAGCTTCTCAATCTCCTCAGACAGGCGGCCCTGTGCCAGGCAGACCCGGGGTGGGGTGGGGACCAGGGAGGGGCCGAGAGGGGAGAGAGGGACAAAGAGGGCGACAGAGTTGGGCAGATGCAGCAGAATACACCAAAGACTGTACAGCCTGGGCCCAGGCCAGGCCCACAGGTCACACCAAAGAGACGGATCCAGTGGAAGAGCCAGCAGAGGTGGGCAGTGGGCAGGCGGGGCCAGGAGAGGGGTGTGTCTGGAAGGACTCGGGAGCAGGTCTGCAGAGCCCTCAGCACCCTGGCATGGCCCTCGAGACACCGCTGAGGTAGCACAGCTGCCAATCCTCCCAGGGTCGGAGGCTTCACTAAGTTCTCTGTTGGGTCCTCACTGGGCCCTGCGTCCCTGCTGCCCACTCTAAGCCCTACGCTGGGGCCTCAGGTTCTTCTTCACATGCGGGTGCAGTGCGCCTGCTGCAAGGCTCCCGTGAGGGTTAGAGAAATTACGGGCGTTCACGGACCAGTGCAGGGCCTGCTGTGCAGCCAAGTGGGCGAACGGCTGGGTACCTTGTGGTGCTGCTGCTCCTCGATCTGCCGCTGGGAGCTCTCCAGCTCCTGCATCAGGGAGTTCTGGGGGAGGACAGCGGTGAACCAGGGGCCTGCCAGCGCACCCTCCCCGGACACTACCACCCCAGCCTCCCGGCGCCACCCCCTTCTCCACCCTCACAGCACACTCAGGCCACCCCGCCCCCGCCAACCTCCCACAACGACCCCGCCCCTTTCTCATGGCCCCGCCCTATGGATGGCCCCGCCCCTCCAGCCTCCCCCACTGGCACCTTCTCCTCCAAGGCCACCATGCGCTCCTTGAGGTGGAGCTGCAGACGCTCGTTGGACTCGCTGAGCAGCCGATCCACGGTGTCTGACAGCCTCTTGTTGTGGTCCTCGTTCATCTTCTCCCGCTGCCGCACCTGCGTGGTCAGCCCGCTTCACGCCAGTGCACCCAGAGCTACCCCACAGCCCGCCGTGAGCACCAGTCCACCCATCCCACGCTCACCCTCCCCAGCACCTCCCTCCAGCCCTCCCAACCACCTGCTCCAGCCCCTCTGCAGTTGGGTCCCTGGCCAGGGTCTCCTGCCCACCTGCTTCCTCCCTGCCCTGTCCAAAGACCACCCCGAGAGGCTGGGCAAGAGGGGTCTCACCCTTGCCAGCTCCTGGTTCTTCTCCTCCAGCTGGCCCTCCAGCTGCCGCAGGTGCTCCTCGATGTTGCCGTGCCGTTCTTCGGCCTGGGGACAGGGACACGGATAGGTCAGTGGCAGAGCAGACTTGATCCTGGGTCTAGGGGGAACAGCCAGGATGCAGGTGTCACCCCCAGAGCCCCGAAGCTGCCACGGAAGCACAGAAGCCCTGGGGCCTGATGCTTAGGATGTTGGTTTCCTTGTCTCCATGAGTAGAGGGTTCATGGGTGAGGACTGCTCTTCCAACCAACAGACACAAGTGGGCTTCCTGCGGTGGGGACATGCAGGCCCCTAGGCCTGGCCACTCACCTTGGTGAGGGCTGTGATCCTCTGAGCCAGCTCGGCCTCCACCTCCGGCAGCGTCTCCGCCCTCCGCAGGGTCTGCTGCAGCTTCTGCTCTGCCACCTCCAGCAGCTCCTGCAGGTGCCGTGCCTTCTCCTCACACTGGCAAGTGCAGCAGGGGCACAGTCAGGAGGGGGCACTGCAGCCCCGCAGCCTCAGCAAAGTGCCAGGACAGGAAAGGGACAAGAAATACCCCTGGTTCTTGGCTGCCCATGGTGATCTGCAGGACCCCAGGGGCTCCTGGGCCACCAAGGGGAGGCCTCCACCGGACGCAGACACCAGAGTCCAGCACAATGCCTCCGCACCCCATCGGGAACAGGTACCTGGCGGTGCAGAGACTCCTTATTGGCCAGCTCATTCTCCAGTTTGTCATTGAGGTCATGAATGGATGTGGCCTCGCGCTGAGCAGCCAGGTAGCGCTTCTCCAGCGTGGTGATTCGCTCTTCCATGTCCTCCTTCTGGGCCAGAGCCTGGGCAGGGGAGCAGGGGACATGGGCAAGGCCACCAGCATCTCTCTGCCCCGACCCCGTGACGGCTGCACTCAGCACAACCGGCCAGGCTGAGCCCCAGTCACCTCCCGCAGGTCCCGCTGATGCTTGCTGCTCCGCTCCTCCGACTTGACGAGGTCCCGGCGGGCTGTGCCCAGGTCCTCCTCCAGCTCAGCCACTGCTGCTGTCAGGGTGGCCAGCCGCTCCCGGGCCTGGCCCAGCTCCAAGTTTTGCTTCTCCAACAGCTCCTGCAGCTCCTGCAGCCGAACTGCATCATCCTTGGGGACAAGAAGCCATCGTAGGTCTGTCATCAGAGCTCCAGGGAGGCTTCAGGAGGGACAGCTGTGCCCCAGCTTCTGAGCACACCTCCAGGCACACCTGCCTCCCTCCGGGCCCCAGCTAATGCCAAAGACCAACACCCTTGCTCTGTCGTGTGCCTTTTCAAAAGCAATGGCTTCTAGCTTGACGGGCTGTCTCAGCGCCTGGTAACCTAGAGAGGGGATGACTGCGGAACACAGGCTCAGGGACAGGCGGGGTCTTGCCTGAAGCTGACACACAGGTAGATGAGCAAGCAAGTTGTGTGCCCAGCAGTGTGCTGGGGACTACAACAAAAATCTACCCATTTCTCTGTAGGTAGGGTGGGGGGAGGGGGAAAGAAACGGGGAATACGGGAGAGAGCCCCGAATTGAGTTCCAGCCATCATTCTACTGAACAGGGAGGGCAGGACCCCCACCTCCTGTCTGGGGAAAACATGCCCCCTACTATGCGGTCCTCATGACCCACCTTCCACAGGCACTTCAGTCCCAGCTCCACAGGCCCCTCCTCCTCTGCCGCTCCATCCCGAACCCCTGCCACCTGCTGCAGGGCAGACACCTGCAGGGCACGGCCCCAGCACAGTGAATCACAGACAAGAGGACCTGCCCTATGCTCCAGACCCCTTCAGGGACCCCGCCACCCCTCAGCCAGCAGTCTCCAGCCAAGACAGCAAGCCAGTGGGGGGAATCTGATGGGGAGCTGAGTGGGGCAAGGGGGAGAACCAGCCTTGGCTTCCACCTCAAGTGCAGGTGGAGGGTGGGCAGGTGCTTACCTGCTGGTGGGCACCTGCCAGCTGCTCCTCCAAGGTGGAGACTCGCTGCAGGGCCGCCCGCAGCCGCTCTCGCACCTGCCCAAGGTAAGAAGGTGAAGGGTGGAGGACGAAGCAGAGACCCCCCCCCCCCGGACACAGGGGGACAGCAGGGCTTGGCCGACTGCTGCTGGTGTGAGGCAGAGAGGCTCCGCCAATAACACACTTCCGGGGGAACCTAAGAGGAGGGCCTGGCCCTGGGCAACAGCAGAGGGGGCCCCCGACGAAGCTGGAAGGCAGCTTTCCCTCCACATGGGTACAGACATTGCAGAGGAGGGGGCCAGGCTGGTACCTTCTCGTCCAGGGCCTTGTGGTGCTCAAACAGTGACTTGAGGGCCTTCAGCACCTCCACCTCGCTGGAGACCCCTGATGGTGACTGGGCCTGGCGCTTCACCACAGTCATCCGCAGTGAGCGCTCGTGGCGGGACACCAGGCACTCCAGGTGCTCCAGGAGCAGCTGGCAGGGAGCAGGGAGTCGGGGGGAGGGCCGTGAGCACAGACGCAGGGGTGGCAGGAGGGCCCAGTTGATCATGGGGACACATGAGCATGGCCGTGTGTGCCCCACGCCAGCTGCCCTGGCCTCTCCCCTGGGACCCCGAGTACAGGTGACAGCCAGCACTGATGGTGGAACCATCTGGCTGTCACCCCAGACACAAGGCAGGGATGCGCCTGGCCTGGCCACGGGGTCCACCCCCCTCCCCACGTGCCAGGTCACCCCACTCACCCTTGTGTTGTTCCGCTCTGCTTTCAGCTCCGATATCTCTTCCTCTCGCTCTAGAAGCTGCTCCCGACACAGGCTCAGCTCCCGTGTGAGGGTGGCAAATTCCTGAAAACCCCACAGCCCCTCAGTGGGTGGGGCTCCTCTGACCCCACCCCTGGGTCACTGCCTTCCCATCCAGGCCATGGCCCAGGGAGGTCAAGCCTCTGATGCCCTGGCAGGCCCGGCCCTGGTGCCCGCTGATGCCTCCCCACTCACCCTGTCACACGCAGGCTGCCCCAGACACAGGACTTCACAGAACGACGTGACACCAGTGGACTGGTGCTCTCTCCTCGCCTCCCTTCACCTCATCACTGCCCGGTCCCGCCCCCAGCTCACTGCCCCCCCCACACACACACACACACAACGCACAACACTGCTGGGCGTGCCCCCAGCCTCTGTCTCATAGCTCCTCTCCCTTTGCCCTAATGCCTTGTCAACCTGAGCCACCTGCTGTTGCCACATCTTTGCTCCATGGCCTGTTCCCCCGGAGAACCCAACCCCTTGTCACCACCTGTGGGAATCACATCCCCCTCAGGTCCTACCCAGCCCCCGCTCTGAAAATCCACTGGAACAGTGGGGAAAGGACCCCCCACACACTGGGCTTGTGCCGGTCTCCCAGGCAGTGACCAGAAAGACACGGTCCCTGCTCTCCGTGTGGGCTGGGGTGCAGTCTCTGCTCTGCCCCACTCGCTGTGTGACCTCGGACAAGTCACCTGACCTCTTTGAGCCTCCTCCCTCTAATCCCTAAGACAAAGGCCCAGTCCTCCAGTGTTACTACGAGGACCCAGCCAGCCACCAAGGCAGCTACCGAGTCAGGTGTTGTCTCACAGCCCCCCAAGGGCCCTGTTTGCTCTTCTCCGGTCCCTCGGGCTCTCGTCTGTCTCCATCCTGGCCTGTGAGCTCCGGGGGTGGGGATGGACTACCTGACACCCCAATTCTGCTCCAGGGCCCCATCATCCTACTTGAAAGGTGGCATTAGCCTCTGGGCCCATGCTGGTCCCCACATGGGGATAAGCCTGCAGCTGCGTCTTGAGCCGCCTGGTTCTTTGGAGCCTCGCCAACAGCGGGGCAGCCACCAGCCGCTCACTCACCTCAGGCTCTAGTGTCACTGTGTGTGGGACAGACAGAGACGCTGGTGGCAGCAGCACCAGCATCAGAGCCACGAGGACCTGGGTGAGTCCCAGGGAGCACTGTGCACACAGAGAGCACACAGTGGATGGTGGTGCTGCTGGCTGCGGTGCTGCTGACCGAGGAATGTGACAACTGTCTGGCTCCTGCCTATACTTTCCTATGGGACGCCTCTTGTTTCTTCATCTAGGCAATAAGAGGGGGCTCCCCACCCACCACCTCCGAGAACAGGGTCTGGGAAGCAGCAGCCAATCTCTGGTGCCACCTGCTGGCCGCATGGGCTCACTGCGGCTGGCAACTCCAGCGGGGTTCCTTCCCGCATTCCTCCAGGGCCCTGGAGTGCATCCCACAGGGGCTGAGGGGCAGTGGGAGCTCTGTGGATTTCACCCCCGCTCTGTGGCGGGGGATGCAGCTGCGACATGCTGAGCTGGGGGCCCCAGGACGACACTGGGCTCAGCAGGGCTGGGGGCTGGGGAGTGCCGAGGTCAGGCCTTACCTGGGGGAGGGCAGAGCTCAGGTGGCGCTGCAGCTGGTCACGCTCATGAAGGGCGTCCTGGAGCTGGCCCTGCGTGGCCACCAAGGTCTCCTGACTCTCGCGGAGGGACTCCAGCAGCTTCTCCCTCTCGTCCAGCATGTTCACCATCAACTGCTCAAAGTTGGCGTCAGCATCGGCGCCATGGGGGGGCCCCAGAGGGTCCCCCTCGTTGATTGTGGGCATCACCTCGCACATGGTGGGGATGGGCTGGGCCTTCTCTTGTGGGGGACGGGAGGGGGTCCCGGGACTGGCACCTCTGGGGGGACTCAGTGCACAGGTCTCAGAGTGGGCAGTGCCAGGCGAGTGGACAGGTGGATCAGGGCTTCTCTTGTGGCATCAGTTGCTCTTGCTCTGAAAGGGGCCAGGTGCCCGAAGCGCCCCTGTGGAATGGAGCCTGAGGACCTGGTTTAACCGGTCAGAGCTGGGGCTGGACACCCTATGTCCCCAGGCAGGCGAGCAGCAGCCGAGCATGGCCATGGCAGATAGAGAGGGGGCTGGAGGAGGACCCTGTGCTTAGACTGAGCACTGGAGCCCGGCAGGGTCCCACCTGGGTCCAGCGACACCCATGGCTCTGGAGGGCAGTGGTCTGCCGGAGAAGAGACTGCTGTGAGGCCAACGGAGTACAGTGTCCAGAAGGTGTCCAGGGAGGGCGGAGGGAAGGAAGGGAGGTGTCAGCCCCTTCCCAGCTTACTCAGTTCTCCTGAGGAATGCTCTGCCCACCCACAGCCGTGGCCCCCTGCTCCCACACCTCAGCTGTCAGTGCAACACACAGGGGTGGCTCCCCCACTCACGTGGCTCCCTGGCCAAATATAGAAATGATTCAGTTAGCGGCAGGCTGCCCAGAGCCCTCCTGAGACCTGAGGTGGGAGGAGAGCGAGGGGAGGAAACAGGGTCTCTGGCCCTCTACTCCAGCTTCCGCCCCACACTCTGGCCAAGGGAGGCAAAGAAGGGGCTGTCAGTGCCCCTGCATCCCACACAGGGCGGCTCTGCTCGGGCACCTGGTGCGCCCTGGCTCCTTGGAGCAGCTCGGGCAGGCGCCCGGGCTTGGAATTCAGGGAAGAGGCTCTAATTCCAGTCACCCCCACCCTGGCACCCTGGCACACAGCAGCAGGTGTTCGTTCTGCAATCACGGCTGGGCGACCCAGGGGACCCAGGCTGGATGAGGGGTGGGGTTGTCACTCTCCTGGGGCAGGATTAGTGGGGGCGGGGGGCTGTGCAATGCTTGGCATCCTCTCCCTCCACGGAACTGCCCACTGCTGGTGCTGCCGGAAGGCACCGGCTAGGGCATTTAGCATGTACACAGCCTGACTCCGGTAATGCTGTGAGCCTGGCACAGAGATGCCCAGGGGTCAGGGCACAGGAGGCATGACGAGGAGGGCAGCATGAGGCTGGGGTTTCTCTGCTTGCAGTGCCTTTTGACCTCCCTGCCGCTGCTGGGGGCCACCACGTGCAGAGGGAGCTGCCCGCGGAGCCCCTGTGACATGAGATGAGATGTTGAGATGTAAGGTGCCCCGCACCGTGAGGCCCCATGAACAGTGCTTCCCTTCCCCGTGCCCACATGAAAGACACTGGGACAGCTGCTTCTGCACCCCTCAGGTGGCAGGCTGGGAGAGGACAAGACACATGGGGACCCAGGGTGAAGTCATAAATCAGACACTGGGCTGAACCCAGCAGGAGAACCAAAGAAGGACCAAGCCTCTTCCACCAAAACCCACCTGCCACCCTTCCCCAAAGTCCTGGTGATGTGGGCAGAAGCAGGGACTGACAAGGGAGGCTGGGGGGAATGTGGCCCTGGATCAGCCAGAGGCTAGGGAGCCATCGTGAGAACCACAGAGCTCACTCCACAGACACCCCCGGAGGGCCCAGTGCATGCACACAGCAGCAGAGATCTAGGACATACACACATGTGGCCACACACATGCTCCCAGACACACTCTGACCCAGGGGATCCTGTCCTCAAGCTGACAGTCACCACAGAGGCAGAAAGTAGTGCCCTGGTCTGTACTCCCCCCCCCCTACTGCCATGTTCCCTGCCCCCCAGAACAGCAGAAGCCAGAGCTGCCATCTCACTGATGCTAACAGCCATCCCTCCCACCCCCCACCCACACTGCCCAGGACCCTGCTCCCTGAGGGCTCCACCTGTGAGGCTGAAAGGCCACAAGGGCCCCCCACACCTCTCTAAGCTCAGCACAGCCAAGTTCTCATCCCTCTCCCTGTCCCACTCCCACCCCAAGAAATGAGGGAACAGAAGAGGAGGCCAGGCTGGGGAAGGGGACCTGGTGGCAGAAAGTGGGCTGAGGAGCTCAGGGACACTGACCCCCGGCAGCTGCGGTGAGCATAAAGGGACCCAGAGCTGGCATGAAGGGGACCAGCTGGGTGGCCTTGGGCTCATCACCACCTGCCAAGGCCTCTGCTGTAAGATGAAACCCATGACCTGTTTTGCCCACCGTAGAGGGATGGACTCAAGGATAAGCAGAGCCTGGAAACGCAGAATGCACCACGACTGCAGGGGAGCAGGGACCACCCAGTGGCGGGTGAGGGTGGGCTTGTGGGTGGGTATTTTGGAGCTCCTTACAGGAACGGCCTGGGAAGTGCTCAGCCCACCCGCTGGGACATGCTGGCTGGTCCAACTTGGCCTCCTCCTCCAAATCCTCCTGGGCATTCTGGCACCTGAGAAGCTGGCTCCAGGGCCACCAGCCCTCCCCAGCCTCCCTCCAAACCAGGTGCCAGGTAGCAACGCCACTTCCTCCAGGGACGCACTGTCACGTAGAGCCAGGTACCCTGCTGAGGGCACCAGTGTGGCACAAGGGGGGCCTCCTTCTGGCTGCAGGACCGCCCTCCAGCAGCACGGCTGTCACCTCACCCAACGCAGCCCTTCCATTCCTGCACGTCCCACCAGTGACACACGCAGGTCCTCGTCCAGGGGCAGAAGCCACCCTCCCCCAAAGTCGGCATTTGTGGGGAGTCTACGGGTGACACAGCAGAAGGGGGCTCCAGGTGAGCAAGGATGTGAGTGTGAGTGTGAGTGTGGGTGTGTGTTTAGGGAGGGGTTGGGCAAAACCAGGCCTGTGGGCTCATCAGTGCCGACACAAAAACTCCGAGGCCTCTGGGACTCCCCAGAACTTAGCCCCGTCTTTTCCTAGCAAACAGGAGGGATGGGCACTTGGGTCTGATGCTCTGGCGGGTCACACGCACAGGCTGGCTCCCTGCTGCCCTACCAGATGGCAGCTCCATCTCTTCAAGAGAGCACGGCCAGGGCCAAGCTGCCGCCCTGCAGAGGCCACAGGGCCAGCACCTAGCTGCCAGCCACTGCTCAAACGCAGTGCCCACGAACTGGGCCAGGAGGGAGCCTCAGGGTGGGAGCCCCTCAGAGCAAAGGGACAAGAAGGTTGTCCACCCTACCACGCAGTTGTATTGTACAAACACACTCCTTCTGAAATCACAGTCCACAGTGCACATTCATGTAACTAACAGACACGTACACTAACATTACCGCTCAGGGTTAAAGACCTAAACCATCCACCTTGCTCCATGGGCCCTCAGAGGTCTCACTGTATACACTGCCTACAGATTCTAACTCCCCTGCTGAGGTGGAACACCACTGTCCTGGGTCCCCAGAGGCTCCTCTGCTCCAGGTTAACCGGTTCCAGTTGCAGGGAGGCCCTGCTTCCGTGCAACGCAACAACGATGGACTGAGCAGATTGCCACAGACCCCATGCTGGGCTGGGTCTTGATATGGGTACCAAAGGCCCGAAAGATGTGATCCCAACCCTCAGGAAGTTCAAGTCTGCTTGAGAGAACACAGCTACAGAAGCGACAGTCGGACAGCAACCTGGACCGAGGAGCACGTGACCGAACATCCAGTGGCTGGCACAGGCTGGGGGTTGGCCTGGGGGCCTGTTGCAGTCTGACCCACTGAATCTGCTCCTCCCCTCCCTCGGAACGGAGCAGCCCCAGCCAAGGCCTGTCTCGCCCTGGAGCTGGCATCACCTGGAGAAACAGGAGAGCCTTAAGGGAGGCGGGGGCTGCAGCACCCAAGGCGCTCTGAGGGCACAGCTGTGAGCTTACCGGGTGATTCCTTGGGCTCTGGGGCTACACCACCCCAATCCCTAGGAGCAGCCCTTCAGAGTTTGTCTCCAAGTAGGTTTTACTCTGATGGCCACGCAAAGGGCCGTGTCTGCTCCTGTGAGCCAGCCCCACAGGCCTTGGAGAGCGAATTGTAGGTCAGTGAGCCGCAGGCCAGGGGGGCACAGAGGGCAACTTCCGGTGGCTGCGACGCCCTACTCCCTGCCCTCCATGCTTCCAGGTCTCCACCTGGGACCCAGGGCAGCTCCCGTCCCTCAGCCCTCCCTGCCCCATACAGAAAGCTCCTGTGCGGCTCACACACTCCCCACAGCTCCAAAGACACCATGGGTCCACAGCAACCCTCCAAAGGCCTAAGATGCGGCGAGAGGACCCCGGCATGAGACAGCTTCAGCAGCTGCCACACACCCTGCAACCCTTGGGCCCCCAGCTCCCGGCCCTGCTGAGTCTACGCCCTGCCTCACTGCCCGCACAGCCTGACTCCTCAGCCTGGCCCCAGGGCCCTCAGAGGCTCTGGAAGGACCACAGCATCACTGACAACTCTCTCCAGCTCTGAGACTGGAGCGATGGAGCCCCAGGAACCTGACTGCCAGTCCTGCGGCGCACACACCCCCCTCCCCCCAGCACACGCCCCACGGCTCTGACATCAGGACGACTGGGCAGCACTCAGGGGGTGAGTGGGTGAGCACTACTCCCTCCACACCTGCTGCCATCCAGAGACTGGGTCTCCCGCTGCGCCAGGTAGCAGAGCATCCTCGGCCCCAGTAACCACTGTGCTAGTCACTGTCCCCTTAGTCTGAGATACCATGTACCCCAGGCAGCCTCCTCAGGCCCCAGGACGAAGTCCTAGAAAACAGCCAGGGAAACTTTTCCCACTGTGCCCCTTGCGGAGGCAGCACCCCTTCGGAGTGTGCAGCGTGTTAACAGGGGTAGGGGGTGGATGACTCAGAGTCCAGTGCTGACAGCTCTATCCCTTCTAATCCTTTGACAATATAACAAAATGGGGTGGGGGGCGTTGACAGAGTGCCTACTGTGTGGCCTATCAACCGCCCGGCAGCCTTACATGGCTTCAAAGGACCCAGCAACTTACAATGTGTCTGGCACACAGTAGGTACCCAATAAATGTTTGTTGAATGGTGAACAAAGTACTAAGTATCAGTTCCATCGCCCCTGAAAAGGCTGATGGGGTCCCTGAAACCTGGTTGCTGCAGGGTCCCCCTGAGCTCCCGTCAGGGGGGCGGATCCTCCCCCTCAGCACAGCCGTGACCACTTGCTCATCGCCTGCCCGCAGTCGAGCAGCAACCCCCCATGCCACGGCCCCTCTAACGGACACCGCCCGGACGCCTCCCTCAGAGGTGACATCAGTGCCTCCTGGCCGCTGGTCCCCCACCCCCATCCTTCTCAGAGACAAGCGCCCACAGCGCGTTTCCACGTCCTCCAGCCCGCCCGGGTCGCACTCGGGTCACCCGCCACCGAAAGCCGCAGGGTTCGCTCTGGGAAAAGCGCTGCGCGGTGGAAAGTCAGCTCCGCGCCCGCGCCAACCCCCCACCCGGCCCTTTCCTGGTGGCGCCACCCTCGCCCCCACCTCGGCGGACTTCGGCGGCCCTGCGGAGACGGGCATCGCAGGCTCTGCCCGCGTCCAACAGCAGGAGGACGGGAGCCAGAGACACGGAGAAGGGTGATGCGGGGAGGCTGAGGACCCCCACCTCAGGGGAGCCCGATGTCCTCGGCCCCTCTTGTGCCCCCGGTATCTCTAGG
Source organism: Macrotus californicus (assembly GCA_007922815.1). Classification (NCBI taxonomy): domain Eukaryota; kingdom Metazoa; phylum Chordata; class Mammalia; order Chiroptera; family Phyllostomidae; genus Macrotus; species Macrotus californicus. The sequence continues at coordinate 130,387 of VMDR010000480.1, read as the reverse complement.
GCGGAGCTGACCCAAGAGCTGAGAGGCGCTTCTTGACTCGCCCGGGACCGAGTGGGGGCGGCACAGGAGCGCAGTCCCTCTGGTTTCCATCAGACCTGCCAGTTCAGCCCCCTTCTCTGAGGCCGACGGCGGGACGCAAACTCCAACCCGCGAAAACTGGGCAGCACCGCCACGCTCACCCCAAGGGCGGAGGGCTGCCACAGTCCGCGAGTGGGGCAGAACCTATGCCTGCGGAGCGAGAGGGGGGCTGATGCCAAAGGCGCGCGCCAGGCACCCCTTCACACACGGTGCAGCAGCAGGAGCGGGAAACATAGACATCCATCCCCAGCCCAGACTCTAGACGCTCACCTGCCTGTGGTCCCCAAAGACCGGAGACCCCCAGCTCGGCTCGGCATCCAGCCACTGGCACTGCGGAGGCCCCACGAGTCCCTAGCCGGACACCAAGCAGCTGCAGCCTCCCAAGCATGCGCCCCGCCCCCTCCCTTGAGGCCCCGCCCCTCACGTGACCAAAGGCCGCTGCAGCCTCCCAGGGCAGAGCCCCGCCCCCTCCGAGGAAGGCCTGGCCCCACCCCCAGGGGCGGGGCCTCTTAATAAACACCCGCCCCCAGCAGCACCCACGCCCAGGCACGTGACCTGAGAGCAGCTGGGAGGCTGCTTGCGCAGTCTCAGCTGGGCCAGGACTAGCGTGCCCAGGCTGCCCTCCCTTGGAAACCCACCCCCTCCCAAGTCCAGGCGCCTGCTCCCTTCGTCAGCGGTCCGGCCTTGTGGCCAGTGGTTTGTCCCGTCACATCCGCTCCCTCGAACCCATTTGGTACTTGTCCTTTGGTCACACACACTTTGCAGTGGAGAAACTTGAAATCAAGACACATTTCCGTGCTTAAGTGAACCACATCGCTTGTCTGCTCCACACAGGCCCTGGCAGAGCCAACACTGTTCTCAGATGAGATGAGACGTCTCTGACACAGACAACCCACAGCAACCCCGCCGTCCACCGCCCCGAGGCGGGCCTGCAGCTTCACCAGGTGCGCGCTGCACTGCAGGGCAAGAAGCCGCAGGTACCTGCACCGCGTGCAGGTTTAGAGACGGGTCGAAGGCTTCAGTTGAGCTCAGTGGCACATACAACCTGCCTTTTTTCTTTTTCTCCAGCATTGTCACCACTTGGGTTAGTTTCCTGAAATCTTCGGTAGAAGGCAGAAAAATCTGAATAACTAATTTATTAGAGGGGTGAGAAATGAAGTTGAATCTGTTTTCTCGGACCATTAGAGCACAACCAAGGCTGTGTCGATCACAAAACAGATTTTACAGAAAAGTAATACAGAAAGTCCCAACTCCTCCTACTGGCTTGGGGGGGTCTCATTAAAAGGAAACCCCTGGACACTTCACACCCTTTCATCAATGAAACATGGATCATCCGAGAAAAGGCAATGCACCAGATGAAAGGGGAAGCTGAAGGCACACCGCGCTCTGCCGAGTGTTGGTGATGTCACTCCGAGTCAGGCTCTGAGGCAACACCTACCGTTTTACCTACCACTTGGGCGCTGAGTTAGAACACACCGATGACGCCAAACGCAGTTTTAGGGAACAGTTTCCTGTTTGGTTTTGCTAACAGTTCCCTTCCAAAGGGAACTCCTAAGTGGGGGCAGCAACCCACCAGGACAGCCCCCTTCTGCTCCAGGGAACTCGGGATCCGTGCTTCTCTCCTCCTACCTCAGAGGCAACTTTTTTTTTTTGGAGATTTTGTTTATTTATTTTTAGAGAGAGGAAGGGAGGGAGGAGAGGGAGAGAAACATCAACTGGCTGCCTCTTGCGGGTGCCCCAACCCATGATTGGGAATCAAACCAGTCAGCTTTTGGTTGGCCAGACGTCAGGGCAGAAGCGAGCTTTGATTGTAGACAAGATTTGCAAGGTGCTTTCCATCTTTCGATTTGTTTTTATCATTTGCTGTTTCTCATAGACCCAGGCTCATTTTCTGTGTGAACAGCTTCAGCTCCACCCTCGGTGTGGGTTAAGGACAGCTGTGAGCAGAGTTATCAGCAGATGCTCCCTAAAAGCACGCCTTCCGTAGCAGGGGCAGAGAGGACGGTAATGAAAGAACACACCAACTCCACCGTATGGCAGCAGCTGCCCCTACAAGACATTCATGGTTGAAGAATGTCACCCTAACACCCACCTTGTGGCAACACCCAGCTTGCTAGCTAATTGGGGGGGGGGGGTAGAAAGCAGCACAGTTATCTTGTCAGCAAAAGCAAAACCGAGCACAGCATCCTAGCCTCCACGCTCCCCTCTGAACACGCCAGCCCCAGCAAGTGCTCTGAAGACAGTGTTCCTGCAGTGAGGACACTCAGGGCAGTGGGTCGCACAGGGCAGGACAGGGTGGAAAAGTCACAGGTGCTTGCAGCTCAGGAGGCTGGTTTCAACCTGGGATGCATTTTTAATGACCTTCAGTATAATAAATGCCTGTCTAAAAATTCAGCGAAAATACCACTATCTTTCCTGTATTAACTTCCCTGGTTTTACATTTTACTTAGAAAGAAATATTTAACAGCCTCTTTCATCAACCGTACCCCCGGGCTGATTAGGGATAAGGTGCACCACAACCCGGTTTTTACACAACTGTGAGCTCTGCCTACTCCCCTCCCCAGCAACAACCACGCGAAAAACACGACTGACCTTCTAAGTGGGAGCAGAGCCCTGGGTGGGAGCCCTGCCCATGTCACTGAGTCTGTGCCCTGGACCACAGAATGACAGCGGTGTCACCCACCTTGCAGGACTGTGGGGATCAGCACTGTTCTGTGAAGTTCCCAGCACAGGGCCAAGGGTACAGTTATTGTCATCACTGCTCTCAGCCTCGTGCAAAAACAAACCTAAATCCAAGACTGGCAAAATAATATTTACGTAATAAACACCCAAAGATTGTTTTTCAAGAAAGGTACACAAGTCAATCTTATCAGATTCTGATAACCCTGTCACCTGCTTTATTTCTGGAGAAGGGGAAAGGGAGAAAATATTCACTTGAGTCTGAGGGGCACCTGAACTGGCAGCAACAATCCTACGCCTCTGAGTTTCCTCTGATCCACAGGAAATGCTGAAACTTCCTTGACTGGAGATTCAAGAGCCTAACTTTTCCCCAGAGCAAGACCATTGGGGTAAAAGAACACAGAACCAACTCAATAGCACCAAATGGGGTTTAACAGAGAAAATAGGGCCTGGTTCCTCCTTTCACACAAAATTCTTACATTAAAAGGCGTTCAGAAGTCATGGTTGTTTTTCCTATGTTCAGAGAACATGAGGTCCAACCCGTCCCCTTCCCCAACAGGAGCACGTGCGTCACTAAGCAGATAAACAATTCGGCGCCCCTTCCACCGGGACTCTTGATGGCCGCTGGGGCTGGCCAGGCCCAGCCTGCCGCGGGCACAGCAACTACGCTCTCAGGGAGAAAGGGTACTGCGGGTGCCACCAGTCAAACAGCCGGACGCTGTGCACCGGGTCCAAGACGACCTGCACGCCCTGCTCGCTGCGCAGCTTCCGGCCGCCGCACACAGGAGAGTCTTGGAACAGCAGCCTCACGCGATGATGCCGCATGTCTGTGCTCACACTGACTGTGAACTAGAGGGAAAAGCACACTCCATGAGACCCCACGCCCCAATGACACCACCCTGCCCTCACAGTCCTCTAATGGGAGACAGTCTGGACCAAATTCACACTGGCAAGGCCCCAAGATAACCTCTAAGTCACAATACTAACACCTTTGCAAAGACACAAAATTAAAGGTGATTTCGCCAGTTCTTGGGTTGACATGCTTAGACTATGCTATGGAATGCCTCCCAAGACGTGCATGCAGACTACCCCCAAAGCCAGTTTTAAACACTGGGTTAGAGCTGTAAGAGATGACCTGAAGGGGTTTTGATGAGACACTGTTGAGCAAGTCAGGCAAGAGGCATGAAGCACACACCCGACCCCCTGCCCTTTTCTGGTAAAAGACGCCACAAAAGCTCTAAACACGTCCGTGCATGCAGGAGTATGAAGCGCAGGGAGCATGAGAGCCTGCACCCAGGTCTTTCACGGGGCCCAACTGAGGGGGCGGCGCCCACACAGCCCTTCCGCAGACGCCCCTGGGAGGGGGCGTGCACATGACGTGGAAGAGCGGCCCCAAAGGGTATGCTGCAGGTGAGGTTACTGGAGTCTATATCCCCTCTCAAAGCACTCAGCATTATTTAAATTCTTTACATGAAGTTATGTGTTATTTATTGTACCATTAAAAAAAAGAATAAAGCTCTTTTCATTGCGGAGGGGGACCCCTACGTTCTCTGAACATAAGCCTGAAATACAGAGATGATAAATTACATAAACTCTCCAGTTGCCAATTCAGTTAAAAAATTAAAAAACCTAAAAAATATGCCACAGGCATATTTGTTGTTTGTGAATCTAATTCTTAGCTAAGTCTCAAAGGGCAGAGCATCCCCCTAGGACAGAGGTGTCAAACTCATTTTCACCAGGGGCCACATCAGCCTCGCAGTTGCCTTCAAAGGGCCAAATGTAATTTCAGCTCCTTAATAGTTAAGGAGCAGTTACATTCATACAGTCCTAAAATTACTTCGGCCCTTTGAAGGCAACCACGAGGCTAATGTGGCCCCCAATGAAAATGAGTTTGACACCCCTGCCCTAGGAGGTCACTCTACATTTTAATATTGCACGTATTACACCAGCCAGGCAGCTCCGCTGGTTAGAGCAGTGTCCTGATGCACCAAGGCTGCATGTTCGATTCCCAGTCACGGCAACACAAGCATCAACCAATGATGTATCAGTAAGTGGAGCAACAAATCAAGGCTTCTCTCCCTCAGACCACTTTTAAGAAATGTTTTAAAACATACACCATGTGTAGGACACCACATGCACCCCGAGGCCTGGCAGGCAGGGCTCAGGTGGAGCCTCATCCCTGTCCCCGCGAGATGGTTTCTCAGACATCCATGACTACCATGCAGGAGGTGCAGAAACACCCTTCACTGCGGAGAACAGAGGTGACACACTCGGACACACAGACAGCTCCTCCACAAGTCTGTTCCTGACACACAAGTCTGCTTGCAGACTTTTTAGTCTTCATCACAGATTTCTTCTCCAAAGGTTAAATTTACAGATTTCTCTGAAACCGAGGCGCCATCCGAGTCTGCGCCAGAGCTGCGGGGACACCTGTCCCCACTTACCAGGGTGAATATCATGCCCATGACGATGGGAATGAAGATGAAATTGAGGGTGGTGACCTGCAGGAGGCAGCAGTCCTGGTCGGGGTTGGTGTGAACATCTTCATACTGAACAGGAGGCTGCAGCACCCCAACGCACTTGCTCTTTAATCTAGGGGACTGAGGGAAACAGAGAATTCATCTCATGGCGTAGAGGGCAGATTTAGGGTTCGAAGACTCCACCAATGGAGATTTCGTGGCTCAGCGGATGCCACGAGACCCATTCTTATGTTTTCCCCTCTCTCTTTCTGTACATACTGGTTGCCACACAGATCAAGGGAAACCTGCCCTTTGAAAGGGGCCCCTCTGGATGAGCAGCATGGTGGAGGGGGGAGCGCTGCATTCACACGGTACTTCCTGCCACCCAGCAGGGGGTGGAAACGTACAGCTCTGTCAGAGGCTCTCCAATGTCGGAAAGAGGGCCACATCCCCGTCACGCGTGTTCCTCTCCCCTCCCATGTCATATCTGTGCACACATAAAAACCCACAGGCACTCTGGGCTGAGAAGTGCACAGCCACTGGTAAGTGACGGTGACACTCCACCCTCACTCGGCATGAACAGGCACACGTGCATCACCCTGTATTCTGATCACATCCAAGAAATCTAACAAAAATGTCATGTCATGTAACATCCACCGCATATTCAAACTGAGTTGTCCCCAGAACATCTTGCACAGTTCTGTGTTCACGGACCCAGGACACACACAAGGGCCCCTCCCTGCACCAAGCTGGGAACAAGGTATTATCTGAAAACAAAGCGGATGCAACTGCATACCTGTTTTTTGAACTTGAAGTTGAATTCCCACATTGGCTCCTGTCTGCTCCCCACTATCTTTCTGCACCAGAAAAGTAAGCACTGTAAGAAAATAAAAATAAAATAAACCAAAAATAAATAAAAGACAAAAAAGGGAAAAATCAAAACAAGGTAACAAAAAATAAGCAGCAGAGACCTTTCTGTTTGCCATCTCTGAAGCCAGCCGCAGTCCCAACGCTGCGATCCCACTCTGGCCCCGGGGGAGACCCCTCCTGATCTGACACTGGTGCCACACGGAGAGAGGGTCCCGGGGCTCTTCAGCGAGGAGAAGAGGGACCAAGGTTAAGTCGACCTCTGAGGCTGTGAAGGCAGCCCCCCACCCCGGTTCTCATCTTTAAAGACGAAACATGGCCTCTAGGGACTGGGGCACCTCTGACTCAACAGGGCCACTCCTCTGCATTGGAACATAAGCAGCCACCAGGCAAGATGGTGACAAAGGCAGGCAGATGGCCGGCCCTAGAACACACAGGGGCAAGCCACTCAGGGCCCTCTGGGAGCGGACAGCAGTGCAGACGCTGCAGAACTGGGCTGAGCTCAGCACACCCCGCGGTGAAAGGCAGGCTACAGCTAAGGTGAAGCACAAGAAGTCAAGTACCTCCCAGGGGGCAAGGGGTGGGTCGTCCGCCGTGCCAGCTGTCCTGCCCTTCAGACGTGCCCTGCACGTCCTGATGTTCCATCAAAAATAACAGGCTTGGCTTTAAGGGGCAAGCACTTCTGCTGCCGTCACAACGGCTCCAGTGTCCCACACAAGCTATGCTACTGAAAAGAGAGAGGGAGAGTCGTGTACGGAAAGCTGGAGCTGGGACATGGGGCCACTCCTTTAGGCATGCTGGCACCTCCCAGAATGCCATGCAACTTGGCTGTACACGTCGCAAGGGCATGCATGGGACAACTGCCACTGCAGGTCCCACACCCTCCTCAGATGATCTCTGACAGGCACAAAAGCAGCAGCCTGGTGGCCTGGGCTCATTCCCTGGGTTAAACCTCAGCTATCAGTCCACACTGGCTGTTGAGAGTCCACTTTCAAAATTACTGCGAGGTGGGGAGAGCGAGAAGACATGGGTCGCTCAGGACTGGGCACTGGAGCCGCTACGATGTGTCAGCGTGAGTCTGCCCAACGCTGCTCTGCTGCCAGCAACCGACCTAGACCTGGCGGGTTGGCTCTGGGACGGGGCCCTCCTCATCAGTCAGTCTGACATTGCCACTGTCTCTGGGGGCGGAGACTGTGAATGTGACATGACACACTGCCCACTCATGTGACAAGGAGCAGCAGCTGCTGGGTGAAATTCTACCCCTGCCCTGCACCCGTCAGCTGGCGTGACATTACACTGAGCTCAGCCCACGGCCCTGACCACCTGCATTTGCAACCCTGGGAGGAACCTGGACAAACAACCTAGAAATCAGCAGCACCCTCTGGTCAGCGGGCATGAGGTCAAACACTATCACGCCAGGGCTACACTACGGGAGGAGAGTCTCTGTAACATCCAAATTATAAAAACAAGACACAAAAAAACAGAACACCCGATTTTGTGTATGCAGAGAATAATAAAAATTACCCACAGACTCAAAAGATACAAAATTTAGACAATAATAGTTCGGGACTGGGGGGACAACACGGGAACGAGACATCGACTTGCCCAAATCACCCTACCTGCTACGCTAGCCCAGCTGGGCAAAGGTGCGTGCACTAAGGGTTTCCTCAGAGAGGAAAAAAGAAAGAAAGCGGGCCAAAGGTTGGCAGACCCACGTGCAGACCAGAACGCCAGCGACGTGAACAGCACGTGCGGATGGAAAGCACTGGGGAGGGTCCAAGGCACAAGAAGCAGCCTGGACACAGAAGGGTTTAGAGCACTGCAGTCCCTGACTGGGAGCACCTCCTGGTCTTTCAAACCACCTACCGCGGAACCTGGCAGCAGTGGGCACACAGCCAATGCCAACGGAGCAAGGTCTGCGACAGGACCTCGAAGGAGGCCAACAAGAAAGGGGATCCCAGATGTCGAGGTCACAACAGAGAGAGAGTCAGCGAGCTGCTCACGGGGCATCTTGCATCGTGACGTAATGCACTTCTCAAAACCTGCAGTTCAGACCTGCCATTCGAGTTGGGTTTCTTCCTAGCTCAAACCACTCCAGCCACCTCACCCGGTATAGTGCACAATGCACAAAAACAAGTTGAAATAAAGAGGATAAGGAACATGGCTAAAAGCACAAGGGAGCCACGCTGGCACAGCAGGGACATCTTGGAGAGTGGACGTTAGTCCCCTACCAGCCTCGGGCCTGCAGCCCGAGCCCTCCCCACCAAGGAAGCTGGAGGCAAGCCGCAAGGACAGGCCCACCACACAGGAGCCCAACACGAACACTCACTTACTCTGGAATTCTTTAACGTGCTGGGTGTGCTCTCTGGGATGGCTGGGTTTTTGGAGACTCGAGCAGCAAAGGGCTCATACATGTGGTACAGAGACCGGATCACGCACGCCCGGAGGCAGTGCAGCTTCTCCATGGACTCCGGGCGCAGGCGCAGAGGCAGGGAGGCATCCAGCGTGTAGTGCCTGAAACACGACACATTACTCCCACCACCGTGTGACCTGTCTCTCCTGCTCCAGGTCAGTCTCCTATGACTCCTGGTCTTTGCACGATGTCACCGACCAGTGACCAGCTTGTCCCCAGGGCTCACCCACACGCAAATCACCAGCTCCTCCACTTCTCAGCTACTTTTGCTTCTTTGCTATGTGAGACCCGGTTCACATAGACCTTACAATCCTGAACTTCTCCATCCTTTTTAAAATGGGTGATCCTCAGTATTTCACTCTAAACAAGGGCAAGTCTTCACCTTGACAGACAACATACTTCAGGCTGTGCCCCGGGGAAGGGCCACCAGGTTCTCCCGGCACACGTCTCAGCAAGGTCTCTGCTCCCTTCCTGGCACATCACCACTGACAGTTCGCACCTTCACTACTTCTGCAGCCCTCTCCCCACCAGGACAGCTACGTGTGTGACTACATGCAGGGCAGCGTGCGTACGAAAGCCACACGGCACTTCAAGATGACTAGCAAACCTAAGAAACTAATCCAGTGGGAGAGGCCAGGAAACAGGCAATTGCAGCTTTTGAAAACTGAGGCTGGGATAACCCCCGAGGAAAAGTCAATGACAATCCTTCTGAAACCTGACGTAAGCCTTGTTGCTGCAAGTGGACACTGGATCAGGGAAGCGGACAACCACGGGGAAGACAGTTACCTGGACGGATTAACACTACCAATGTCAAATCAGAGAGGGGCTCAAGGAGTCCGAGGCCAGGCTCACACCTGGCATGGAGTAGAGAAAGTGCAAAGGTCTCCATCCTGGGAGCAGGGCCACACCACAAACAGCATGAAATCAGCTACACAGACAACAGTGAGCTCCCTGTGGCCGCACCTTCGGTACAACCTGGTCCAAAAGGCAGCAGTGCAAGTGACAGTCCAGGCATTCTTACAAATCAGGGAGAAATTCACAATGTCCTCAGGACGGATGTAGGAGGCCAGCAGCAGCCAAATATCCATGGGGTACTCTTCTCCTCCAGCCCCATCCAGATCTTCTGAAACAGAAAAAGGAGCTACAATGTCATCATACACAGATCTAAAGATCCCCAATCACGGCAGTTCTCCTAGTCTGCCAAGCTGAGAGAAAGGTTTTAAATAGGCCCAAGGCAGCATCTCAAATCCATCACTTCCTGCTTACTCAAGCTGCTGGACACTTTTGCTTCCTGTTGCCCAAGTGAATGGGTCTTGTTTTTTAAAGCCTTGGTTTAACAATTACTTATGTACTATTTTGAAATTTACAAAGTACCTTTGCATACATTAAATCATTCCACTCCAGTAACTTTTCAACAGAAGTAGGGGAAATATCACTGTGCCCGTTTCACTAACAAGAAAGCATACCCTCGCCACCCAGGCTTTCTGGCTCCAGACTCCAGCTTTGTCCTTGATCTTCCTCACCGTCCCCACCCCCCCAAACATGTTCTTCAGTTCTATCACTGAAAAAACAAGCCAGTTTTAACATGCTGAGAAAAACCTCAAAGTGCAAACTGAATTAAACCCCCAGAAGTTAGTGTTCTCGTCATGATTCAATAGCCACCTGCAAACATGTTTCTTTGCTTCTAGTTCTTCCTGATTTTGTTGCATCTGACCTATGACCTTAGCCACACGCATTCAGCATTCAAAGAGACTGTTTTCATGCATCCGCCTTCTCCATCAGACCTCATTAAGGTTACTTCTCTCGACTCTGAGGTTCACTATACATCACAGGTCCAAGTAAAAACTCACACTCCATACAGACACCTGAACCTGGGCTAATCCCTTCTCTAATCTTGAACTAAGACCTCGTCACATAACTGTGCAAAAGCCAGCTTTCTTCCTGCTCTTTCCTGGTCAGAAGGCCCCCGCACCACCTGCTCAAAGCTGCCCCTGCTTTTCTGCTAACTGCTTCCTGTGGTTCTGTGACTCAGCTTGTGTTGGACTCTTCACATCAGAGACCAACGCCTCTAAAACAACATCCTCTTTCTGGGTCCTATCCTGTCTCACAGTCATTTAAGGCTCGGTCTACCAGCTGTGGGTCCTGGCTTATCCCACACTGAATCTCTCTCCGAGAGAGAAGGCAAGTGAATGTCAGAATTCCCTCCACTGAGACGACCCATCAGAACTTTTACAAAGCATAGTGCTATTAAAGATTTTGTCTTTAGGGTCCAAATTCAGTAGTTACTGAAGACCTACATTTCAAACACAACTATTAAGAAATTTCACAATGTAGGAAATGAAATTAGCAAAGAAAAGCTTCATAGTATATTCAGCCCTGTCCCACTACTGAGATCCAAACTCGGGTTCTCCACTCCTCTCCCATCTGGGGCTTTGGAGAAAGTGACAGCTTCGAGTTGTCACCACACACAGGACTACTCAACCAGCAGAGAGCAAGCCCTGCACCTCTGTGCCTCCTGGATTTCTTTTTTCTGGAGACGGTCCTCTCCTGGATGCTCTCCTCCAGGGCGTCCATCTCATCACTGCTGTCGGTGATGTCACAGGGCTCACCAGCCCCAGAAAGAGCTTCCACTGCGGGAACCTGAGAGGCTTCCAAGCCACAAAGGGATTTTACTAGAAGAAAATAAGAAAAGAGTGAGAAGGCAGAGTCCCATACAAAAATACAAAGGGCGTAGACAGGATATCAGCATCCATGAGGGGAAAACATTTTTTAAAAAAAACCAAAAAGCAGTGTGAGTGTCTGCTGAAGAAAACTGACTCTAAAATGAGAGATGACTGAGCATTTTAAAAACAAAAAAATTGGAAAGTCATGGGCAAACTGACTCCTGAAAAATGCCAACCTCAGACCTGAAGAAAAAGGGACAGGGGAGTGCTGCTGTCATCTGCGTACATTCTGAGGACCAGCGTTTGAGAGGCAATGAATCCAATTTAACCATGTTTCTGGGTTGGAGGTAATGGGTGTCCTAAAAACACAAGGCTCAGGGATACGTGAGTAAAAAACTTGAAAGTAGGAGCAGCACAGGAGCAGAAGAATATTTCAAGGCTCTTACACGAAAAGCAAAGGGCAGAGCACGAGGAGGACACGCGTGAACTGCAGGTAAAGACTGTAAGCCAAGGAGCAGGCAGAGGGCACCACAGCGCACGCAAAGATAGGTATTGCCACTGCACAGACTGCTGGCGCTGCAGGCCACCCCGCGCCCTCCCGGAACCCACGCTGCGACCGCAGAGGTGGCAAAGGCGTTCACGAACGGGACCCGAAAGAATGCAGGGACAACACGGCCGAGCCCAGGTTCGTCGGGAGCCTACCTTCCTGCTGAATGGCGTTGGCAACGGCTTTCTTGACCCGCCCAGACCTCACGACGGCAGGGTCCGAGTTGGCATAGTCCGCCACGGTCACTGAAACGAGCGGCAACCCTCAGAGAGGCGGCCTTCTCCCCGCGGCGCCCCGCCAGCCCCCTGCGCCCCCGAGGCCCGACCGCCGCCCCAGCCTCCCAGCGCCCCGGCCGCGCGCCTACCTCGTCCAGAGCAGGCGTCGTGGGCCCGGAACTTGAGTCGCTTCCCTCGCTTGGGCATGGCAGCCGTGTCCGGGCGAGGCCGGCCTAGCGGGCCGGGACCCCGGGCCATGTCTCGGGTGCCAAGGCCCGCTCCAGGAGCCGCGGGACAACTCCGTCCGGCTCCGCGGCCATCCCGCCCCGCAGCCCGCACCTCTCGCGATGACTCAGGCCGAAGCCCGCGTCGCGTTGGCCTCTACGTTGCTCTCCGGCCGCCAATCACCATCAGGCGTAGGGAGACGTCATCATCGAGCGTCCAGCGTCCGCTGGCCCCCGGATTGCGCGAGGGCAGCTGGTGTTGGGGTGGCTCAGCCGGTCGTTCAGCCCGGGAGGGGTTTGCTGTCTCGGGCCCGGAGCCACGCCGCGTGGGTCAGAGCTGAGTGTCCGCGGGGTCCTGCCCTCACAGCCCTGCTCAGCGCCTGTGGCTTCGTTCACGGAGTCCATCCATCTCGTTTGGTTTTCCTTCGTAGCGAAATGTGTATGTCACCCAGGGCAGTCCAAGAATGCAGGGAGGGAGGTGGGGGGTGGAAAGGCAGACTGATGACGAGATGAAGAGGAAGAGTTTGAGGGAAAAGCGTGTCTGGGATAAGTGGGGATTGGAAGTTGTCCAAGGAAACTGAAAGCGGTAAGTTTGCAGAGATACGACTTACCTGTTCTCAGATTGCCACACTTGGTAGCTCTGTTGTCACTGACCCAGTGTTTCACCCTGAACAGGTGTCGTGTTTATATTTGGGAAAACACCAGCGAAACTTTATAAGAAAAGTGTGGCCCAGTCACAGCCCACACTGGGATCTTAGGTCAGAAACCCAGGCAGCTGCCACCAGGACCTCCTCATCACTTCCTGGGGACCCTCAGCAAGGAGGGGGTGCTTGGTGTGAGCGGGCGTGGTAGGGAGAACAATGGTTGTCAGGGAGGTGTCCTCCGAGCCGGGGCCAGCCTCCTCTTGCCTCAGAGGACGCATATTCTGGCGCCGTCTCAGCACCGCGCCCCACCCCCAATTTTCTTGGCTTTGGGAAAAGTCCTGAACACTCAGAATGTGTGGAGTTCAGTTCCTGTGCACACAGAAAAGAACAGTCTCAGGTGGAACTGCAGCTCCCATCAAGGTGGGGACTTCCAGTGTCACGGTGAAAGCTTTCATGTATTTACAAATATATTTTGTTTCCTTGCCGCCTGCTCAGGACCCTTGGGGAGGTGGTTGTCCTGCATCAGACTTGATCCCATTCATGGGCCTTAAGAAGCGCCTGTGTTGGCTTCTCCAGAGAACACCCGTAGAATACACAGGAAACAGAGACTTGGTGTGCGGAATCGGTGCACAAAATTAGGAAGGAGGAGAAATCCCATGGTTTTCTGTCTGTAAGCTGGAGGCCCAGGAGTGGTGCTGGTGTGGTTTCCAGTCCAAACCGGAACACCTAAGAACCAGGGGAGCCGGTGTCTTACAGCAGAAGAAAACAGGTGTTGCAGCTCAAGCAGAGGGCAGCTAGCACACCCATCATGGGAATCCCAGGAGGAAAGGAGTGAGAGAAAGGCAGAGAGAATATTTGAAGAAATAATGGCAGAAGTCTTCCCAAATTTGATCAATATAAACTTCCAAGAAGCTCAATGAGCTCCAAGTAAAATGAACTCAAAAAGACCCACACTACGGCATGTTATCATCAAACTTTCAAAAGCCAGAATCTTGAAAGCAGGGAGAGAGAGAGGTCCTCACGTACAAGGGATCCTCAGTAAGATCGTCAACAGAAGTTGAAAACATGTCCATACCAGACCTGCCCACAAGTATTTATTGTAGCTTCATTCGTAATTGCCAAAACTGGGAAGGAACCAAGATGTCCAACAGCAGAATAGATAAATAAACTGGTGCATCATATAGTGGAATATTATTCAGCACTAAAAAGAAATAACCTATCAAGCCACAAGAAGACACGGTGGTACCTTACATGCACATTACTAAGTAAAAGAAGCCAATATGAAAAAGCTATATACTGTGCAACCCCAACTCCATGCCTTTGTGGAGAAGACAAAACTATAGAAATGGTAAAAAGATGAGGGGTTGGGGTGGGAGAAGTGAGCTCAGAGGATATAGGGCAGTGGAAATATGTGTATTATAATGATGGATACGTGTCGTGTCCAAACCCATGGAATGTACATCAAGCGTGAACCCTAGCCCTGACTGGTGAGATGCACTTGATTAGGCGTCCTGCAAAGCAGAAAGTTGCCGGTTTGACCCCTGGTTGGGGCACGTGCCTCGGTTGCAGGTTCAGTCCCTGGTCAGGGCGTGTACAAGAAGAAGCAACCGACCAATGCTTCTCTCACATCAATTTTTTTGCCCTCTCTTCCTCCTCCCCTTCCTCTCTTTTAAAAAATAAAGTCATTTAAAAAAACCAATGAAAACTTTTCTCAACAGCGTGGAAGTGCGGCTATCTGAATGTGCACCCTGGGGCTGTAGACTGCGCGGCAGCTGCACGAGCCCCCAGCCAACACCATGAGCGAGTCCCTGTGGGTGCTGGTTGTCATGGCAGCGGCCTCACTCTCCTCCTTCTTCGTCAGGGAAAACCCCTTCGACCCTTCAAGTTTCCTCTCCGTGGTGAGTGCCAGAGACTAGGGTGGACAAAGTAGAAATCCCTGGACTGAAAAAAATGAGGCGTCAGCTAAGTGTCCATTTGTGTGAAGTTGTCACTAACAGCTCTGGCTGGACAGCTCATTTAGTTAGAGCATCTTTCCGGTACACCAGGGTTGTGGATTTGACCCGGGTCGGGGCACATACAAGAAGCAACCAATCAGTGCATCAATGAATGGAACTACAAATCTCTCCCCTCCCCGCCCCTGCTTCCTCTCCCTCTCCCTCCCTCTCTCCATTCCTCTGTCTCTCTAAAAAAATCAATAAGTTAAAAAAATTATCACTAAATTGTAGATAGTCAAAGAAGAAAGATAATAAAGCCTGAGGACTCAATGTACTTTTCTTCGATGGGGCAATAAGGGATATGGCACTCTGGAAGAGAATTCAGGGCTGTGAACAAATGACATTTCCTGTGGTTTCAAAGTTACTCATTTTATCCCCATTTTACACCATAGGATCCTGAACCTCAGCAAAGTTAAGTCATTAATCCAAGCCAAGAAAAATTGTAGGGGGTTGAGAAAATTCTACCAGAACCCAGAAAAGGCAAAGAAAGAAAAGGAGAGTGGTGAATGAATTTGGAGGGCGAAGTGCCATCGATGGGAAGGGTTTAGAGGCATCCCCTCGCCTCCTCTCGAGTTTGGCCTTCGTGGGATTAAGCGACTCATCAGTCTAGGCGGAGGTGACTGGTGGGGTGGGGAATGGCCGGGACCGATAGCACCTCATTCCCTACATGTAACCCCAGAGAGCTAGAGAAGCCCCACTCCCTTCACCCCGAGCCATAACCTATATGAGAACCCCCAGGGCATAACTGTTCCAGAAGGTGAGAAAAACTGAATTGTGCCCTGAGCAACCTGCCCTGGATCCTGGAGATGTTTTACTATGTGGTGCAAAGGGGAACCCATCCAGCCCTTATTCCCAAGGGACATGATTCAGAGCTGAAACCTACTCTTTTCTCAGGAGGAAAAGAAGCTGGTAGCCTAGCAGAGAGCCCGGATGAAGCTTGACCCTGGTAGAACACACCACCTGGAAACCTTCAAAGATATGCAGAAAAACTCAGAACCACTCAAAAACGTGAACTCCCGAATCTTGACTGGAGCCCCTCCCAGGGAAAAAAGTGAGTGTGCACAAGGGTCTCGCCCATAAAGGGGCAGGTCGGGCAGGTGGAGAGCAGGGACCATGACAGCATCTGACACACACACCAGTCAACACTCCTCAGTGGCTTCCAGGATCCCAAACTCCTCTGGTTTTCCTCCCACCTCACAGGCAGATCCCCAGTGTCTTTTGCTAGTTTATCTTCTCTCTCCAACACCTAAGTGCCAACGCACCCCAGAGCTCCGTCCTTGTCTGGACTGCCTGGTCACCTCACCCAGTGTCACAGCTTTCAGAACCGTCTGTTGCTGACTAGTCTCAGAACCACATTCCAGCACGATTTGTCTGCGGTCCTCACCACCCCATGCAGCTCACCCTTCCTGGTGGGGACTGTGCTGGCATCTGTGGCTGAGACCCGTGTCCAGACTATACGTAGCCTTCAATCTGCAGATCAGTCAGGATGCTGGCTCTCCCTGCTCAGTAGGCTTCCCACTGGCCCTGCATGCCCTCCCGAGGTCCAACTCTGACACATATTTGATCCCCATAACTTGCAATGGTATTTGATAAGAAAAAATAAACCTTAAGACAGAGTAAACTTTTCTGGTTGAAATAGTTTAAGAATTTAAAGGACAGGAAAATACAGTTAAGTTCAAGGGGGCTTAAGTGTGTTAGCCTCAACAGTGCAAGAACTCTGTCCTGGCCGGGCAGCTCACGTGGTTGGAGTGTCACCCCGATACACCAAGGCCTTGGGTTCGACCCCTGGTCAGGGCACATGCAGGAACCGACAACACACAAATGGGCGGAACAGCACATCGATGCCTCTCTTTCAAACCAATGAAAACAGTAACAATATAAGGACTCCAAATGAGGAAAGACCAGTTTTTCTCTGAAGTTCAAACGCATCTTTTAGAATTAGCAATCATCCCACCTTGCATAACCCTCACAGCTCCAATGCTGTACTGTGCAAAGTTTTTAATTCAGTGCATGGTGAAGTATCTGTATAAACTCAGGGTGTGTTTTATCTTCTAAAAAATGTTTCAGCTCTGTCTGCTGGCCTAGAAATGACCCACCAGCAATGAGCGCTTGTTAAATAAATAGTTTTCCACTAAAAAGAACCAGGTTCCTTGGAAAAAAGGCAGACTCCGGGTCCAAGGCAGGAAATGTCACAGTTAGAGAGAGGAAGCTTTCCAAAACGATCAGTCGTTTCAAACGGGCTGAGGATCCAAATTCAAAAGGCTGTTTGCCAAAGACAGAGCCCTTTGAGCATCGATAGGATAAACTCTGAGTGGTTTGAAACTTGGAATCCCTGAGTTTATACAGATACCTCTGTGCATCCCAACGTCTCCTTCAGGGGCCAGCGCTGGGCTTTATCCTCGAGGCAGATGCCACACCTGATGTGTCCCCGCCTTCCCCGCTGCTGCCTCGAGCTCTTACCTCCATCCTGGGGTCCCCTCCAGCCCCAGCACTCACCCTGTGGGCTCTGCCGAACAGACCTTCCACTTTGCTTAGACAGCAGTCCCGAGCATGTCCACCTGCAATGGGTGTGGCCATGGCCAGCCCCCTGGTGGTCACTGGTCCAGTGGTTCTGGAATCAGTGCTTTGACTAACTGTCTAGGCGACCACCCTAGGGCTTGTTCCTCTCTTGTGGCTTGCACTTAGAATTCCTCTGAGGTTCTTGGTAAGAAGATGCATCTGTGCATTTGTGCTCTCTGTGTCTGCTGAACTGTGAGTTCTTCCACTTAAGACGTCTCCCATTCACTTTCACTGTCTTCCAGGAATTCTGCAAATATTCTGGTTCTCTAATGGCATCCTTTCTGGTTTTTCAGTGGGATTTTGGGAGGGAAGAGATATAAATTCACATTTTTTTAGCTTATCATCTTTATTTATTTCCCCCACAATGGTTTCTGAAAGGTAGCAGTTTTTTAAGAACAATCTGTGACCAGATACTAACCCTAACCCTAACACAGTCCATACTTAGGCCTGGGGGCGAGAAAATGTAAAACCACCACAGAAACTATGGCGTCGGCACATGGAAAGACCCAACGGTATCACAACCTCGCCTGTGGCAGCTGTCCTTCTCGTTTCTGTGAGTGGACAAACATCTCTTTTCTCCCACCCCTAGAACTGCTGACCATAGGCATCTCCGCAGCGCCCCCTCCCCAGGGGAGCACCCTCGTGGGCACCATGCGGGCCCTCTTCTCTGCTTCCTCCCCATCCGAGCGGAAACACTTCACTGTTGTGCTGCACGTGGCAGGCCCTGACCCTAAGAGCTCCAAGTGGCTTGCTCAGATGACCCGCAACCTCTCAGCCTTGTTTAAACCACACACCCAGGCCAGAGAGCGTGCAGTGATCACCACTCCACCTGCAAGCAGCCTGCCCTGGAAGGGCCTGAAGAAAACCGACCCTCATGCCCACACAGCCTTCCGCTCCAGGCAGAACAGGGACTACGCCTTCCTCATGAACTTTGCCACCCAGCACTCTATTTCCTGATGGTCGAAGACGGCGTGAACTGTGCCCGCGGATTTGTGACCCAGATAGCCACTGCAGTGTCTGCCTGGGCGCACCGGCCATGGGTGACCCTGCAGTTCTCCCAATCAGGCCTGACTGGAGGCTCTTCCACACTGGACACCTGCCCCGCATTGCCCACCTGCTCCTCCTCTTCCACCAGGAGGCGCCCTGTGCCAGGCTTCTCTCCTGCTTCCAGGGCCTGGTGCAGAGCACACCGATTCAGTTCCTGCCCTCCCTCTTCCAGCCCGCGGGCGGCTCCTCCTGTTTTGAAGAAGACAACGTTGGCTCTCCCAGCAACCCGGCCGCCTCCGTCTACACCAGCCTGGAGGCTGCCAACAACTCTGCTCCCTCAAGCGCCTACAGCCTGGATGAGAACTTCTTTTATGCCCAGTCAGCAGAGGCTGGCAGCCACCTGACTGTGGTTCTGGACACACCTGCCCGAGTGTCCCGAGTTCAAGTGCAGACTGGCTCCGACCAGAGAGATGAGAATCAGCTGAAAGAGGGACACGTGGAACTGGGCTATGACTCCACCAACAGGGTCAGCGACTGTGACAACTACGTCCTGCTGGGGCTCCTTGTGGATGGTGGCCTGGACAAGCAGGTGCTGTCGCCCAGGGCTGGGAGGAAGGTGAAGTGCGTACGCGTGCTCGCGACAGCCCGCGTGCCCTCCGCAGTGGTGCTCAGGCACATCCGCCTGTGGGCTGAATGAGGTTTGCATCTCAGGTGGAGGGGCCACCAGGAGTTCTGGGAGAGGTCAGGTTGAAGGCTGGAGTCTACAGAGCTTAAAACCCAAAACATTACAATGTTGAAATCCGTCAGGTGCCTTTCATTGTTGGGCCCTTTCAGTACTGCTGGTACAGAAGACGCAGCATGTCGAAAGGCAGGGAGAAGGTGACGTGCTCTTGGTCCCAGAGATACTGGTGGACGAGGTGGGCTTGTTAAACCCTTCGTGGTTTCCTCTGCCAAAGGTCCACCATGCAGATTCTTGCGTGGGGCAGAAACTGGGTGGGACTGACCGGTGCTCGTGTCCCAAGACTCTAGCCGGACACGAGAGAAGATGAGGAGGCCCATTTCTCCACCAGCACAAAACAGACTCACTGAAGGCTGAACATCTGGTATGGTGGCACAGAAACAGGCCTGTGTCCCCTGGGGTCCCATCTTCACTGAAGGCAGCCGTTCCATGACACTTACTGATCCCTTCACGCCAGGCAGAGTCCTCTTGTCCGTGACCACCTAGCATGCCAGGTGCTCCTTTCTAAACGGCCTCAGAATTACTGAAAATCGCTCACCCTGTTTCTGGTAGCTCCTATGTCCAGCACAGTCTTGTCTCTGGGACTATAAGGCAACATGGATGGGAAAAACTTTGGATATTTCACTAACTTTTTTTTAGGTCAGTTTGGCCATGAGATTATGAGATTCCCAGAAAAAGTCTGAGCCCTGAGCTCAGCTAACATGCAGTGTCTGGTTTTCACTAGCTGGAGAATTGTGACCCGCGGCAGCAGGGAGGGAAGCAAGGGAAGGAGAGCTCCAAGAGGGATGTTTGGGAGGAGCTACAATCCGAAGCCAGGTGCTGCATCCTCATGAGCTGTCATCAGTGGGGATACAGGCTGGAGCGTCTGGAAACAGGGCAGCAGGAGAGAGACGAGGAGGGGGTGGGGAGACCCAGTAAGTGTGGCAGGGAGCAGCTCTGAGAGCACCAGGCTGAAGGCCACCCGGTAAGTCACACGCCCTTGCCTGGTCCCTGACCCTGAGCCAATCTGCACATCCACATGTGCTGATGGAAGAGGTGGCCAGGTCCCTGGAAGGAGAGACCCTGGAACACAGGGGCCCTGTGAGACCCCCCAACGCCCTCCCCAAAGGCACCTGCAGATGTTTGCATGGGCAACCGCACAATCGGAGGAGGGAGACACCCAGGCATGTGGGGAATTTGGAATCCATTTAGGATGTAGATTTGGGTCACACCACCAGGGAAGCCACAAACTCTCTGCAGTGATAGCTGAGGGCTACAAGGGTGGGTCCATTCCAAGGCCCCCAGGATTGTCCCCGCCGGTCTGTCTGAAGCTTCCCTGAGGCTACGCTGATGTGTACAGTGCCCTCTGCACAGCCCCTCCCTCCTACATTCCCACGGGTCAAATCTGCAGGGCGGCCTCAAAGGCTGTGTTGAACTGCCCACCCCCTCCCACAATTCCCTGCACATGTGTCTGGTCTTGGTGTGGGATCCAGAGTGGACTCAGCCTGGTCACGCTGCTGCACTTTGCACAAACCAGGAGAGGGCACGTCCTCCCATTATGGTGGGTGGCTCCCCACGTGATAAGCCTGGGCCAGGGCTTCCAGTGGTGGGTTTAGTTCCCACCAATCCCCTGGGCAGGACGCAGAGCTGTGGCTCACAGATGGGGTGAGTTTCCTTTTTAATTTTTTAAATTGGTCTGAGAGAGAGAAAGGAAGGGAGAGAAACAGTGACCTGTCGTTCCACTACTGATGCGTTCGTTGGTTGCCTCTTGTACCAGATATAGAACCCACAACCTTGGCAAATTGAGCTGATGCTCTAACCAACTGAGCCACCTGAACAAGCCTGGGGTAGGTTGCTGATAAAAAACTGGGCCACTCCACCAACTGTTTTAAGCAAAACAAGGAGCAAATCCCAGTGGCTTAGAGAGAAGGTTCGGCTGTTTCACCAGGGGCTGCCCCCTGCTCTTCCCGCTGGTGCTGGGACCCCGCCCTGCCACACGTGTGGCAACAACACAGACGAAGAGTGAGCTAAACTGCAGGCTCAGGTCCACGTGGGGCACAGTGCAGCTCCCCAAAAATGAGAACTGTGGGTTTACTGGAAAGATCAGGCATTTGCCATCAAGGTTGCCTGTCAACAAGGGCCACTGGGGCCAGGCCCCAGGCCAGGGTTCCCATGGGCAGGAGGGTGGTGAGCTTCGCTGAAATGGCCACTCCCAGCCAAGCAGTGACAACACTGCCGAGGATGTGACAAGAGACGACAGACTGTTCAGAGAAGCTGTGCCTGCTTCGGATTCAAGGGCTCCTCTGGAGGGGAGGCCAGAAAGTCAGGACTGCGGTGAGGTGGGAAGAGGCTGACCCTGGCTTAAAAGATTGTGATCATATAGAACACACTCTAGCCAAAAATGAACAGAAGTAATTTTATATCTAGAAAACCCACAAACATTTGGAAATTAAGCATTTCTACGTAGCTCACAGGTCAAGGAAGTCACAGTGGAAATTGGAAATCACTGAGAACTGAACAATGACACTCTGTGTCTGGGTATCCTGTGAACTTGGAGGTTCCCTCTAGTAGGGGAGGGACTGTTCAGTATCGACCCTTATCAGTCTGATTCCAGCCAACAGTTAACTGTCAGCTTCTGGGTCTGAGAAAAGACTGGAAAGCTGCTTTAACACCGATCCCCACTGTACCCAGAAACAGGTACTTGTGTGAGGTGAGGTGAGGTGCTGAGCAGCCCCATTCAGGGGGGACAGTGGTTGTCAGGCAGGGTCTCCCGGGAGGTGACTCCACCTCAGAGAAGCCCCTCTGGGCCCTGCCCTGCAACCCTGAAGTTCTCCTGGATTTCAGAGAAACCCCACTCTCTGACGATTTATGAAGCCACGTTTTCTGTCATACAAAAAGCCTCCAGTGGCTGCAGATCCACAGACAGGGTAAAGACGGCCACAGCATGGAGATTTCTGGTCATTTCTAGGTGTCCACCACTACTGCCAGGCCAGGGTGGGGGAGAAACAAGCCTTTCTCTTGGTCCCTCTGCCTTGATTCCAATCTCTCATCTGCCCAGCTTAATGCTGGGCGGGGATCAGACAAAAAAGCCCGTGAGAAGCTGGCAGACAAGGCCCAGTGAAGGCTGTAGCTCGAGTTCAAGTTTATGGAAGGGCTCCTCTCTGGTGGGGCCTCTACTCTGAGAACGGACAAATAAAAGAAGCTGCTCCAGTTTCCCCTGGAAACCCTGCCAGGAGGTGAAGAAGGCAGAGGCTGAGGAGAACCAAGCTCCATGCATTCTCTCTCCTCAGACAGTTACGGGGGGGGGGGGGGGGCACAGTCCCTGTGGGTGGGAGAGGCTAAGAAAGTAAAATGGAGAGGTGTCCAGGAGGAAGGGGCAGGGAAGCAAGGGGAGGCCTCTGGACAACGGGATGAGCTCCCTGGCTTGCCAAGCAGGAGGCTTTCAGGATCCAGGTCCCGCTCCCTTCCTGCTGCATGGCCCAGCCCAGCACCATGCACCATCACCTCTAGAAATGCACCCTCGTGGCTGTGTCCTTCTCCCTGAGCTTCTTCCTCCAGGACAATGAGGAAGAGTCCCTGGAGCATGACGTGTCACTCGTAAGTGCCGTGCATTGAGGCTGAACCACTCACCAACGCTTCAGCTGGCAGGAAAGTTCTAGTGCCACCACAGCAGTGCTAAAAGGAGGGCCTTTGAAGATTCAGGAAAGTGTCCAAAAAACATAGATGCCGCCCTGACCACCATGGCTCCATTGCTTGGAGTGTCGTCCCGTAACTGAAAGGTTGCAGGTTCCCAGTCAGGGCACTTTTGCTCCCTGGTCCAGGTGTGTAAGGGAGGCAACCAATTGATGCTTCTCTTTTGCATCCATGTTTCTGTTTCTCCCTTCCTGTGTCTCTAAAAGAAATGAAAAAGTATCCTCAGGTGAAGATAAAAAAATCTTTTTAAAGATAAATATTAAACCCACCTTAAAGCTGGACAGGATTTGAGTGGGGAGGGAGGAAGAGGGTGTTTTAAGTGTGGAGAGAGCCTTGCACGGACCTTCTGCACTGCCTCCCCCTCATCACCGGAGAGGCAGTGTTCCTCCCCTTCTCCCGCTGGGGACAGCAGGGACTCCTCCCACACGCATAAGCCTGCAGTCGAGAAGGTCAGGCTCAGGGTCTGGGGTCCATGTCCTCCCCACGTGCTCCAACCAGCTAGAGCAGAGCCTGAGGGGTGTGGGGAAGGGTGCGGCCAGAACTGAGCAGAGGAAAGGGCTTCAGAATCGAGGCACCAGGTGTGACTTCCTTAAGGACAAGGCAGGCTTGGTCTTCAGCAGCTGCCACGGACCCAGCACGGTCTGAACAAAGTCAGATGCCCTGCCAGCCTGTGGTGGTGGAGAAGTTAGACGTGCGGCAAGATGAGGCAGGCGGGTGCTTCCTCTGCAGAAGCCTGGGACCTTCCAGGGGCACTCCACACGGAACTGCAGAGCACCACTTCCCCAACCCCAGGGCCCACCGCCCCTCCTGGAGCCACATGTGTTCTAGAAATGAGGTGGGAACAGTGCTTCACAGACCCTGATACTTGGGCTCCCCAGTGATTGGACCTGAGGGTTGCCCAGCCTGTCCTAAAAGGGAGATTTGTCCTCAGCAGTCTCCAGAGGAGTGGGGTGACACTTATCCACCCTCAGCAGGAGGAAAAGAAGATACTACAGCACCTGGAGCAGGAACAAATCAACTAAAAACAAGAACATATGGAGACCTTCAAGGAAATGCAGAAAAGGCCCCCGTCCTTCAGTACACCACCTACAGAGTCCTGGCTGGGGCCCCTCCCCAGGAGAAGAGAGAGTATGGGCAAAGGCCAGACTGAGGGGAGCAATGCGGGCAATCCAGCAAGAAGGCGGGAGGGGAGGGAGGGGAACAAGCAGGCATCTCGGGGAAAGAAGGGGCACTGGGTGCAGGCTCCAGTCCCACCTGCCGCCCTGAGTGCCTCACATGGTGGGGAGTCCACAGTGGCCACTACAGATCTCCCCCCACCAGCTCATTCAGGACCGGCCCTCCAGGGAGGGAGAGGACCCAGAGGGAGCTGAGCTCGGTGGGCCCTGACTCACTGGGCCCTGGACTGTGGCCCTCCAGCTCCTCTGTCCCTGCAGACCCTCCCACCCAGGTCTGAGGTCAAGGCCAGGCTAGTCTGCCACACTGGCAAATTTACCTTTGGTACGTGGCAGCCTACCCATCAGAAAGAGTCTTGCCTTTCATAAAGACGCCCCCAACAGCCCTGCAAGTGCCAATTAAACAAAACCGTATCATATCCTCTGACCAGAGATCAACCTCTTATGGACCACACTCTCCAAGGGAAAGGAAAAGGGAATCTGTCCCAGGTGTTGGCATGAACGGGAGAGTGGAGAAGGGTCTTGTCACGATCTTGAAGTGCTAATGGTGCCCTCTGTCCCTTCACCCCTTGAACTGCTGACAGTGGGGATCTCCTCAGTGCAGCATCCTCACAGGAGTGCCCTCTTAGACACCTTGCAGTCCCTGTTCCAAGCCTCCTCAGGGCCAGAGCTGCACTGCATCGTGGTGCTGGTCCACCTGTCAGGCCCCGACCCTGAGTGGCTCAGACAAATGGCCACCAATATTTCCAACCTCACATTGAGGCCCAGGAGCTGCTTATGATCCATGGTCGTCTCAGGGGCTCCCCTGTCCCAGGACACCCAGGTGATGCTGGTAACTCCCCACACTGTGCCACTGTGTATTCCCGGCAGGTCAATTACACCCTCCTCATGAACTTTGCTCTCAAGCTCTCTTAATACTTTCTGATGATGGAAGACCGTGTTTGGTGCACTCCCAAGTTTGTCTCTGCCATCTACTGGGCACTGTCAGCCTGGAAAGAACGACCCTGAGTGACCCTGGAGTTCTCCAGCCTGAGCTTCTCCGGGAAGGTCTTCCACACCAGCGACCTCGCCCGGCTGGCCACGTTCCTCGTCCTCTTCCCCACGGACGCGCCCACTCACCTGCTTCTTTCGAAATTCCGCCTGCTCTTGGTCCAGCATGTTCCGATTCTCTTCAGTTCCTCAGTCTTCCATGCTGTGCGCAGTTATTCTGTGCTTGAGGACACCTGCTTTCCTGTGGAGAAGGAACCGGTCTTTGGCGAGCCGGACAACCCCATAGCCAGTGTCCTGACATGGGGACAGTATCGAATATGATTCCCGAGTACGCTTACTTTCTGAACAAGGAGAGCTACTACACCTTCAATCCCCCGAGAGGCAACTACCTGACAGTGGTTTTGGAAAGGCCACAGAGAATCATCTGGGTGGAGGTGCCGACAGGCTCTGACATACAAGGGCTGTACTGGCTGCAGCAGGGCCAAGTGGAGCTGGGCTACAGCCCCCTGGCACACTCCGCAGGCTGTGCTCGCTACGCCCTGCTCGGACCACTGGTGGAGGGGCACTTGGACCAGAGGGTCTCTTATGAAGAAGATGCTGTGAAGCAGCTGAGCTGCATACGGCTGCTGGTGCTGGCCTCTCAGGACTCCTGGCTACTCATCAGGAAGATCAGGGTCTGGACGCAGCCTGAGGAGACCTAGAGGCACAAGGGGAATCTGCAAGGACTGGCCCTGGGCAGGCAGTCTCCACAACCAGCAGGAAATAAAGCTAGAAACTGGCCAAGGCCTGTGCACTCTGAGTAGTGTGACCATGTAAGTTACTGTCCAGACTGGGGTACTTCAGAGACAGGAAAGAAGCACTGTTAAAAATGACACCACAACCACAGATGTAAGCCAGACTTCCCAGGCAAGCAGAGATGTATGCTCCTCCTAATTCTGATTTTTGCAGGCCACTTTGGATAAGACAGTCTGATGAGGGGAAGAGAGAACACGGTAGCCCTTTGGCTTCCAAGGGCCAGAGAGAGGGAAGGAGTCACCACGAACTACCTTGGTTCCAATCTGCACACAAGTGTCACACCCTCAGATCTTTCCATGAAAAAGCTATCGCCCTACCTAGAGTGGCAACGGTCTTGATGGTACCGTGATCATGGAGGAGGCCCTGACAGTGGCTCACTTCTCCAGGTCTGTCTTAGTCTGTTCAGGCTGCTGTAACAGAATTGCACACACTAGTGGCTTATAAACAACAGAAATTTATTTCTCACAGTTTGGGAGGCTGGGGTGTCTAAAACCAAGTTGCTGATTGCGTGACGGTAGAGGTCCACTCTCTGGACCATGGAGGCTTTTTGCTGTGTTCAAGTGGACGAGGGAGCTCTTACGGTACTAGATAAGGGCACTTAATCCTATTCACGAGGGCTCTTCCCTCAAGGCCTAATCACTTCCCAAAGGCTGCACCTCCTAACACCATCACCCTGGGGGTTAGGATTTCAACGTGGATTTGCGGGGATGGCACATGAAGACCACAGAAAGGCCCAAACCTACAACGTGCCGAAGCCGAGATCCTGCTGGAGCAGTTTGCTCAGCCATGCTCACCTGCGTATATACTGCCTAGAGCTGCTTTCGCGGTACGAGGACAAAGCTGAGTAGCTGCGACCCAGACCGTATAGCTCACAAAGTCTAAGACGATGACTGTCGCTTCCGCTGGCCCCAAACCACTTCAGGGCCGGCTCTTAACCCGGCCTCGCACTTCCGGCTCCCGCCCCTTCCGGCCCCCGGCTACTCTAGGCCCACCCCTCCAGCCTCCTCGCCTCTTCTAGCACCAGGCATCCCGGCGCACAGCCTTTTCCGGCGCCGCCCCTTACAGCCTCGTCCCCTTCGGCCCCGAGCTCCTTCTGGCCCTGCTGTTGCCCTACACTTCCAGCTCCCTGCTCCTATTGTGTCCGCCTTCTCCGCCTACCTGCCCCTTCCGGGTGCATGTTTTTCCGGTCCCCCTCCTTGCGAGGCCAGCCTTTCCAGAGGCCGCCCCCTTTCGGGAGGCCCCGCCTTTCTGGCCTTACGCCTCTTCCGTTTCCGCTTGTGCCCGCCCACACCTACTGCAACCGGCACTGATCGGGCCCCACCCCTCCATGACCCGCCCCTGCCCCTCCCCGGCTCCTTCCAGGCCCCGCCCCCTGTCCGCCCCGCGGCGAATTGTGGGAGCAGTCTGGCCCGCGGGTGCGGCTGCGGCAGAGGACAGGGCGTTCGATCATGGGCTTCCAGCCGGTGAGACCCACACTGCATGCCCTGCCCCGGGGGACGCGGCTCCATCCGGTTCTGGCCGCTCAGCTTTGCACCATAGGGTCTCACCGCCACCTCCGCTCTGGGTGCTGGAGTCCCGGGACCCTGCCTAGGGGACCCCTCCGGCCTGAGCCTGCTCCCGCGCTGGAGCTCAGGGTCGCCCACCTCGGCTCGAGTGGGCGCTTCCCCCGCGGGGCGGTCACATTGCCTCCTCTCCCTACAGAGCCCGGGCCTGCTGGCCTCCTTGGGGGCGGGGCTGCTGACTCTGCTCGGCCTGGCTCTGGGCTCCTACTTGGTTCGGAGGTCCCGCCGGCCACGGGTCACATTCCTGGACCCCGATGAGAAGTACCTGCTGCGACTGATAGATAAGACGGTGCGTTTTGGAGGAATGGGCGGAGGGGCCAGAGCTCCCCTCCTGCTGGGAAGCGACAGCATCCTCTGGGGTTGGGGCGTTCTGGTAAAACACTATCGTCCGCCCTGCAGACTGTGAGCCACAACACCAAGAGGTTCCGTTTTGCGCTGCCCACTGCTCAGCACATTCTGGGGCTGCCTGTGGGTAAGGAAAATGTGGGCTCCTTTCCCTCATATCCTGAGGGAGCGATTCCCCTCCCAGAGGCTCCTGAAACAGAAACATGCTGCTTTAGTCTGTTCCCTTCACAGTCCTCCTCCTTCGCCACCAGGCTGGATTCTCCAGGCTGTGAGATGCCAGTGGGCCACTGTAGGGTGTGGCTTGTGTGCCTCCACCCCGCCCTCCCCCCTCCAAGACATCTTTAACACTCAGCAGTTCTGCCTCCCTCCTGCAGGATTTGCTTGTACCCTGCCCCGCTCACCCGCTGTTGCTGCTAAGGTCCTGCAGAAACTGATAAAAGTATCTCCAAAGGGACACTTACCAAGGGTCCAACCGGGAGCTCAAAGGGGTGATTCCTCCCTGTGTGGTAGCTCATTGGGACTGCACTGGGAAGCAAGATGCCCTTGTTCTCTCTAACCTCCCTGCACTTCCACACGGTGAGTGGACTGCAGCCTGTCCACAAGCCACCCTCACGTACTTCTCTGCATGGCCCCCAGGCAGACACGTATACCTCTCTGCCCGAATCGATGGCAGCCTGGTCATCAGGCCATACACTCCTGTCACCAGTGATGAGGACCAAGGCTACGTGGATCTTGTCATCAAGGTAGGGGGTAGGAAGGAACCCCAGGAGCTCCCTATTCTACTCTTTCTGGGCAATGTGCAGGTTTTGCTGGATAGGAGATGCATGTTCTCTGTGGATGTGCCGAGTGCACACATGTATCCCCTTTAAAGGCTCAGTCAGCGGGGGCTCAGAACTCAATGACAGTCCAAATAACATACTTTCCATTCTGTCTTATCAGGTCTACCTGAAGGGTGTGCACCCCAAATTTCCTGAAGGAGGGAAGATGTCTCAGTACCTGAACAGCCTGAAGATCGGTGATGTGGTGGAATTCCGAGGGCCGAGCGGGCTACTCACGTACAGGGGGAAAGGTGATGGCTGTTCCCAGTTCCCCAGGCCCACCATCCTCTGGGCACACTTGCACGTGTGGAAGGGCTGGCCTTCCTGCACACAGAGCCACAATGGTCTGGAGAGGCAGCTTCCTCAGCCCTGTTTGTCACTGGGATGGGGTCCCCATCCACTTGAATTTGCCAGCCATGACAGCTGCGGGAGCAGGAAAGCGGCCCTGCCTCACAGTTTGCCCCTCAGGCTGAGCTGTGTGGAGAGCCAGAGAGAGCTCTCAGCCCTTCCCAGGGGAGCGGCCGGGCACGTTAGCCAGCCTCAGGGGCTGCCCTATACCCTTGGGAAAGGGAAGTCACGCTGGCACCTCACCAGGGGTGACCCTCTGCCAGAGGCAGCTGCTGACTCATTCTGTGGCCCTAAACAGACTGGCAGTTAATAATACGGGACACATGTCCCAGGCCCCATTGTCCCTCAAGTGTATTACCAGAGCTGGCTTAACTCAGACGTCCCTCTAGGCTCCAGGGTCAGATTCCGTCACAGCTGCTAACCTGGCCTGGGATGCATCTTTGGTTCTGTGTTTGTTGTCTTCATTTCCTCTATTGACGCCACTCTCCCATCCCCTCTGCACTTGACTTCTCAGGGAATTTTAGCATTCAGCCCGACAAAAAGTCTCCACCAGAGCCCCGAGTGACGAAGAAACTGGGCATGATCGCCGGTGGGACAGGTGTGTGTCACGTGGGAGCCGTTCTCTGCCAGTGCTGCTGGTGTTGCTGTGAAAACTTCCCAGTGATCCTCGGAAGGTTGGGGAATCACAGCCAAGCTGTTTATTGAGATTTCTAGCATTGCCCGGGGCTCCCCAGTACCTGAAAAACAAAATCGGTATCAGCTAGAAACCAAAAAAAAATCTTAACTGATAGAGAAATAAGTCATGTGCGTTCTCCCAAGACCCACACGGAACAGGTCTTGTCATCTTTAGGTGAGAATAGGGAAAGACCTAGAAATAGGGTAGTCAAGGAGAAAGAAGATGAACATTGGACATTTCTATTAGGCACTATGCTGGTTACTTTACATCTGTATCTGTGGAGTAGGGGCTTGCCTTCTCCTTTTACAGAAAATGTAGGTTCAGAGGGGTTAGGTGGTCTCCACAGGGCCCTCATCCCACTCTACCTGAGTCCTGCACACCTGAAGCACTTGCACTTAACCTGCAAGTTCAGTGTTCCAGGGCCCTCACACCGAATCAGCACCTGTGACACCTGAGTCCTAGCCAACACGGGATGTTCAGAGGAAGAGTCTTAGAAGAATTTCAGCAGTGTGAACTCATGTGAATATTGAGCATGACTACAATTCTACCAGATATGAATTTCATGAGTTTGGGGTAAGAGGCATACCTGCCCAGAAATGTGGGTGTTGGAGAACACAGAGGAGATTGGAGGATTTAGACACTGGATGAAAGTGGGGTGCAGGGCTGAATGGGTAGCATTCAGATGGAAGCATTGGTCAGCTGAGGAGCTGGGACAGATGGGCTGCGGCTACCACATCTCTCTGTGGGGTATTTCCATGTAGGAATCACCCCAATGTTCCAGCTGATCCGGGCCATCCTGAAAGACCCCGAAGACCCAACCCAGTGTTGTTTGCTTTTTGCCAACCAGGTTGGTTTGCTTTTCTTAATCCTGGGACTTTATAGTTGGGTAGGTGGGCTCAGAGATGTGGAACCCATGGACAGAAGTGGGCCGGTGCCTGTGCTGGCCTCTGCCTAGGGTGCCCCCTGTAGGTAGAGGACCCTCTGCTACAATAAGCAGACTGAGCCCTGAGCCATGTTCCTTCCCTGACCAGCAAGGAAAGAAGGAAACATTTTGGGAATCTAGTCCTGAGCAAAAAACTTGCTCCTTGGCTTTCTTTTGTTAAGTATTCCATTTTTGTTTCTTCATGCTGTGTAGATAAAGCCTGTTCTCTCCTTCCCTTTATGCTAACAAACTAAAAGTCGTGCTTACCACCTAGAACTTTAATATTCTTTTTCTCTTCTGATTGGAAAGCATTATGTGGGCCTGAGAAGGTTCCTAAAGACTTTGCTTCCCCTTTTCACTTCAGACTGAAAAAGATATCATCTTGCGGGAAGACTTGGAGGAGCTGCAGGCCCAACACCCCAGTCGCTTTAAGCTCTGGTTCACTCTGGATCATCCCCCAGAAGGTAACCCCCCAATTCTGGCTATCACAAAATCAGGGCCTTGCCCCCACTGGGTTCTTGTTTCAGTGGAACCAACTCTCTGAGACACGGCCAAACTCCCAAGTCCGAGTGCAAGGGTGCGGTGGTCTCCCAGCCCTTCTGTTCAGGTCCCTGTTTACTGGGCAGGCAGCAGGAACACCTGTGCTGCTGGGGCCGGCTGAGTGTGGCCATCCTGCTCGACACCTCAAGGGCCTTTCTGGCTGTGCAGCCCTTGCCAGCATGGGTCCGGAGTGTCAGTTCTCTCCCCTGTACTTCAGGTTGGACCTACAGCAAGGGCTTTGTGACAGCGGACATGATCCAGGAGCACCTGCCTGCCCCAGGGGATGATGTCCTGCTGCTGCTCTGTGGACCTCCCCCAATGGTGCAGCTGGCCTGCCACCCCAACCTGGACAAACTGGGCTACTCGCAAAAGATGCGGTTCACCTACTGAGCGTCCCCTGGCTTCCCGTTCCCTGCAGTTCTGGTCAGTACTTGAATGCTGTAAGCCCTAGATTTCTTTCCTGACAGGAACAGCCTTTTGTCTTTCTCCGGAGCTGATGTCTGAATGGCACCTACAGGAACAGCATCCTTGTAGCCCTGGAAGAGGTCAAGGCTGAGCGCTCCCTGGGAGGCCCCCCCCAAATCTCTGTGATACAAGGTCCAGGTCAGACCATGGGACAGTCTTTTCCGTCGGTCAGAAAGAAGGAAGCATGTATGCTAGTCGCAACACTAGCTAGTTCCTGGATGGCATCACTCTCTTCTTTGTGTCTGGGATGAAAGGAACAGTCTGTAATGGGTTTTTCTTACTACTCAGTGCTTGACTCACAGCAGATTGTGTGTGTGAGTGCAAGCTGAGCAGACTTCTAGAGCTAGTCTCACACAGACTGCAGGAAAGTAGGAAGTGGCCTTTTCAGACTGCAGATCTTGAGAAAGGAACCTGAAATATGTATTTGTGTGTCTGTCTCCATCCGGCCCAGGCCGGAGGGAAGTGTCTCTCCACAGTCTGAGACTTCTGCTTGTGGCAGGAACCTCTGGCTATGCAAATAAATGGGGCGAAGGGCCCAGTGTTACACCTAAAGGGCTGCTGTGTCCAGGGTCCTTGTTTCCAAGGCTCGTCATACCTGAGAATTCTGGGAAGAAGGGTTTCCTGGCACAGAATTTCTCCCGGGTCTTCCAAAGAACCTTTGAGCAGTTACGCCTTGTCCTGAAATGTGAGCGGCCACCAAACGTAATGATCATCTTGGCAGCTGTCTCAGCAGAAGCAGATGCTCACCTTCTCCCTGGAGGCTTTGGCGGTGGGGGGGTGGGGGGGAACAGTACAGATCAGATGGGATGCTTTGAGTCCGGGTACTCCTCAAGGGGTCCTTTGGTTTGGCTGCTCTTCCTTCCTTCTCTAGACCCTTCCTTCACCGTATTCATCCTTCAGGGTACCTGCTAAACAAATCAAAGTATTGTCTTTCTGTTTGGGAGATAAACCTCTTCCTTTAAAAAGTAACCTAACATCACCAGCCCCGCTGGTGCCTGGACAGAGCTGGCCTTCCTGACTGCCCTTCTCCTGTGCTCTGACAGCACCACCCAGTCCACTCCCTTCTCCCAGGGCTGGGCCAGGGCAGCTTCTTGAGGTCTTTGTCAGTCCCATTGGGCTAGAACAATGCATCAGTCTCCGGAGGAAGGTCAGCAGTGTTTTTCTGCATGTAACTATGTATTGCTTTCTGTGGGGCCCTTAAAAGAAAGGCTCTGGGACCGTGAGAATTCACCCCTCCGCAGGGCAGAGTCATTAATTAGTAAACTCTGTTACTGGGATTCTGTCAGCCATTTCTTCATCCTCTGGTGGGTACATGCCACTAGCTGTGTGTAGTGGGGGACCCTTGGCTTCATCACCTCCAGAAAGGAAAACCTTTAGGGTTGTTGGGCTCCAGGCAAAGAGAAGGATTCTCATACACAAGCTCACGATCCCTTGTTTGTGTAGGTGTCTGCCTCATCCACGCAGCACACGAACATTTGTTAAGGACCCACCATGTGCTAAGTAAGCACTGTGCTCAGCTCAAGATACGATTAGACCCCCGGAGAGCTCATAGTCTAGAGTAAATATATGATAAATAATTCTAGTGGGATTAATACTGTAGTAATGACATGAGATGTGGATGGGGTGAAGACGCAGAGGTGGGGGAAGAAAAGAACATCGCTGAGTTAACAGCCACTGTGCACCAGGCACTGTGCCAAGCCAAGGCACTGTGCACCAGCCACTGTGCACCAGGCACTGTGCCAAGGCCCCAAAACTTAATCCTTACAATAATCCTGAGTCTAAGATTAAGGATTTGCCAAAGGTCATACAGATAGCCCCAGTTAAGAAAATTAAAGTCAGTTCTGTGGACAGTGAAGGTTCCTGACGGTTTTATTCAGCGGGTAACACGCGACAGCTAACACTTAGGAAGCATCTGCCATTGTCTGGCTTCATGCTAAGCCTGCCTAAACTACCTCGAACCTGACGAAGACCCAGCACAGTAGCACTCTCCCTCCAGTTTTCAAAGGTAGTCGTCATTTGGAGGGAGGGGTGCAGTAAGTGCCCAAGATCATAGGCTGGCCCGGCGGAAACCCGGGTCCGTGACTCCAGAGCCCACGCGCGTGACCAGCACAGAGAATTAACCCCACCACCTGGAGGCATCTCCGCATCTAGAATAACACCAGCTATGCACCACCCTCCAGAGAACCGAGAAAGGTCTCTCCAACCACTTCTCACTACCTGTCCCCCGGACGTGCGCTCCGGCCGCAGTGTGGGAGCTCGGGCTGAAGCAGGGAGCTCTCGAGCAAGACTAAGTAGAAGCAGTTTCTCCGTTTATGACAAGAAATAACGGGAGACGAACTGAGGGCTAGCCAGGTACCCACCTAGTACGAGCCGGGCTCAGTAACTATTTGTGGGCGGGACGAAGAGGGACGAAGTGTTTGGAAGATTAAACGGTGGGCGCTGGTCGGAGATAGGATGCAGGGGAAGGGTCCGCGCAGAGGACAGGCGCGCGGTTTGAGACTCCGTGGCCCCGCGCCCCCGAGGCGGCTGGGGGTGTGGCCCGCAAGAAGCCGTGCAGGTGGAGCTCTGGATTGGAGCCGGCGAGGGGCGTGGTCTGCAGGGGCGGGCCTGGATTGGCCGGCTTGAGGGGGCGGGAGCTCCGGGAGCGGGGTCCCGGCGCGGAGGTGACGTAGTGTGTCGGCGCCCCTTCCGGCGCGGAGAGCGTCAATATCGGGGCCGCTGGCCGCCGGCCGCCTGCCGCGCTGCGGGATGTAGCGGTGGGTCTGCGGCCCCCAGTTGAGCCTGTCACCCGGCGGTAAGTTTCCAGGGTTTCTGCGGCGAGCGAGCGGGCGTGGGTTGGTGGAGCGCGGGGACCCGGGGCGCCTCGGCCCTGTCCTGCGGCGGGGACGTCCTGAGGGTCCGAGACCCCCAGACGTGGCGCCGGCCGCGTTTGCCGGCTTCTCTGCGCTCCGCGAAGTAAACATTTCCGGCCCCTCCCACTGCGCGCCGCCTCCGAGGCGACCTCAAAAGCCACTTAAGGGCGGATGGGCTACCAGTCCCCCAGCTTTCCTCAACTGCCACCAATGCTGGTGAGTGCGTGTCTCCCCAGCCCCGCAGGGGATGAGAAGTCTGGATTCGGGCTCTGGCCCGAGACGGGCCCGGCCCAGAGCTAAGCCTGGTCGCCAGGCCGCCGCCCGAGGCAAGTGGGACGCGGAGAGGGGTGCGGGCCAGGGCCCCAGGGCCGCCTGCCCCAGCGGGGAACTGCGGCCTTTGGTGGCCTGGGAGCTCCAAGGTTCCTCGACCAAGACAGTGCCCGTACCTAGATGTTGGAAAAGGGAAGCTTAGTGGACAGTTTACCTTTAAAGTTAACTCTCAACGCTGAAACGTGAGGAAAATGTAAACTACTTTGGGGAAAACGAGATTTCATTCCCTCGGAAATCTCGCATTGATCCGTGCCATCTTAGGTTTGAGGTAGATGTATGTGTATGCTTTCTCTCCGTCTCTCCTGCCTCATAGGCGGTGGGGAACGGACGAGGCGCGTTTCCGTTTCCGTTTCCACAGGATCAGGTGTGGGAGCAGCAGTAGGAGGCCTACGTAGTACTTCCCTGGGCTAACCGTAGTGTTTCCCCGGTAGTGAGAAGACGTGCGAGAAAACATCAGGGCTTTGACCTGCCACCTTCAGTCGAGTGAGCGCTGAAATGAAATGGCCGGGGCAGTTCACTGCTTTGCTCCCTTGGTTGGGGTTGGGGTCACCTGTGACGGTGCCGCTGCTGTTCCCCATGTTTTCAGAGCACCAGCCCAGTAGGAGGAATGCAGACTGGGTGTGCTGACTAGATGGCAGCGTCAGATAGCAGTTCGCAGCCGCAGCCACTTGGTTCCTTTACAAAGCGGGAGTAGCTTCTGTCCCGTGTACTGGTTGGTACTTGGGGATCTGTTCCCAAAGCTGGTGTGCTGCCTGTGAGGGTCCATCTTGGAGTGCCTCCTGTGTACCTAGTTGCAGAGTAAACTTGAAAGCACTTTGTTCTCTGTGGCTAAGAGATCGTATGATTCCTAAGTTTTGAAAACATGCATCAACCACTTTGCACGTAGGAAAGACAGGCAGGTATCAGGAATCAGCACTGACACATGAAAGCTAACCACCCTGGGTGCACTTCAGCTTCCAGGCCATCTTCAGTTTCTTCACTCTGGCCTCATTTTACCTTCCCAAGAATCCTTTGTGGAAAATTGGGGGGGGGGGGGGGGGGAGAGACATTAAAAAGGGGAGGAAAAAACAAATAAGGAAAGGAAAGAATGAAAACAGAAGAATTGCATTTCTTTCCAAACCGGTAAGTTTGTTCTCTTTCCCCAGGAGGTCTTAACTTCTTGTGTCATGAAGCCAACTGACTCCCCCGACACATTTTCTGTCCCCCCACTTGTGGGCACTCGGGTGAACTAAACAGTCGTCTGTAAACCCAGGAGCTAGCTTAAGTGTGGCGGGGGTTCTTCAGGTGCCGGTCCTCATTAAAGTCATCGCTACATTTCGTCTTTAACATCCACTGGTCCCTAATGTCCCCCCCCCCGGACTTTGTGCCTCTCCTACGCTCAAAGTTGATTCTGTTTTTGTTCTCGGAAGGGTTGGGGGCATGACTATTGTTTCTAAAATCTGTAGCTGCTTTCAGCTGAAAGGTCCCTGAGTGTGCCCTCTGGACAAACCGGCTGTAAGAGATTGGCCGCCAGGCATGCATGCACCTGTGTGCTGTGTTTCGTAGGGGCTCCTGGGGCACACTGTAGGAAGTGATCGCCGTGTTCTGTGACTAGTGACCGTGTAGCTCTGCAGTGTACTTGACATCCGGGTATTAAAAACGGGGACTGGCATGAAACTCTTTCATGTGTCTGTATATCATTTCCTTTTTTTTTTTTTTAATGGAATTTGAGAAGTTTATCTGTCTGGAATCAGAAAGACTTCTGGTGGGACTGCTTTAACTGGAGAAGCTACAAAGGACATTAGCTCCTGGTTTTCCACTTCAGACTCTTAAGTCAGTGATTTAGCATCAGGCAGCCAAGCTGAGGCCCTGTTGCTGCAATTTGGTAATTTTCAAACATAGGCCGTTGCCTGGACTTATTTTTCCCAGCAGTGCTCAGGAACTGCCATTTCTAGGAGAGGGCACACGGAGGAGAAGGTGGCGGTGTTCTGTCTTTTCTGCTAGACCAGGCTGGCTTTAACAAAGTGTGAGTTGGGTAGGCATAGGTCGAGCCCACCCCTGGACTCTCTAAGGGTCCAGGGACCCCAGATGAAACACTTCTAGAAGTTTTGTTGTGCCTAGACTCCAGGGAAGGAGTGTGCTGTAGCCTGGAAAACTTGGGGACTGGTTCAAAGAGTAAATGTCTCAAGCACTGTGAGGTAGTAAGCTCTCCAGCTGGCTGGCTGCTGAGCAGTGATCAGTCCTCGCCCGGTTTGGCCCAGGGTTGTCTTACAGGAGCACAAACCACCCCCTGTCTCCACAGCTCTACTCTCAAGAATTGGTTTATCCAGTTAGAAAGCTTAGTGGTGAAGACTTAACAGCTGAGATTGAAGAAATCCCATCAAAAATGCACTCTGTGGAGTTTGGCCCAGTTTTAATTTGCCCTTTTGGGTGTGGTGAGTTTGAGGGGGATCGTGTTTGCTCTAAAATATGGAAGGATACAGGCGGCTGAAGTGTATTTGGCCTCTCCTGAGTGTGCCCAGAATCTGTCTTAGGGGTGTGCACCGATTTTATGTCATAAAGGCTAACACGCTTGTAAAACTTCCCAGTGTTTGCCCTGCCAGGAATTACATTTTCAGGCCCCAGCAGAGCTTGCTCTTCCTTCTTGCCAGCCTCTGATCCCTCTCTCTCCCTTTCCTGTTTCTGTGAGGACCAAAGTGCGCAATGGACTTTGCTCAGTGTGATGACGTGACTTGTGCGATGAGTTGCAGTTGATGACCCGTTTGTGCGTTAACTGGAATGTTAGGTTTGGTGATTCTGAGTCTAGGACACAGTGCCAGGGAAGGGGTGTGGGAGCCAGTGATGGGGGAGGTGGAGGGAATCGGAAAAATTAGCAGAAAGTGATTTGGACGGAAAGGGAAGAGACTTTGACCATAGCCAAGAGGCCAGCATCACCCTAAGAGTATTCTCGGCTCAAGGGCACAGACGCCTTTCAGGCCGAGGGAGCACCACCAAGGTGGGCCCTGCATCTGACCTCCGAGCCTAACTGCCCAACCTAAAGTCTGTCTGTGTTACCCTCTTCGCCTCTGCTGGGGTAGTCACACAGCACCCAGGACACCTGAACCCAGTGGGCGGCTGTTCTGGTTTAGGGCCCTCCCCTTCCACTGCCGTCCTGGAGCAGTGAGGGTACCGCGCGGGCTTTGTACACGCCACACGTTACCTTCTGCGGGCTCTTCAGAGACAGCGACTTAACAGGCTCACTGCTGCGTCTTGCACAGGCCTTCACCTGCCACAGGGTGGGCACCAAATGCACGTGTCAGGTGCTCCATGAAGGGGAAGCCCCACGAGCACAAGAAGGGGCGCCGCCCTCAGCGAGGGGCGACGAGGTAGCAGGGCAGCAGCCTGCTGCTGGAGTGCCGCCCCACTCACTCACTTTGAAATGTGCGCGCTGACCAGAATCCGGGAGGTGTCAGTTGGTAGCCCGTGTGGCGTTCGGCCCCAGGCCCTGAACCTCTGAAGCATGGCCACAGTATTCTGAGCTAAAGTGTATCCCTCTTTTGAGACCGACTTCTCCAAATGCCCGGAGCTGTGTACGTTTTTCTCCAGCATAGTCATCTCTTAGCGAAGCCATTGATCCAGCAGCACTTCCTCTGAGGAAGCGCATTCTGTGGTCATCCTGTTGAACGGGACTGCCCAGTGCCCCTCTCGGGGACTGCCTCTCTCCGGCGGCTTTCAGGCGCCTCCGGTCTCCTGGTCTCCGTAGTCGGCCAAGCGCCCCCATCTCGTCCGCCTCGCACAGTTGACACCGTGCAGAGGCGGCTGCAGAGCGGGTTCCTGTGTGCTGTCTTGAACTGGATCTGCCTGTTGCTTTCAGCTCTGCTTGTGAGTTGAGCGCAGCCTGGCTTCTGAACCTTGAGGGTTGCTCTCACCTGCTACGTAAGGCCAGTTATAATGGCTGGGAAGGAAGTGGGGTTACTCTTGGATTTTAGAAAAGAGAGCTGGTAGAAGATGTCGAAGATGTTTGCGAAGATGTGTAGAGAACAGCTGTGGGAGGTGCGTGTCCTTCAGGCGCAGGGTCAGTTCGTGCCCCTGACAGAGGCCTGGGCTTCCTGAGCTGCAGTCTCTGCGACCACTGCAGGTGCAGGTGTCCCCAGGCCCTCTCTGCATTGCTCTGCAGCTGTGGGGACTCGGGTAACCAGTGCAAGGAAATGCTGGTGTTCTAGCTACTGCTGTTGCTATGAGTAATAAACTTCTTTATTTCTGGGAGGAAAAAACTACTAGTTTGCAAGACTGGAAATCTTGGGGCACTTTTCAGTACTGCTTTCATTTCCCTGAGGCCTGGTTAAGACACCACCTGAAATCCAACGCAGGACAAGCCTGGAGGTTTTGAGACTTTTCCTAGAAGACCCAGTTCTGGCTTTCACCGGTTCCCCTAGAGAATCTGTGCGCCTGTCTCTGGTTTCTGGAGAACTAGTTTGAGCGGAGCTTAGGTTAGGACCTGCGGTGGCTGGCCAGGCCCTTGCTGGGCAAGTTGTTTGGTGGGGGGGGGGGGGGGG